>JAKOOJ010000015.1:2270940-2690940 GCA_022577455.1 Arizona elegans | reverse complement strand
CTCTCTGTCTCTGTCTCTGTCTCTGTCTCTGTCTCTCTCTCTCTGTCTCTGTCTCTGTCTCTGTGTCTCTGTTTCTCTGACACTCTCTGTCTCTCTCTGTCTCTTTCTCTCTCTGTCTCTCTCTCTGCCTGTCTCTGACACTCTCTCTCTCTCTCTCTCTCTTTCTCTGACACTCTCTGTCTCTCTCTGTCTCTCTCTCTGCCTGTCTCTGACTCTCTCTCTTTCTCTGTGTCTCTGTGTCTCTCTGTGTCTCTCTCTCTGTGTCTGTCTGTCTCTCTCTCTGTATGTTTGAGTGTGGGTGATTTTTAAAAAAGAAACAACAACAAAAAGTAAAGAAAGGGAAAAAAAATTACCACCAGGAATATACAACCTTGATGCATGTGGATACAATCTTAATTAATTGAATGTCTTGCAAAACATCTGCGAGGTAAAATTGATAGATTAGGAAGACCAAGAACATCAACATTTTCTACAATTTTACTTTTTCTTTTTTCCAAGCAATGAACTTAAACCAAACATGGTTAATATCCTAACAGAGTGGCATTTTGACATACTATAATGTCAAAAGTAAACCTAAAGGGGCAAACTAAATTCTAGGAGCATCTGTAAGGCTTCCTTTTATTTATTTTTTTTTGACAGGATCTTAAGGAATTATTTCAAGAGCAGTTGTCCACTGATAGTGTCAAGAGGTAGATTTATCAGCCTTAGCATTGGGGATTGACTTGCCCAGGAGTACCAAGGCTTGTTTAGGGATCTGTGGTGGTTGGAAGAACTGAGCAATAAAACTCAGCAGGAGGTGAATAATTCTTTCTACCTCAAGTAAAATCTAGAAACTTAAGATAGATAGATAGATAGATAGAATTCTTTATTGGCCAAGTGTGATTGGACAAACAAGGAATTTGTCTTTGGGGCATACACTCTCAGAGTACATAAAAGAAAAGATATATTTGTCAAGAATTATAAGGTACAACATTTAATGATAGTTATAGGGAAACAGTCAATATAAATCTTAAGGATACCAACAACAAGGTTACAGTCATACAGTTATAAGTGGGAGGATATGGGTGATAGGAATGCTGAGAAGCCTAATAGTAATGCAGACTTAGTAAATAGTTTGACAGTGTTGAGGGAATTATTTGTTTAGCAGAGTGATGGCGTTGGGGAAAAAACTGTCCTTGTGTCTAGTTGTTCTGGTGTGCAGTGCTCTATAGCGTCGTTTTGAGGGTAGGAGTTAAAACAGTTTATGTCCAGTATGCAGTCCAAGGGACTCTCAGGAGTCTTCTCCAGCACCATAGTTCAAAGGCCTCAGTTCTTTGGCGCTCAGCCTTCCTTATGGTCCAACTTTCACAGCCGTACATTGCAACTGGGAAAACCATAGCCTTGACTATATGCACTTTTGTTGGCAGAGTGATGTCTCTGCTTTTTAGAATGCTGTCTAGGTTTGCCATAGCTTTCGTCCCCAGGAGCAAGCATCTTTTAATTTCTTGGCTGCACTCCCCATCTGCAGTGATCTTGGAGCCCAGGAAAATAAAATCTGTCACTACCTCTATTTCTTCCCAATCTATTTGCCAGGATCTGCAGTGGATAGACAATGGCTAAAATGATGAGAGAGAAATAAGAAGACCTCATCCTTGCCTCATCCATCTCATAACTCTCTTAGTTTCAGTTTCAGAACAGTTTTTAATAATATTTTAATGTGTGGAGGTTTTTTTTTTAATGTTTTAATGATTTTGTTATTTTTCTCATAACTTGTAAACCACCCAGAATCATCTTATAGGGAGGATGGCTGGCATAAAAACTGAATAAATACACACAGAGACACACCCCTATCTCTCTCTGTTTCAGACTATGATACTACCAATTGCAGTCTTTGACACCTGCAATAAAATCACTACCAAAATTCATTCTTAAAAATGATTTTTTTTAAAAAAAGGAGGATAGATTTTGGTCAGGATTCTTGCAATCTAATACAGGCTCTACTGTTAGGCTTCCAAGTAACACCCCCAACGAAGGAAGACTCCCAGGATTGAAGTTCCTCAAACTTCCATTTTATTAGAGATGTCATATTGGCACATCTGGGAAAACCCGAATCTGAAAGCTTCCAGGTTTTCCCCACCCAGATGAAAGTCCAAGTCCCTGCCCAGCACCCACATGTTCATCACATGGTCCAATCCAAGCATGGTCCCAACTGGAGATGTCTCCCAGTTCCAGCCCTCCAGGTGCAGGGCAAGATGTCCTTGACGCTCTGAGAAAGAAATGGTATTATGATTACTTATCACCCTCACTCCGTAAATCCCCCCTCCCAGTTTCCCACAGCAGTAAATGTAGCAGGCATGAAGGCCCAATGCAAAAGATGGCTTCCAGGCCTGACATCTACATTTATGGCTTTAGGTTACCCAATGTCACATTTTCCTCTCTTTATTCTAGTTTATTTATTTTATTTTTATTTTATTTTTCAATTTATATACCGCCCTTCTCCCTGAGGACTCAGGGCGGTGCACAGCCAGAATTAAAAACATGAAATACAAATATTAAAAACAATTAAAATATATATAAATTTGGCCCAAAAATTTAAAAAACCACAAACCAATTAAAACATTTAAAAAAAATAAAAATTTCTTCCTAAGTCAGCCTGGCTTGCTGGAAAATGTAGGTTTTAAGGGCACGGCGGAAGGCACTGAGGTCTTGGATTCTCCTTAACTCTGGGGGCAACTGATTCCAGAGGGTAGGTGCCCCCACAGAGAAGGCTCTCCCCCTGGGGGTCACCAGCCTACATTGTTTGGCTGATGGCACCCTGAGGAGGCCCTCTCTGTGGGAGCGCACGGGTCGATGGGAGGTCGTCGGTAGCAGCAGGCGGTCTCGAAGATAGCTAGGCCCTATGCCATGGAGTGCTTTAAAGGTGATAACCAACACCTTGAAGCGCACCTGGAAGACCACCGGGAGCCAGTGCAGCTCGCGCAGGAGCGGTGTTACATGGGAGCGCCATGCTGCTCCCATCACTACCCGCGCTGCTGCGTTCTGGACCAGCTGGAGCCTCCAGGTGCCCCTCAAGGGGAGCCCCATGTAGAGAGCATTGCAGTAGTCAAGGCGAGAGGTGACGAGGGCGAGTGACTGTGCACAGGGAATCCCGATCAAGAAAGGGCCGCAACTGGCGAATCAGGCGAACCTGATAAATGGTCCCCCTGGTTACAGCCGTCCGGTGTTCGTCCAAGGACAGCTGCATATCCAGGAGGACTCCCAGATTGCGAGCCCTTTATGAAAGTAAATCAACACGTCCTATTCAGGAGATTCAGAAAATATAGGATGGGGGGGGGGAGGAAAAACACAGTATAAGACAATAACATGATACAATATGCTACTTATATGTTTCTTTCTTTCTGTATGTCTGAGTATGTGTGTTTGTGTTTTCAAATACAGAATTTCATGCGGTATCCAGGGGGAAAGAGTGATTTATAACCTTGCTAAGATTAGACGGAAAAATAGAACTGTTTGACACCAAACACTTTTTGATTTTCAAAGGCTCGCATCAAAATAACATCTAAGCATTTTAAAAAGAAAAGAGAGAGGAAGAAAACAGTTTTCAGATATCATAATAACGTTGCGCATGAAAGGATATCTTGTGGAGATTAGTACTATGTTCAATTCAATACCATTGAGTTTATTGCGGACCAGATAAACAAAATAAAGTTGAAGACCCAGTTAAAATATATTTATAAAATAATCTCACTAATAATCTGTTAGGTCAGGTCCAGGATGCAGCCGGCATTAAATTATAATGTGAACACTTAAAATGATATCCAACTCATTTTAGAGGTGGCTGCTGGATTAACAGAGAAGTTCTATTATCTATTACTGTATCATTTATGCTTTTGGCTTCTAGCTTTTTATTTTATTCTTGCAAATTTGAACACTTTTAAATTTATGATTTTATTGTAAGATGCCCAGAGTCACTTTTGATAATGACATGGGCAGCATATAAATGTAATAAACAATATCTAAAATATAGATGAATTACAGTTGGCCCATCGGTGTCTGATGGATCTTGGTGGCGCTACGGTTAGAATATAGTATTGGAAGCTGACTCTGCTCACTGCCAGAAGTTCGATCTTGACCAGCTCAAGGTTGACTCAGCCTTCCATTCTTCTGAGGTCACTAAAATGAGGAGCCAGATTGTTGAGGGCAATATGCTGACTCTGTAAACGACCTAGAGAGGACTGTAAAGCACCATGAAGTGGTATATAAGTGCTATTGCTATTATACTGTAGGATTTGAAGACCTGGGGAAAAGGCAGGAGATGTCAACTCTTCCATAGCTACAGTTGTGAAGAGATTCAAGGCATCCAGCTACATTTTGCAAAACGACAACGTGTGAAAGGCAGTCATCGTTAAAGCACTACAAAGCGGTATATAAGTCTAAATGTTATTGCTATCTTTCATAACGTGAAGAACAAGGATGTAAAGGATCCTGCTGAGAGTGAATTATATTGTTATTGTTCTGACCTAGGCTTTCCAAGCAGACTCCTTGTCCCGACAAAAAACCCTTTTTGTCTCATTCACAGCCAACAAAGTCTTTCAAGGGAGAATTTACAGCCACAGACCTTATCTGGCTTGGAGAGCTGCCAGACCGATATCTTCAAAACTTGGCAAGAAATCTCTGAGAGTCATGAACCAATTAAGGGAACTAATTGTCTCCTGCAAACTCCACTCCTCTTTCACTCCTTTTTTATTCCCTCTGGGAGGGGCCATTCATCGTCCACCTGTGGCCTTACTCCCAAGTTGACCCTTGTACTTTAGCTGTTCTTTTTGTCTGGCAACTCTGTGCATGTGCACACTGGGAACAGGCTCCAGCTATTCATCTGCCTCACTGATGTCTGACTTCAAAGGCAGCTGATACCTGTCATATGGTCCTGGCCCCCTCTCTGCCTCTGATGCAGAGCCCTCATCAGAACCTTCCCCAGACTCCAGGACTGGCCCATGCTCCTCCCCAACCTTCTTACTGTCCGAATCTGCTGCCATTGGTGGGCTACAACAGTTATGTTCAGAGAAGGTCCAATGTATGTATTGCCTTCCCCAAACAAAAATCCAAAGGTAAAGAATTCCTTTTTAAAAAGGCATGAAGAGCCCTTTTGGTTTCTAAAACAAAATATGACCTATTCATATTAGAAGAGAATTTCCTACATTGACTGCTGGCTCTTTTCAGGGCTATTTGGAATGACCATTTGACTATGAGCCATTCTTGGTATGACCGAAGAAAAAGCCAGTTGGATCGCACTTTTTGAAGTGTGAGTACCATCCATTTTTGTCTCTAAACAGTCTGATGATTATGTATTTCATTTGATTGCTTAGACAGTTAGACAGAAACTGTCAGGCCTGGAAGCCATCTTTTTTGTTGGGCCTTCATGCCTTCCACATTTACTACTGTAGGAAACTGGGACGGGGTATTGTATGGAACATGGGTGATATATAGTCATAATAACATTCCTTTCTCAAAAAGTCAAGGACATCTTACTCTGCACCTGGACGGCTGGAACTGGGAGGCATCTCCAGTTGGGACAGTGCTTGGATTGGACCACATGATGGACATGTGGGTGTTGGGCAGGGACTTGGACTTTCTTTTGGGTGGGGAAAACCTGGAAGCTTTCAGATTCAGGTTTTCCCAGATGTATCAATATGACATCTCTAATAAAATGGAACTTTGAGGAAACTCAAGCCTCAGAGTTTTCTTTCATTGGGGGTACTACTTGGAACCCTGATAGAACCCTGACAGAAAAATATTTCATACCCTGTTTCCCCTAAAATAAGACATCCCCTGATAATAAGCCTAATCAGGCTTTTGAGCGCATGCGCTAAAATAAGCCCTACCCTGAAAATAAGTCCTCCCTGAAAATATTTAAATGCATGCGCAGCCAGTCCCCACCATTTCCTCTGGTTGGGGTTAGGGAGACAGAGCTGGAAATCAGATAAGATGGCAAGAGGAACCCCATCTTGCTCCACGTGCCCCAAAATAATAAGACCTCCCCAAAAATAAGGCCAAGCACTTATTTCGGGGTTCAAAAAAATATAAGTCAGGGTCTTATTTTTGGGAAAACATGGTAGTTATTACTTGTAACAGTTATATATTGGTTATTTGATTTCATTCTCAGCTACCAGACAGAATAGCTGAAAATTAAGCATGCTGTTTCTCATCTACCTAAAACAAATAAGGTCTCATTTTGACTCATATTTACTGTTAATAATTTTTCTTCAGTGGACTGTCATTCCCCACCCCACCCCCACTTCTGTCACCAAATATTATTCTTGTAGCTTTCTACTAAAAATTTTGCATTTATTTTCATACATAAAATACAGAAAGGGGGGTACTCAAAAATGAATCTGTTGTTCTTTATAAACAACATTTTTTAAAAAAAAAAGATGTCCAGAACAAATTGACTCTGAAAAATAACACTCTCCTCCTCATTCTGGCCTATCCTGAGGGTACAAAGATAATAAATTTAAATAATTCCTTTTCCCCAAAAAATATTTGAGCTATGAGACAATTACATTTTACATGACTGGAGAATATTGCATTTACGATGATCTTCTCTTTTGTAAAGAGTTATGTTTTAAAAGTTTAAAAGAAAAAGAAATCCCAGCACCACAAACACAACGACAAAAAGATTTTAAGAAATATTCCTCATGTAAAACAGGATCTATCCTGATTTCTATCATTCTGCACCTGATAATATTTAGCTATTGCTAAATTTATATTCAAATATTTAATGTACTAGCTGGATGTGTGATAAATTGACACTTACACCTTAAACTTAATGTAGAATGTGTAACTCAGTAGCATCAGAGCGTGTTAATATAAGGCAAGTGGCAGTTGGAACAGAGAGGGAGGGGGAGTAGTAGGCCGGATGAGTCACGCATTGGCCACACCCAGTTTCGTGAAGGAGTAGCATCAGAGCGTGTTAATATAAAGCAACTGGCAGTTGGAACAGAGTTCTTTTCAGGTGGGGAGGGGGAGTAGAATGTCTAACTAATTAGCATCAGAGCATGTTATAATTATATAGGAAATACCAATGCTCTGATGGTCATTTTGAAAAATCCTTTCTTAGTGAGCACCTAGAAGCCAAGAAGAACATATATGGCAAATTTCAGGTTTGTAGGCTTTATGGTTCTGGAGATTTTGTGATTACAGCATGAGTGGTTTTTGCTTTTATATATATAGATACATATTAATAGCAATGTTGCAGGACTGTTGCCTAATAACACTGTGCTTTTTATTATCAATTTTTCTTAATAAAATTATTTGGGGAAAAACCTGCAAATCAAATGGTTTTGATATTCTGGATTTCCAGTTCATTGCTCCTGATCTCTCTTTTAAAAGGTCCAAATTAAATACAGTAGAACCAACCATGTTTTTATGATGACATTTTATTTTAAGCCAGTTATGATCCCAGAAGAGAGAAATGTTGATTTATCAACCTTTTTTTTTTTTAAATCAGAATATTTCAGAGGTTTTACTGTAGGAAACTTGGTATTTCCTAGGGTTTCTTCAGTGATTGTCACTTGAAGTGAATTCTGATGATAAACCTCATGTGAGATTATCCTTTCTCTCCCACCAAGGTACCTCATGTGAAAATTCATTTGGTCTCAACAAAGGAGAATGTTTGTAGCTCATGAGCTCAGGTCCCCTCGTTTGGTTTCTCTGGATATCTGAAAAATAATGGGAAGTATACTGAAGAAAATATGATCTTTACTGTTTCAAAACACAGGTCTATCTAGACCAGCAGTGAAAAACGCAAGGCCCGGGGGCCAGATTAGGCCTGTAGATCCTTAGATCTGGTTCGTGGGGCCACCATGGAAACAGCGAAGGACCAGCCCATGGTGCCTCTGCCAGTGAAAATGGAACTCGGAGGGCTCCCAAGTTTCATTTTGGCTGACAGAGAGTTGCAGGAGGCCATTGCAGCCAAAAACAGAGCTCGCAAGGTCCTCAATTGGCACTCCCAAGCTTAGTTTTTGTGGGCAGAGGGTTGCCGGAGGCTGTTGCAGCTAAAAATGGAGCTCAAGAGCCCGTTTTCGCTGGCAGAGTGCTCGGGCCACCACAGGTGCCCCCCGACACAAGTGGCCACACCTACTCCAGCCCTCCAAGGTCAAACACAACCCTGATGTAGCCCTCAATGAAATCGAATTTGACATCCCTGATCTAGACATATGTCTTCATTTGTAGACTGGCCAAGCAAATACTTCTAGAACAGTATTTCTTAATCTTGGCACTTTTAAGATGTTTGGACCAACTCTCTGAACTCTGAGCATTAAAGTCCACACATCTTAAAAGTTTTCAAGGTTGACAAAACCCTGCTCTGGAAGAATATCAGGTCATTAAAATAATCACAGTTCCCCTAGCAATTCAATGACATACTACTACTTGCAAACATCCAGTATCTGCAAACCCTTCAATCAAACTTTCCTAAACTGTAAGCCCAGGAAGATATTTCAAAGCAAACCATGTAAAGCAGCGAGCCCAAGTCAAAGTTCTTCAGCCAATGGTCAAACTAGCATTGTCCAATAATTCAACTAATTCAGTGCGATAGCCTTCAAAAAGCGACTTCGGAAGCACAGGGATCTTGTCTGTCTTTTCAGCTCTAACGTAGACAAACCACGGCTTTCTTTTCAAGGCAGCCCTATCTCCTCGGCAATCTCATTTCAGGCACTGAGAAATGAGCAGACGTATTCAAACCCAGCCGGCGTAATAGCTCAGCTTCCAAATTACTGTTCTTGTGTGAAAGGCAATGGCTCCATTAGAGGTTTGAAAGTTATGGCTCACGGTGACACTGCCGGGGTGCAGGACTCCAAATGAGGTGGTGCAGGACCCATCAGAATCATCATCATCACATAATTGGATGAACTACTGCCAAGGTTCAAGGCAACCATAAAGCATTTGCCATTATTCTAAAAGATAAGGCTTTATCCATGACACATAATCAAAAGGGTATTACTTTTTTAAAGATAAATACATCACGGTATGCTGAGATGTACGTCTAATGAACTAAAATGAAAATCTGACCCTTGACATTATGAGATGTTACCATTAGAAGAGGAACCATTGATTTTTTTGGGGGGGAGGTGAAGGAAGGGAGGGTTTGGTCCCTTTTACTACACCGTCTGAAAATAATTGCCTTAGCTACACCATCAATTGTTTATACACCCAACTTTCTAATGACAGAATTATATATATTTTCCCTTCCATCTGTTTCAAAGACAAAGGAAAAAGAGATCATGGCTAACTTTGGGCTTTGATGAACTTCCAAATAAATGCAAGGGTTTTATTTTCCGGGGAAGACAATATATCAGAGGGGCATAGTATATGAGTTGTGACTCGGAGGCTCCATAGCTTTAATTGTATTTCAAGCATGAACTCACATTCTGTGGACTTATAACAGATGATGACCTTTGGGTTTTTGATGAAGTAGAATATAGGAATCATAATAAAGTCATCTTTTTTTTTTTTGCAGGATTGGGGAAAAAGGTAATATCTAGCTCCATACAATCGCTGCTATTTAAATACGCATTTATACAGGCATAGCCCTCTGTCATCTACGTATATCATCTCTCTCTCTCTCTCTTTCAGGTGATTCATTTCAGGAATATCTACTGATCCTCTCTTGAGCTCAGAACAGTATCAAAAATATCTGAAAGGCCAAAGGCCAGCAAAAAACGAAGGTGCTGGATTTGGTTTTCTTTGCTGCAAAATCCATGTGAAGGTTGCTCTTTTTGGGTACATCGTGAAAAATGCACAGGAACTGGTATTGTCACAGGAAAAGTGGGGGAAAAGGATTTCATAGTATATGTAGGTCCCACACATATAGTATTGTTCCACAGCATATGTATGTTTGTATGTAGATGGACCACTCATGTATTAAGATACTGTGCATACTTTGAGAAGGACTTGGGAGAAATACTTTGGACTCCTGTATGATGGTAGGATCGCTGCTTTTTATTCAAGCATCGTCATCATTCGTTTTCAGGTCACTGAGTCAGGATAGAAAAGATAATGATGATGATGATGATGATGATGATGATGATGATGATGATGATGATGATGATACAGGTATTGACTCATGAAGGTTACGATTATTCTTAAAGCAACTATTTATCATCTATCTATCTATCTATCTATCTATCTATCTATCTATCTATCTACACCATGTAAATTTGATGCATAAAGCAAAAAAAAAAAACCTTTTGCTTTATAAGCAAGGTGAAACTGTCAGTGACACCTTCTTTTTTCAATCTATTAAATGCTTTATTAAGAGGGAAAAAAAGGACTTAAGGATATCTGCTGTAGATTTGAGTTTGGCATCTGCCTTTGGATATAATTTATGCCTCCTACAAAATGCAACCTTTGCAAACAATCCCTCACCAATAGTAAACTAATTATTAAGGAAACAGATCTACAATGTGCAGCCTGATGTGGAAGCATTAATCACTCTGTTCTGCATCTTGAGAGAACTATCCTTCTGGCACGAGGACAATGAGAAGCTTTCTGGAATTCACGCCGAAATCCACAAAACATGACACTAATTTAATAGAACATGTTGCTCCACTGTCTCAGAATGAAGACATGAGACTAGCACATAAGTTGAATAAAAGGCCAACTGCTTTATTCATTAACTGAAAGGATCTAACGTGGGGTAAAAGATTAGCTGTATTTTTACTGAAGCCACCTGATGCTCTCCAAATGGTTTGGATTAATGGTGCCACATTTTCCTTGTTTCTGGCTATACCCGGGATGGCGAACCAGTTGGGACGCTGCTTGGATTGGACCATGTGATGGACATGTGGGTGTTGGGCAGGGACTTGAACTTTCCTTTGGGTGGGGAACATCTGGAAGCTTTCAGATTTGGGTTTTCCCAGATGTGCCAATATGACATCTCTAATAAAATGGAACTTTGAGGAAACTCCAGCCTCAGAGTTTTCTTTCGTTGGGGGTGTTACTTGGATCCCTGACAGCTATACTATCTCATTACCATTAAAGTCAAAAACATCTCAGCCATCTTCAGAAATCTGATATCTATCTTGCCCAAATGAACCCAACATACTTCTCCCTAATGACTACCTAACCAAGTTGCTGTCTTAAACAAAGGTTCCTGCCTTTTCCTGAAACACAAGTCCACAACTTGCTGGGTTTCCACATGTTGATATGCCATATTTTAATGAATCTAGAGAACATGTCCAGCTAAAGCCAAATAACACCCATTATAATCTAATGCAATGTATAAAGACAATAAGAAAATATGTATCAAGTATGGGAAACCAGGAAATCCAGGTAGTTCAAATGAATATAAATGTTCATTGCAAACTTAAGCTGTCTACAAGAATCTAAACAGTCAAAGTAAATTCGCAGTAGAAAAGAATCAATGTGGGCTGGATTGAGATCTCTTGTGGGCACAAAGGGATTTGAGACTAATGATGCATTTGATCCCTCCCTCGTGCTCAGCCTGGTCATCTCCAACATCAAGTTCTTCTACAACTTTCTAATATCCAGAACCCAATAAGCTTAATGAATTTCAATTACAGGGGCATGAAAAAAAGTTGCATAAGAGCTGTGGTAGCACAGTTAGAATGCAGTAATGCAGGCTAATTCTCCTGACTGCCAGCTGCCTGCAATTTGGCAGTTCAAATCTCACTGGCTCAAAGTTGACTCAGCCTTCCATCCCTCCGAGGTCAGTAAAATGAGGAGCCAGATTGTTGGGGGCAATATGCTGACTCTGACTCTGTAAACCACTTAGAGAAGGCTATAAAGCACTGTGAAGTGGTATATAAGTCTAAGTGCTATTGCTATATTGGCCCTTTCTTATCTATTTATTTTTATAAAGTATGTGGTAGATCAACAAAAGAATCTGAACTTCCATCCACCCAAACTAGCAATCAGTCATGTTATTTTATTCTTATATGGATGTCATGCAATAATTCTCTTGAGGACACCCAACTGGATTCAAGAGAGTTTGAACAGTTTTACTTACTGTTGTAAAAAAGGAAATCAACACAACATATGAGAACAAACCCATCGGGACTAGATTCAGCATTTAAAAGACAAAGGCCACTCTTTTGAAGACAGCAAAGTCCACATTTTTGACAGAGAGGACTGCTGGTTTGAAAGACGAGTCAAGGAGGCCATCTGTGTCCAAATTGAACAGCCCTCTCTCAACAGAGGGGCAGGGATATGACATCATCAGTCTACAACACTTTCAACAGTTCCAAGAAGGCTCCACACCGATTTGCACTACTGAGGTGACCCCGAGGGCACAGATAAACCTCGAGGTGTCCTTAACAACTCACTAAAGATAAAGGTAAAAGTTCCCATCGCACATATGTGCTAGTCGTTCCCGACTTGAGGGGGTGGTGCTCATCTCCATTTCAAAGCAAAAGAGCCTGTGCTGTCCGAAGACATCTCCATGGTCATGTGGCCGGCATGACTCAATGCCAAAGGCACATGGAAGGCTGTTACCTTCCCATCAAAGTGGTCCCTATTTTTTCTACTTGCATTTTTTACGTGCTTTCGAACTGCTAGGTTGGCAGAAGCTGGGACAAGGAACGGGAGCTCATCCCGTTACGCGGCACTAGGGATTTGAACTGCTGAACTGCCGACCTTTCGATTGACAAGCTCAGCATCTTAGCCACTGAGCCCCTGTGTCCCATTAACGACTTGCTAAAGGAATGCAAATAACCAGCTGTCTGCAAGAAGTATCAATCTTTCCACTCCCCACCATCCAGTCAGAGCTGAAGAAGCTTCTTGGATGCGAAGCGAAACATCTTCAAAGAAAAACCAGAAAGTCCGGTTGCCTCTTAAAAAAGCACCTTTGGGATAGCTGAAATCAAGTACTCTTAAACAACTGCATTCACCAATCCATCCAAAAAGTGCTCTTGGACCATTAACAACCATGCCATTAAACAGGTGCAATGTTATTTTTTTTAGAAAAAAACAAAACAAAAAAAACTGGGGGTAAGTCTAATAGAAATAAAAAGGGCCCACACTAACTATGTTACACTAAGTGCACATAGGAGTGCAACAGCTATTTTAAGGCTTTGCCACTACAGAGGAAATCAGAACCTACCTGCAGTGACAAAGCTGTTTGAGGTTGAGTCCTTAGCTCAAGTACTGTTTGGCACACAACGTGTACCTTCCTCATCCGACAAACTTAAAACCTGTTCAATCTAAATTTTTCAAAGCAATTTTTCCATGCTCTTCACTGTGTTTCCAACCGTTGACTACACATGGAGGAATATGTGGAAGGGGAGAATAAAGGGTGAATTATGGCAAGTTGGATCACTCCGTTGGTTGAAGCGGACACTTTTCTTGATCGCCTTAGCTCCGCTGGCATTAGAAGACAGATTTCAGAGTAAGGTGGAAACAAGCTGTCTACAACAAACTCTCTCTCTCTCTCTCTCTCTCTCTCTCTCTCTCTCGCAGGATCCCACCCACCCTCCAAACACAAACACTTACTATATTTGGCTTTGAGCAAGTCAAGGTCACATTTAAGCAACTTCTTCTTGACATCTGCAATGGGTTTCACATATTCTTACCACTGGTTCACCTCTCTCGCGCATGCACCTTCTGTGCTTGTACCCGGCCTTCCACACATGCGCTTTGCTCTCACTCGCGCTTTCCGTGCATGCGCCCGACATCCAAAACGTGGCTAAATAGGACGGCATTATGTTGGGGCAGGTGGGTGGGTGGGTGGGCGGAGCCACACACAGTCATTGCTACCGGTTCACCTGAACTGATCCGAACCGGCTGAATACCACCTCTGCTCAACATAGACTGTCAAACAGAGGCTAGTAATACCACTCAGTTTCCCATGGCAGACAGAAGACGATAACGCTTTGGCACAGGCTATATATCTTACACAGCTTAATATCGCAAATCAGAGAAGGGCTTTTACCTTTGCCTGATGGGATGCTCTCCCCACAGCACTTCTGTCCTGAGGATACAAAAAAGATTCCACATACATCTGTCTTCTAAAAGAAAGAGATGGTTGGAATGGTACGGAGAAATGTCTAGAGACTTCAATGGGGAATGTAAAATAAAATCAAGAGAAACATCTGATAACAGAAGGGTACCGTGATGGCACAGTAGTTAGAATGCAGTATTGCAGGCTAACTTACTGCTCACTGCGGTCGATCATGACCGGCTCAAAGTTGATTTGGTTTTCCATCCTTGTGAGGTCAGTAAAATGAGGACTCAGATTGTTGGGGGGTGAGGACAATAGGCTGATTCTGTAAACCATTTAAAGAGGGCTGTAAAGTGAAGTGTGAAGTGCTGTATACGTCTAAGTGCTATAGCTCCCTCCCTTCCTTCCTTCCTTCCTTCCTTCCTTCCTTCCTTCCTTCCTTCCTTCCTTCCCTTCCCTTCCCTTCCCTTCCCTTCCTTTCCATCCTTCCTTCTTCCCTTCCCTTCCCTTCCCTTCCCTTCCCATCCATCCATCCATCCATCCATCCATTCCATCTCAAGGTTGACTCAGCCTTTCATCCTTACAAGGTGGGTAAAATGAGGACCCAGATTGTTGTGGTGGTGGTGATGGGGGCAATAAGCTGACTCTGTAAATAGCTTAGAGAGGGCTGTGAAAGCACTATGAAGTGGTATATAAGTCTAAGTATTATTGCAATTGCTATATACTAACAATGTTTTTCTTATCTACAGTTATTAGCAAGCTTAAAGTAGGCAAAAGGTTTTATGGATTTGATCAATGGAAATGAATCATATATCGAATGTACTTTAGGTAAGTTAATTATTTGCTAATTTATTAATAGCTAGTTTTTAATTTAATTTTTAAAACTTTAATGAACAGATCTCGCCATTCTATGTCCCAAAATTGGTCTCTGCTTCTCACATTTATAATCATCTTCTTTAAAGTTGAGATGTGAAGTTTTGCACCCACATCATTCAGGAAAGGAGAAAGAAGCTCTTGTCCCAAAGATTATCCTACTACCCATTTTAATTTTTAGGTGATAAATTATTAGATAACTAGATAATTAGCTTCAAAAGAAATCCAGTTATTTATTAGGAGCAACATGTCAGCACGTACCCAAGTGAAGTCAGCTCTGCACCACGTAATTTACAGCCCAACTATGATCCTGTTTTTCCCCTCCTCCCAGGGTGTGTCATAAAACACATTCTCCAATGGAGCACTTTTGCGGGCTGTAGAGATCACACCTCTCCGGGTGGTTCCAGTAACCTGGGATACAGCCTTAAGAAAGGTATGTGTGGAATGTGCTTCTGGTTGTGGCTGCCATGCTGCTCCATCAGTTTTCCCTCTTCCTGCCTATGGCAACTCGAGAGCAGGGCAGGAATGCTTTTTGAGTTGACAATAACATTCCATGGGGATTGAACTGGTTGAGATTCTGTTGCTTTTTGGCTGTGTCTTTTTCTTGTTTCTCATTCATTTTAATTGAATTTTTCTGAGTTATACACATACACACACAGAGAGAGAGAGACAGACACACACACAAAGCAGAACAAAGCATTCTCAAGGAACAAGTTTGTTAAAACACTTTATGGATTGAGAGAGTTGGGGACATGCAGTTCAACAGCAATTGGGTTGGCATAATACAGGATTGTGTGTGTCTCTTTTTTACCCAGGAAGCAAAACCCTTCAACTTGCAATGTTATTCTTTGTTGATAACAATGGGCTGTCTTCTTTTGCCGTCTGCCTAATATCTGTCTTGCCCAGTAGCAGAAATCTCTCCATGCACCTCCTGCTATTTATAATCCACTCTGCCAAGTTACTTGTCAATTATTATTTTTTTTGTCACTCGGTGCCATGCCATTCATAGGCAGTTTATCTTTACTCTGCATTCTTGCAGCCTGTGGACCAGCCCTTTGAAGAGCATCTTAAAAGCATCTCTACTTAATGATACCAGCCAAAACCTCATCCTTTAGCGTTCGTAATTCTCCGCATTAACTGGCTCACTTTCGTTTCTTGATTATTCTTTTTTCTGGGTGCATATAAAATTTTGGATAAACATGACACGTCGGAGAATGGTATCTTTCTTTTAATTCCTTGTCTTGTACTTACAATGATTGAAATGTTTATCACTCAGCTGAAAGGTTTTATCTGAACATTAAGAAAAGAACAGATTTTTCTCCACCCGTGGGGTTTACTTTTTCTACCGTAGTTTTGATTCGCTGTCTGATTTTCCTGAATTTGGATCCATCAGAAGGGTATATATAATTTACCTCCTCTTATATTCGCAAAGCAGGAAGATGTGGTTATTGTTTGTAGAGATTCTCAGTCATCCAGGTGAAGGTTGTCCCAAAGGTGATTTTTTTCAGGAGGCAACTGGACTTTCTTGTTTTTTTTTCTTTTGAAGATGTTTCGCTTCTCATCCAAGAAGCTTCTTCAGCTCTGACAGGATAGTGGGGAATGGAAGGATTTATATTTATATTCCTTGCAGGAATTTTTTCCTCTGGAAATTCATTCCTACTCCCCACACCATTCCAAGGGTGTCCATCCCAAATTGTATAGCTAAACATCTGTAGAGATTCTCAATCATCCAGGTCATGGTTGCCCCAAAGTTCTTTTTCAGGAGACAACTCAACTTCCTTGTTCTTCCTTTGAAGACGTTTCACTTCTCATCCAAGAAGCTTCTTTAGCTCTGACAGGATAGTGGGGAATGGAAAATTTATATTCCTTGCAGACAGCTGGTCATTTGCATCCTTTTAGAGGGTGGTTGAATCACTTGGAGGTTTATCTGTGTCTTCAGGGTCACCTGAGTAGCGCAAATGGTTCCTGTAGTCTGCATTTTTTTCCTCTGCAAATCCATTCCTACTCCCCACACCATTCCAAGGGAGTCCATCCCAAATTGTATAGCTAAACATCTGTAGAGATTCTCAGTCATCCAGGTGATGGTTGCCCCAAAGATGCTTTTTCAGGAGGCAACTCAACTTCCTTGTTTTTTCTTTGAAGACATTTCACTTCTCATCCAAGAAGCTTCTTCAGCTCCGACAGGATACTGGAGAATGGAAGGATTTATATTCCTTGCGGGCAGCTGGTCATTTGCATCATTTTAGAGAGTTGTTGGAAGTTGTTACATGTAGCGCCCCAAGCTTGGGAATATTCTAGGTTTCTAGCCTGGTGCTCTAACCACTAAGCCAAACTGGCTCTCTGCAATGAGTCCTCTCTGGCTGAAGGACAAAACCCTCCTATGCAGTGATAGCTTTGCCATAAGAATTAAGAAACCTCTTCAGCAAGAAGATCTTGTAGCAAAGGGCAACAAAAGCGAGGGGAGATCGTGACTCATGATACGAGCTTGCAACATCGCAACCAGCAAAGATGACAAAATCAGCAAAAAAAGAGGAAATGAATAAACCAGTCTGTCTTAGCGGGCAGAGAAATTGAGGTGAACCGGGGGACGGGGAAACTTATTTATGGCTTCCCAGGGGTGAGCGCTCTATTAGCAGTGAGAATAGAACACTTTCTCTTCCCCTGTCTGTAGCCCTTGCAGAATTCAATGGCAGCAACTAGGCTGGGTGCCGGCCAAGCGTTTTGTATCCAGCAAAATGCTACAGACTCAGCATCATCCCAGGGAGAAATGATGGCCAGGATGCAATTTTAAAAAGAAAAAAAAAGTTTGGAAAATAATTCAGCAGACTCAATTATTTCCCTTATGAAGTGGATTTTTTTAAAAAAAAGAAAAGGAAAGGAAACAGGGTTCCTTGAAAAGAGGGGAGGGGAGAGGAGAGGAGAGGGGAGAAAGAAAAGAAAGTTAAGGGCAGAAGTAAAGTAGAGTAGAGTAGGATAAAATAAAGTAAAATAAAATAAAATAGAGTAGAGTAGAGTAGAATAGAGTAGAGGAAAGGAAAGGAAAGGAAAAGAAAAGAAAGGAAAAAGAAGAAGAAAAGAAGAAAAGAAAAAAGGAGAGAAAAGAAAAAAGAGTTAGGATTAGCTTCCTTCCTTCCTTCCTTCCTTCCTTCCTTCCTTCCTTCCTTCCTTCCTTCCTTCCTCCCTCCCTCCCTCCCTCCCTCCCTCCCCTTCCCTTCCCTTCCCCATCCATCCATCCATCCATCCATCCATCCATCCAAACCAGCTCAAGGTTGACTCAGCCTTCCATCCTTCCAAGGTGGGTAATATGAGGACCCTAATTGTTGGGGGCAATATGCTGAATATGTAAACTGCTTACAGAGGGCTGTAAAGCACTGTGAAGTGATATATAAGTCTAACTGCTATAGCTACTTTCCTTCCTTCCTTCCTTCCTCCCTCCCTCCCTCCCTCCCTCCTTTCCCTTCCCTTCCCTTCCCTTCTCTATCCATCCATCCATACCAGCGTAAGGTTGACTCAGCCTTCCATCCTTCCAAGGTGGATAAAATGAGGACCCAGATTGTTGGGGGCAATATGTTGACTCTGTAAACCACTTAGAGAGGGCCGTAAAGCAGGATATGTCTAAGTGCTATTGCTAAGGGCTATTGCTAAATGAATGGTCGTAAGTCAAGGTCTACCTCTACAATATTTACCACTAACCATTGCATCTTTACAACTTATGGAGTAACATCATCCAACCATCTCTGCTTCTACCACAAACACATGACTGGGGACTTTGAGAAACGGTTGTCACAGCTTTCTCCCACTTAAGAAAGTTGTAAACTTTTGGTAGAGCTAGCTGAGGAGCTAGCGAATCCAGAATCTGTTGTTGTTGGTCTTTTTTTGGGGGGGGTCTTTTTTTGAAGTGGTCCTTTGATGGGGAAAGAAAATCTGCTGCAAAATCCTCTATCTGCATCCCTCCAATTATGTCCATCTCCAGTGGCTTCTGCTGTGTTCCATTCATATTCATACCATCTGCCACTGTGCCCAGCTTTTAGGCAGATGATGGCGGTGACAATCCTTATATCATGTGCTCCGTGTTTATCCCTTGCTTATCACACACACTCACACCTATGTAAACACACACACCAACACACACACGCTGTGTGCCCAAGATTGCTGATTAACAAAGCAACAATTACAATCAAATGGAACTCAAAGTTCCTGGTTTTCTTATTAACGTTTCTTATTTCGTACAAACGCTTAGATTCTGTGTTCTAAAAATCTGTCTGTCAACCCTGAGGTGAACCTGGCTGGGGCCATCTTGGAGACTTCAGGGTTGTTAGAGGGAAGAGGGAAATAGTTAGATGGGGTTTTGTAGCCAAAGCAATCAAGGTTTTATGTGGGAACCAAATAGGGGTGGGCTGCTAGGGGTTTGCAGAGGTTCAGGAGAACCTCTAGCTAAGATTCTGTGCAGTTTGGAGAACCCCCAAATCCCACTTCTGGCTGGCCCCGCCCCGCCCACCCTGCCCCTCCCAGGAGTCCCCACATGGCCCATTTTGGATGCAGGTAAGTGCAGGGCTTGCACCGAGGCTTGGGGAGGGCAAAAACAGCCCTACCGGAAGTTCAGGAAGGCCGGGAAAGGGCCCATTTCCAGCCTTCAGATGGCCTACGGAGCCTGAGGAGGCCGTTTTTGCCCTCCTGGAGGCTCGAGGAAATACTCCGGAGCCCAGGGAGGGCAAAAATACCCTCCCCCTCACCGTGGTGCAGGAGGCCAACTAGGCCACACCCATCCAGCAACTTGGCAGAGAACCCCTTGCTAAAAATTTTTGAAGCCCAACCCTAGAACCAAGGATATTCTCACAGGTGGCTGGCCAGAGGAGGAGTGAAGTAACCAAGCAACCAGCCAGAAACTGGATTGGACAAAGTGACCAGTGACCTGTGGGAGGGAGGAGGGAAAAATTTCACTTTTAATTAGGTGAAACCTGCGGGAACTTTTAGAGTCGGCTTTCACCAGTTGTGCCAATATGATCTATCTAATGAAACTGTTCTTCGAGGAATTTGCCTGCCTCGGAGTTCTGATTTCTTTGGGTGCGTTACTTGAAACGCTGACAGCGGAGTGGCGCGGTGGCCTAGTGGTGTAGCTCTGGCCTCACAATCAGGAGGCTGTGAGTTCGATCCTAGGTAGAGGCAGATATTTCTCTCTCTGGGCACAATGAGAATATATCTGCTGAAAAAAAAAACAACAACTCCGCATTGGTGACAGGAAGGGCATCTGGCCATTAAACACTCTGCTAGCTCCATTCAGTTGCCCAGACTCCATCCCACAATGGAATATGGGGTCATTAAATGATGGTGATTACTTGGAACGCTGATGTCATCTTCTTATGACTTTCTTTTGAAGCAGAGAATGCTAGCTGAAATTTTCCACCTGAATGTATTCCTAAATCCATTGAAGGTGATTCTTCCTGCACTTTAGAAAGCGTTTTGATCCTGGCAAAGAGGAATAAAAATAAGACCGAGAGATTTTTATCCATCCATGGGAAATGTCAGTGGTGATGACAGTTTGACGGAGTCACTTCTGTTTATGCATGATAGGGGCTCATTTGAACCAGTGTGAAAAGAAATCCACAGACATTAAAGGAAGCTGACATGACACAAGATAATAACTGTTTTCATAAGGTAAAGCCTCCACCTTCATATAATAATGGAGATTTATACTGGGCTGATTTACAAAAAGAGGATGGATTTATTCTGCCAACATAAGCTAAGTCCAGGTAACAATGGGTCAGGGTAGCTACAACTTAGTGACTGTATCATTTAGTAAATGTTCACTACTATAACAGTGATGAAAAAGTAACCTTCTGACTAGCCCTCACATTTAGAAAGCAAAGGAAAGTAGACGTAAGAGCATAGGCACAGTCATGGTTTTATATAGTGACTGCTTCATTTAATGGCCAAGTTGCCAGTTCCAGCTGAGGTTGCTAAATGAGGACTCCTTGTAATTTCAAAAACCATCTGGAAGCTATTAAGACAGATTTGTTTGTTTGTTTGTTTTTCTTAGCAAGCCAGTGAATGGAATGGAGAAGAAAGGAAAGAGAAGGAAGGATGTGGATGAGAGAGACAGGGAGAGGAAGAGGGAGAGGAAGAAAGAGAGAAAGAAAGGGGAGGAGGGAGGAAAGGGAAAGGGAGGGATGGGAAGGGATGGGAATGAGAATAGGAGGGGAGGGGAGGAAAGGGAAGGGGAAGGGAAGGAGGGAGGGAGGGAGGGAAGAAAGGAAAGAAGGGAGGGAGGGAGGGAGGAAGGAAGGAAGGAAGGAAGGAAGGAAGGAAGGAAGGAAGATTTTCTGAATTTTATTCCTATAATCACTCATAGTCACTTGTGTGATATTGGCAGCTATATTAAATAGAGATAGATAGAGGATAGATAGATAGATAGATAGATAGATAGATAGATAGATAGATAGATAGATAGAGGCAGACAGACAGATAATAGAGATAGACAGACAGACAGACAGATCCTACATCCCTTATCATTTATTCTATTTTCTAAGGTTATTGAAGACGAAAGTTCATCCATATCGGACTCAGCCACCTATGTCTGACTAAATTGAAAATCTGTCCATCTCGACTTTACAAAACCGGACTTTTTGACTTTGAAGACCTTAATTTTCTTCTGGGCAAAAATGCTGCATGAACCTGCCTCGATATCACTTTTTAGATAGAGATAGATAGAGATAGATAGATAGATAGATAGATAGATAGATAGATAGATAGATAGATAGATAGATAAAGATGCTGCATGAACGAGCCTCAACATCACTTTTAAGATGTGTGTGTGTGTGTAACTTAAAGGTGATATTGAGGCTGCTTCATGCAGCATTTTTGCCCAAAAGAAAATTAAGGTCTTCAAAGTCAAAAAGTCCAATTTTGTAAGGTCGAGATGGATATATATATATATATATATATATATATATATATATATATATGTATGTATGTATGTGTGTGTGTTTTTCTTCTAGCCAGGTTTTCTTACGTAGCCAAGGTTTTTTTTGTAGCTCCAGCTCAGTACAAAAAAAAAACCTTGGCTACGTAGGAAAACCTGGCTAGAAGAAAAACACACATAAACCCTACGAAGAAGTAAGAAAATATATATATATATATATATATATATATATATATATGCATATTCTTTCTAGCCAGGTTTTACCTACGTAAGCTAGGTTGTTCTGCAGCTCTGACTGTGTGAAATCTCTGAGCTGCAGAACAACCTAGCTTACGTAGGTAAAACCTGGCTAGAAAGAATATGCACATAAAAGCCTACGAAAAACAGAAAAAGACATATATATATATATATATATATATATATATATATATATATATATATATATGTCTTTGGTTATTCGGGTCTTCTCCCACGTAAAATTGGAAGTGTCTTGGCGACGTTTCGACGAAGTCTCATTCGTCATCTTCAGGCTGGTGTTCTCGGCTTCGTGCTTCCAGGAGCAATTGCAGGAGCAACACCAGCCTGAAGATGACGAATGAGACTTCGTCGAAACGTCGCCAAGACACTTCCAATTTTACGTGGGAGAAGACCCGAATAACCAAAGACCTACATACAAACACCCGCGAAAACCTGAGAAAAAATATATATATATATATATATATATATATATATATATATATATATATATATATATATATATATATATATATATATATATTTGTTCCCAGTGTGGTATATTTGTTGATGTTCCTTTTACCTTGACACATAACCTTTGGTAAGCCACCCGGAATCACTTGCTGAGTGGGCAGCCTTGAATCAAACCACATCACATTGGTCAATTAAAATCTTCACCAGGCTGTACTTAACTTTCAAAAGATCAAAGTTGCCGTCTCTCTGGGGTTGGTTTTTTGGTTTTTATTTTTTGGTTTTTTCTTTATTAGAGATCAGGATTTCTCAACCTTGGCAAGTTTCAGCTATAGAATAGAATAGAATAGAATAGAATAGAATAGAATAGAATAGAATAGAATAGAATAGAATAGAATAGAATAGAATAGAATACAGTAGAGTAGAGTAGAGTAGAGTAGAGTAGAGTAGAGTAGAATAGAATAGAATAGAATAGAATAGAATAGAATAGAATAGAATAGAATAGAATAGAATAGAATAGAATAGAATTCTTTATTGGCCAAGTGTGATTGGACACACAAGGAATTTGTCTTGGTGCTTATGCTCTCAGTGTACATAAAAAGAAAAGATACATTTATGTATGGACTTCAGTTCCCAGAAATCTCCACGGTTCAAGAAACACTGCTATACACAATCATAATCCTGATTTTTTTTTCCAAGCAATTATATCGGCATAAGAGAATTAAAATATATTCCCCGTTCCTCTGCAAATATTTCTACAAAGTAGCTTGAGTCTTAGTTATCTCGATCTGTATGTACTGTATAACCTTTGGTCACTAGATGGCAAACTTCCAGATCAGTGAATCTACTACAGCCTTTGGGACTGACGCCTGGATAATAATATTATTTAAAGAGAAAGCCATCAAAACTACTATTTTCATTAAGCATTAGTCTAGTAATCAGCGAAATGATTTTAATCCAGCAACCTGCGTTCTAAATTTGTCATGGATAATGACAGGTTGTGTGATTAGTAGCAAAATATCTAATATATTGAATTGCCGCAGATTGCTTTGATTCATTCTTCCTTTCCTCGCTAGCTATTAAACTGTGATTTGCTTCCACTGAGTAACTCACAGTTTGAATTCCTACAATAAGCAGAGTTATCTGTCAGTGTGACTGATTCAGTTTCAGTCTGAAGAGTCGGTTAGTACAGTGGTTAAAAGGCATCCAAAATAATTCAGGAGGTTAAGTTCTCTTACACACTCAGTATAAATGTGAATTGTTTTGTAAATTATTTAATCAAGACACCTACCACCCACCCACCCACCCCAAAATATTGTTGAATTTTGTAGCCAACACATATTCCCTATTGAAAATGACTGCCGTTTCATCTGTTTATCTCTGCACTCTTGTCATTTCCTTTATTTTAATACCTTTAGGGCTCCATCTAGGGGTATCATTATTTTTATTTATTAGAGAAAAGAAAGAAACTATTTTCGGGCAAATTTGGATTTTGGAACAATTCAATGGAATTGAATTCTGCATACAAAAACTCTATTGGCTAGAGGCAGATGTATTTAAAATAAACTATATTCATGGTTGTTGTATATGAGAACATGGTAATTTTTAAAGCATCATTTGTAAAAAAAAATGAAATTTACATATCACATATTTAAATCTATTTGTGATAGATTTAATCATTTGTAGCACTTATGACTTCCTTCTCTTCCTTCCTTTCCCCCTTCCCCCTTCCCTTCCCTCCCATTTCTATCCCTTCCCCTTCCCCTTCCTTCCTTCCTTCCTTCCTTCCTTCCTTCCTTCCTTCCTTCCTTCCTTCCCTCCCTCCCTTCCCTTCCCTTCCCTTCCCTTCCCTTCCCTTCCCTTCCCTTCCCTTAACCCAATTGAAAATCTATGGAGCCGACTAAAGGAATTGGTTAGTCAGAAGCCACCCAGCAATAAAACCCAGTTAATAGAAGCAATCATTCAATCTTGGTTTCACAATAGAATAGATGCAGAACCAAAAGACTTGGTTCACTCTATGGGAAGACGTTGTAAGGCCGTAATCCATGCTAAAGGTTACCCAACTATTAACTGACATAGTGATCATTTTTGTAGATCTCGTTTTTTCTATGGTGATCATTTTGTATATCTCGTTTTTTCTACGTGTTTTCCTTTTCTTCTTTATACTGTAACTGTTATTCTAATAGCAAATCCTTCATAAATGTTCTTGCATTACATTCTTGATTAAATTATCTTTCCATTGATATGTGATTTTATGGTACTACTTCCAAAAAAGGTGGTGTTATCAGCTAGTTTTAGAAAATGCACTTTTCCCAAAAGGTTTCCATAAGTTTGACCACTACTGTATTAATTGGTGCCTCTATTCCCTCCGACAGAGCATGGGAACCAAACTTGAATCATTTAGATCTTTGTTGCCATCTTGTTAAAACAGAAATGGGCAACCTGATGCCCTTTAGAACTTCAGGGGTTTCATTTCCCAACAGCCAGAATAAATAATCGCAAGGCATGTTAGATGCTCTAGTTCAAAATATTTAGAAATTTACTATGGGTGAGTGCCACTGCTTTAAGGAAATGGGAATGGACAATATGCCCGGGCAAATCAGGAAAATCAATCCAGATCGAGACAATGATTCAAATCAATTTGGGAAAATCGATCTGATTCATCCAAAGCAATTTGGAGACATCCAGAGTTGGACTCAATAATTTTATCTGACTTCCCCATTTCAATTTAGAAAAGTCAATTGATCCAGAGAGTTGACTGAATTGCCTTCTACCTGAAACTCCAAGCTAATTTTTTTTTTGTCCCTTTTTTTTAACACAGCCTCAGTGGGTCATGCTAAACAGGCATGTTATAATTCCCGTGACTGACTTTATATTTTTAAACCACAGACATCAACCTGAAGCCTAGATAGGTTCATGAATCAGAATATTATTAAACCAGAATAGAACAGGAAGGCCAGAATAGTAATTAAGTTTTATGAAGAGCCCGTGTATTTAAGAGGCAAAATCTTTAATCATGACAAGAAAGAAACAACGATAGTCACATTGATCTGAAAGAAATCCAATATTTATGGTAGAGGAATACCTTACTAGGACCAATTTGTTTGGGCTGTAGTCAGACACAAGGCTCCATAAGCTTCTTTTCTGTTCCCAGAACAGCAGATAAAGTAGTATTAATGTGCTACGAAGCACCATCAGATATTCCTTCCTTCAATTTTGCTTTCCAAACAAGAACAAATAGGGAGGAAAAAACTCTTCTCTCAGGCTTTGAATTGTATCCTTACAACTTCTACCCATTGTGTTATGATTCAAGCGGCGATACTCTATGATCTGTCTTAAAATTTTCTTTACCACAAAAAAGAGACTTCTGTTTCACTACATCTGAGATAGCAATATCCCTTAGATTTATATACCACTTTGTAGTGCTTTATGATAGTAAGTGGTTTACAGATTCAACGTATTGCTCCCAACAAACTAGCTCCTCATTTTATCGACCTCGGAAAGACGGAAGGCTGAGTCAAACGTTGAGCCGGTCAGGTTCGAACTCCTGGCAGTGGCAGAGTTAGCCTGCAATACTGCATTCTAACCACTGCGCCAAAATTTGCAGACTCCAGAGAAAAGATTGCAAGATGGAAAGGAAGGAAGGAAGGAAGGAAGGAAGGAAGGAAGGAAGGAAGGAAGGAAGGAAGGAAGGAAGGAAGGAAGGAAGGAAGGACTTGGTCATTCTTCTTCTCTGTTTAGATAAATATATCTGAAATGAGATATTTTCTTCAACAAGGCATAGATTGTCTAGTAATAAATAAAATTAACCATCAAACAGTATAGACATTTGCATTTCAATACAAAGTAGCAACTTTGAAGAGATAGATTTTTGGAGAATAGCAGTAGCAATAGCACTTGGACTTATATACCGCTTCGTAGTGCTTTTACAGCCCTCTCTAAGCAGTTTACAGAGTCAGTCTCTTCTCCCCAAACAATCTGGATCCTCATTTTACCCACCTCGGAAGGATGGAAGGCTGAGTCAACCTTGAGCCTGATGAGATTCGATCTGTCAAATTGCAGGCAGCCGGCAGTCAGCAGAAGTAGTCTGCAGTACTGCACTCTAACCACTGCGCCACCTCAGCTCTATGATAGTCACTAAGACATTAAATAAACCTACCCCTCTCCAAGGCTCCTCCATGGTTTCAATGCTGATGCAGGATGTGATGATAAATGAGTTGTTTCATGACACACAAAGTTTAGTTTCTCGTGGGGCCAAGAGGACAAGTGGAAGTCAAAATCAAGATCACTATTTCTAGCGTCAGGAACTTAATGATGAAAAGGATCTTTTTCTAGATTGCCTTGATTTGACTCTCAGAAAATGGGGTACCCATTCGAAATAAATCTAAGGGGTTGCCACAAAGAAGAGGGAGTCAACTTATTCTCCAACAAAACTCCAGAGAAAAGATTGCAGGATGGATGGATGGACGGATGGATGATGGAAGGGAGGGAGGGAAGGAGGGAAGGAAGGAAGGAAGGAAGGAAGGAAGGAAGGAAGGAAGGAAGGAAGGAAGGAAGGACCTGAAGGCAAGACAAGAAATAATGGATGGAAGCTAATCAAGGAGAGAAACAACTTAGAACTGAGGAGAATTTTCCTGACAGTTAGAACAGGTGACCAGTGTAACAGCTTGCCTTCAGAACTGTAAGTTGGAGGTTTTTCAGAAGAGGTTTGTCTGAAATGGTATATGGTTTCCTGCTTGAGCAGAGGGGTTGGACTAGAAGACCTCCAGGGTCCCTTTCTATCTCTGTTATCCTTTAAAAAAAAATCTGCCATTGTGCCAGCCTTGTTATCATGACAGTCCGATTCCTCCCAGGCTTTGCAAACAAAGCCATCAATTTAGTTTAGTCAGAATGCCATTAATTAGTAAAGCGCTGATGAGGCACAAAACATAGATCTTTCCAGAATGCGAAGATGACAGTAAGCTGATGGTGCAAGTTTGCAAAGCTGATCTTTGCAGCTTAGCCCATATTGTTGCGAGTCATAGAAATATATATATATATATATATATATATATATATATATATATATATATATATATATATATACACACACACACACACACACACACACACACATACACATACAGATACACACACACACATACACACACACACACACACACACACACACATATATATATATATATATATATATATATATATATATATATATATATATATATATATTCCTTTTCGTAGGCTTTATGTGTATTACTCTTTAGCCAGTTTCTTCCTAAGTAAACCAAGATTTTTATGCAGCCCTAGTTCAGTGAAATCACAATCCACTAGTTTCTAGGCTTTTTTTTTCTTTTTTCCAGCAGCCAGAAAGCACCCTGCTGCCCATTGGGAGACTAAGGGGACTAAGATAGATCTATTTTGGACTTATAAGTCCTCATCAGTTGGCCACACTCTCATCCCATGTATCCTTCCTGTACCTTTACAGGGAGGATACAAACAAATACTGTACCTTTACAGGAAGGATACATGGGATGAGGGTGTGGCTAACTGATGAGGACTTATAAGTCTGAAATAGATCTATCTTAGTCTCCTTAGTCTCCCAATGGGCAGCAGAGTGTTTGCTGGCTGCCAGAAAAAAAAGCCTAGGAACTAGTGGGGTGGGAGTGGGATTGAATTCTGGTGCAACCTGGTTTTGCAAATCCCCTCACTGCACTGTTTTGTTCAGATAACCTTGCAAAAAAAAAAAAAAAACCAACCCAACAACCCACAATTCTTAGAGGTCTCTGATCTGATCATGCAGGGTGAATGACTTGCTTCCTGGTGTCTGTACTTTCCAGAAACATCATGTTTTCTCGCCTAACTGCTGTGAAAAGCTTGCTGTAATTTGGTGGCAAACATTCAGATAAATACTTTATTCTACAGGTAATTTAGAACATTGGGTTAGGTAAGCTGTTTAGCACAAAATAGTAAGGCAGGGAAGAGATGTTGCAGACCCCATCAGTTAAAGAATTCTGATTGACAAGGGTCCAGGAAGAGAGCCCGCTTCGATATTGACCTCATCCTGTGGAATACCCCCCCCCCCCCCAGATATGAGACAGACCCCCACCCTCTCTGCCTTCTGGAAAGAATAGAATAGAATAACAGAGTTGGAAGGGACCTTGGAGGTTATCTAGTCCAACCCTCTGAAGTGGTGTAAGGAAACCCTACACCACTTTAGACAAATGGTTATCCAACATCTTCTTAAAGACTTCCAGTGTTGGAGCATTCACAACTTCTGCAAGCAAGTTGTTCCACTGATTAATTGTTCTCACTGTCAGGAAATTTCTCCTTAGTTCTAAGTTGCTTTTCTCCTTGATTAGTTTCCACCCATTGCTTCTTGTTCTGCTTTCAGGTGCTTTGGAGAATAGCTTGACTCCCTCTTCTTTGTGGCAGCCCCTGAGATATTGGAAGACTGCTATCATGTCTCCCCTAGTCCTTCTTTTCATTAAACTAGACATACCCAGTTCCTGCAACCGTTCTTCAAATGTTTTATCCTCCAGTCCCCTAATCCTCTTTGTGGCTCTTCTCTGTGCTCTTTCTAGAGTCTCCACATCTTTTTTTACATCGTGGCAACCAAAGCTGGATGCAGAATTCAAAGTGTGGCCTTAACCAAGGCATTATAAAGTGGTATTAACACTTCACGTGATCTTGATTCTATCCCTCTGTTTATGCAGCCTAGAACCAGGTTGGAAAGGAATGAAAACATGGCTGTTTGGCCTTGCACAGGGACCCCAGAGGGTCATGCATCCACGGGGCTGGTTAGCACCCTAAAAAGCCGTCCCTTCGCCTTTCAATTAATCTGTAAATTTTAATTGTTTTGTTTAACCATTCACCACTTCAATCATTTCATCACCCTGTCCTCTTTCTTTTTTAAAGGTTCAACTTTTATATCATGGCTTTATATTTTAATATTTTTATTGCAGCCCACCCAGAATCCCGCTGAGCTTCCAAAAATATGATCAATCAATCAATCATATTATAAGCAACTGCATTCTCTTCGCGGATGTTGTAAAATTATTCAACACCACTGACAATGCTGCTACTCTACAAAAAGACCTTGACTATGTGTCAGAATGGTCAAACAATTGGCAACTCCAAATCTCAACCAACAAATGCTCTGTCTTACACATTGGCAAAAAAAATCAGAACACAAAATACAAGCTGGGAGGATACGACTTCGTAGACGACCCTTACTCTGTCAAAGACCTTGGAGTACTCATCTCAAATGATCTAAGTGCCAGAGCTCACTGTAACAGCATTGCTAAAAAAGCATTAAGAGTTATTAACCTAATATTGCGTAGATTCTTCTCTGGTAGTATTGAACTGCAAACTAGGGCATACAAAACTTTTGCCAGACCAATTCTTGAATAGTCTGGAACCCGCACTGCATATCAGACATTAATACAATCAAACAAGTCCAGTGATATTTCTCGAGAAGAGTCCTCCACTCCTCTGCTCTCAACAAAATACCTTATGCCACCAGACTTGAAATTTTGGGCTTAGACAACTTAGAACTTTGCTGTCTTCGGTCTGACCTAAGCATAGTACATAAAATCATCTGCTACAATGTCCTACCTGTCAATGACTACTTCAGCTTCAACCGGAACAATACACAAGCACACAATAGATACAAACTGAAAGTAAACTGCTCCAGACTGGATTGCAGAAAATACGACGTCAGCAACAGAGTGGGTCAATGCCTGGAATGCTCTACCTGACTCTGTGGTTTCTTCCCCAAACCCCAGAAACTTTAAACCTTAGACTGTCTACTGTTGACCTCACCCCATTCCTAAGAGGTCTGTAACAGTGGTGGGTTTCAAAACTTTTTTACTACCGGTTCGGTGGGTGTGGCTTGGTGGGTGTGGCAAGGCTTGGTGGGTGTGGCAGGGGAAGGATACTGTAAAATCTCCATTCCCACCCCAATCCAGGGGAAAGTTATTGCAAAATCCCCATTTCCTCCCGATCAGCTGGGACTTGGGAGGCAGAGAATAGATGAGGGCGGGGCCAGTCAGAATTTTTATTACCGGTTCCCCGAACTACTCAAAATTTCTGCTACCAGTTCTCCAGAACTGGTCAGAACCTGCTGAAACCCACCTCTGATCTGTAAGGGGCATGCATAAGTGCACCAACGGTCCCTGTCCTACTGTCCCCATTTATTTGTACTCATTTCATGTATTCATAATTATGTTTACACTTCTATCTATTATCAAATACATGCTTGATGAATTATACAAATAAAATAAATAAAACGAACAAATACATGTTTCCACTGAAGGCGAGCAACACGGCTTCAACTTTACTATAATTGTGAGGAAAAGATGGCGCCCCTTTCAGAGACTTGTTCTATTTGAAACTTGGTGATTCAGTGCAAATAAGAAACTTGCTTTATTGATTCAGCCTGTACGGTTTGGCAAAAGATTCATTGCCAAGGTCTTGGAGGCACTGTGTTTAATTCAGAGCTCAACTGTCCGAAGCCTAGAAACCCATTGTTAACTGATTTGCACAATTCCACACTTGATCTTGTGCAGAGATACATAGGTTTTGTCTACCTCTACACATACCAATAGCTTGATGTTTTTTGTTGGGGCGCATTTAATTTTCTTCCTTGAACGCTGCTTTAGATTCTCATTGTGAAGCCCTTCAGACCGTTCGCCCATCACAAATTCTGCAATTTATGGGTACATTTGGAATGGCTGATTTAATGAGTATTGATGGCTGTTTCTTCACCCTGGGGGTCAGCACGGATAAAGCACTGAGGTCAGATAGCAGAATCCTTATTTACTGCAAAGTTCTTGCTTAGATTTATGTCACGGTAGAAGAGTCATCACGAACATCTCTTTTACATCTGTTTGTTCTCATCACTGTTGGCCAAAAGTGTGAGCCACCACACAGAGGTAGAGTTTGTAGTAGCCGTAGGTCTTTTGTCTTTATTGGCAATACCTGTTGTAAATACTGTGCAGCCACAAATTGACAACATGAGTGACAAAGACAATCAATTCATCCTAAATCAAGCCACCAATATAAGTGCTGACTACTATGAAGCCGAAAAGAATGGATGTATGAAATGATAATGAGGGACTTTTACTTTTTTTCTCAATGTCTGAAACAGGAGTGTACTGAGCTGCTCCATCTCATTGCTCTACAGTTGTTGCAGTGAAGCCCCAGACTAAAGATCTATCTAGCATTGCTGGTTACTGATGAGAAGATGGATTAATTTGGCTGAAATTGGAAATGTTGCATCTAATGTCATTTTAGAAGGCTGGAAGGGACCTTGGAGGTCTTCTAGTCCAATCCCTTGCTCAAGGCATGGGTAAAGGTAAAGGTTCCCCTCGCACATATGTGCTAGTTGTTCCTGACTCATCTCTGATCTTTCAAAGCCGAAGAGCCAGCATTGAAGACGTTTCCATGGTCATGTGACTGACATGACTCAATGCAAAAGGCACACGGAATGCTTTTACCTTCCCACCAAAGGTGGTCCCTATTTTTCTACTTGCATTTTTTACGTGCTTTCGAACAGCTAGGTTGAAGAAGCTGGGCCAAGTAAAGGGAGCTCACCCCATTATGTGGCACTAGGATTTGAACTGCTGAACTGCTGACCTTTCGATCGACAAGCTCAGTGTCTTAGCCCCTGAACTAAGCTTTGAAACGGAGATGAGCACCACTTGACTAGCACATATGTGTGAAGGGAACCTTTACCTTTACCTTAAAGCCTTGTTCTGTCCCCGTACCATGCACACACCCAACCAGCCAATTGAGGGTTAAATAAACTCTTCAAACACTCAATGTCAGTGATAAGGAACTTGACAGCAACTCTGTGGCTGCCTGCCACGAACTTTTACTCCGATAACACAGACAGTTACACAGACAAAATACACACAGTTTGAATAGTCCAGTTTGTAATTAAATCCACAGCAAATAGGTGTTGTGTCTGAAGGTGCAAAGTGCTTCGCCAGAGATTAGCTTTGTCCGTCACAGAGTCCGAATGGCCACCACACTCCCTTTTATAGCCTGTGGGGTGTGGTCCAGTGACTCAGCTAATCTCTGGCACGCCTTCCCCTCTGCTGCGCACGCTTCTCCCTGCACCTCTGGTGAGGGTCCAGCCAGCACTTATTTTCCTCATCGCTGTCCACCTGTAGCTGCGGGGACGTGCTTGGCTCTGAGCCTATCATTTGGCCTTCGGTGTCCTCCGGAGGCATTGCCAGAGAGGAGGGTCCTGGAGAGGGAGGCCTTGCCAATTCCTCCCCCTCACTCTCAGAGTCTGCATCTGTCGATAGCCCAGGCTCAGGCAACGGAGCCACAACAAGCCTGTCCTAACAAAAGCACCTTATTCAAATGATTCAAGCAGCAAAGTTATTGCCTTTTTCTCTGCCATTCAATTTCCCACTTATGAACAAACCATTCAAGGTATACTCACCACAATAAGTGAGATCTTATTATTAATTTCTTTTCCCTCTTGGAAGGAAAGGAGTTTAGATAAAATCCTGAATGAATATACATTTTTTAAAAAAATAAATAAATAAAACCATTAGAATTATAATGGAGAAGGGCAGGCTAAAAATGAAGGTGGCTTACAGGAAGGTAGCTGACAGTAACTTAACAGTAGGATATGTCAACTACAAGAAATGTCATCTATTGTCAGAGATACAATAAAGCAGCATAAAATAGTGGCGCTATCCAGGCTGAGGTGAAAAGCAAGGCATTGCAATTACAGACATCAAGTCTATATTCCTCACTTAGAGGGGGAAAAATGGTTTTTACAAATTGTTAGCTATTCTCACTTACTCGCAGCATAGAACATAGAATCATAGGGCTGGAAGCAGTGGTGGGATTCAGCCAGTTCGCACCACTTTGGGAGAACCAGTTGTTCCTGAGCAATTTTGGCGAACTGGTTGTTGGAAAAAATCATTCGGGCAGAGAACCGGTTGTTATCCCACCACTGGCTGGAAGGGACCTCAAAGGTCTTCCAGTTCAACCCCTTTATGCCATCCCAGTCAGGTGGTTGTCCAGTCTGTTTTTTTTTTAAAAAAAAAAAAAACTTCCAGTGATGGAGCATAACCCATAACTTCAGGAGACAAGCCCATCCATTGATTAATTGTTCTCACTTCAGGAAATTTCTCCTTAGTTCTAGGTTGGATCCAGGGGTGGGCTTCAGAAAATTTAGCAAGGGGTTCTCTGCCCGGTTGCTGGGTGGGCTGGCCATGATGGGTGTGACCTAGTTGGCCTCCTGCATCACCGGGGGGGGGGGATGTTTTTGTCCTCCCCATGCTCCAGAGGCTTTCCTTGAGTGTCTGAGAAGGCGAAAATGGCCTCCCCAGGCTCTGGAGGCCCTCTGGAGCCCAGAAACAGGCATGTTTCCGGCCTTCCCAAACTTCCAGTAGGCCCATTTTTCGCCCTCCCTGAGCCTCCACACACATCCTGCACTTACCCGCACCCAAAACAGGCTGTGTGGGGACTCCTGAGAAGAGCAGGATAGGGTGGGCAGGACCAGCCAGGAGTGGGATTTGGGGGTTCTCTGAACAGCACAGAATTTTAGCTAGAGGTTCTCCCAAACCTCTGCGAACTCCCAGCAGCCCACCCTGGTTGGATCTCTCTTTAGTGATCTTCCACACTTTACTTCTTGTCCTGTCCTTAGATGCCTTGGAGAATAGGTTGACCCCCTCTTTCTGTGACAGCCCCTCAAGTACTGGAAGAGAGCTACCATGCCACCCCTAATCCTTCTCTTCGATAGGCTAGACATACCTAGCTCCCTCATCCATTCATCATACCCTTTATCAGGGGTGAAATCCAGCAGGTTCTGACGGGTTCTGGAGAACCGGTAGCGGAAATTTTGAGTAGTTCGGAGAACCAGCAAATACCACCCCTGGCTGATACCAGAGTGGGGCGGGAATGGAGATTTTGCAGTATCCTTCCCCTGCCACGCCCACAAAGCCATGCTCACAAAGCCACACCACACCCACCAAGCCACACACACAGAACTGGTAGTAAAATAAATTGAATTAAATTAAATTAAATTAAATTAAATTAAATTAAAACACACACTTTTGTGTCCTTTAACAGATTAGGAGTTTTGGATTGATGAAATGTTAGTAGGTTGACTGCAGTATGTAGACCATAGTGAAAAACCTTGATATGCAGGTTGTTTTAAGACTATCAGACTGGATATATAGTCTTGCCTACTAATGAAGAACAGTAAACAAATAGTATGCATAGTATAAAAGATCTCTGGGAGGAGGAGGAGGAGCAGGAGGAGGAGCAGGAGCAGAAGGTGGTGAAGGAGAAAGAGGAGAAGGAGGAAGAAGAAGACGAGGAGGAGGAAGAAGACGAGGAGGAGAAAGGGGAGGAGGAAGGGGAGGATGTAAGGGCCAGTATTGTACCTATATCTTCACTGATGTCAACATCTACCAATCATATCTGATTTATTATCTCATTTTACCTGCTGACTCCACCTAGAAACCAGTAATGTGCATTACAATTTTCAAAACGTACCTTTTACATGAGTAACTCAGTTGCCCATTCTGATTGGATTAAATCAGGCCACATGGACAGAGGAAGACCAATGTTACCAGAGAGAGGGGGGGGGAGGGAGGGAGAAAGAGAGAGAGAGATCTGCATTTCTAGAAAACCATCAATCAGCCTAAGCTGAAATTGTTTAGGGAAAACAGACACATACACAAATAGCAAAAAATAATGTTTCCTTCCCAAGGAGCATTTCAGCTTGACAAGTATTCAGGCAGGGATTAGCTCCATGTTAAAGTCAAATGTGTAAGAGGAGAAACTTTTCCCTTTTTTGCACATTAAAAGGCTGCTGGTATTGTCACAGTAGGAGCTTTCTTAAGTGTTTGGGCTACTGACAAAGAGCTTGTAGGCAATTCAGAAGTCATACAACAGGCTTCATTGCTTATTCTGTTAGTTCTCCCTTTCTCCTTCCTTCCCTTCTTTCTCTCTCCACCTCTCTCCTTCTCTTTCCTCTCCAGGATAATCACTTCGCCTCTTCTCCATGCAAACCAAAATTAATTTGGGTGAGACTAAAAACACTTTATAATGAGTGGTTTGAATTATGAAAACATGCAATTATAAATGTTTTCTTGTGTTATCATTCAACAACCAGATTGAATATGTTTGTCAGCAACAATTTGAAGGATATTCTTATGAAGTCACTAGCTGGACGCCTGTGCTTAACTATGAAACTATGTGATCGGGCATGATAAATTGACACTTAAAGCCTGAAACTTAATGTAGAATAAGGCAACTGGCAGTTGGAACAGAGGGGAGGGGAGTAGAATGTCCCAGACAGCAGGCCAGATGAGTCACATGCTGGCCACACCCATACCCAGTTTAGTGAAGTGGTAGCATCAGAGCGTGTTAACATAAGGCAACTGGCAGTTGGAACAGAGTTCCTTTCAGGTGGGGAGCTGGAGTAGAATGTCTAACTCCTTAGCATCAGAACATGTGAATATAACACTCTATATGAAATACTAATGATCTAATGGTAATTTTGAAAAATCCTTTCTTAGCGAGCACCTAGAAGCCAAGAGGAACATACATGCCAAATTTAAGTTTGTAGGCTTTACCGTTCTGGAGATTTCGTGATGAGTGAGTAGTATTTGGCTTTTATATATATATATAGATTGAAACAATACCACTGTTACATTGCCATTAGAAGAACAGCAAGAGACATATGAAGAACAGCAAGAAACAGATCACAACTGGACATAAAATAACTTCAGAGACCAGAAATGGGCAACATTAAGTTGACCTGTGGCTGGTCCCCCAAACCAATGTTTTCTTTCTTATAAAGGACTTATGTTGGAATATGGAAGAATGGGACACTGTTTAGGAAAGATGGAATGTGACAAGTGTTGATGAAGCTTGATTTTGTCAAATAAATAGATTGGACAGTGAACCAAAATGGCTGATGGATGAACAGAGTGGTTATTCCATTGCTTTTTCCTTTGGTTTCATCAGAATTCTGAGAGTTGAAGTCCACAAGTCTGAAAGTTGCCAAGGACAACCCTGGTCTAATTCTTAAGCTTGGATTTAGCAAGTTGCAGGAATTCAGAAACCAAGCTAACATACTCCATAATCCATAATCATTTTGGCACAGAGTGTTGTATTAATTATAGAAAGTGCATCTTGTTGAGCTGGATTTAATGATAACTATGTTGTAGGAATCCAGTGTTGATTTTCAATTTTTTTCCACTTTCTTTCTACTCAAGTTGTAGGGTAAAGGACTCCTGTTTAAAAGAAGTGGTAGACATCTTGACAGCACAAAGGTGTAGCAGAAGAGCAAGCAGCACTGGGGGTGGTTGAGTTAAATGCATCAGAAGTTTGGCATCCTTGCATTGCCACTAGAAATCCAAGTCCAGTCCCCCTTGAATACCATTGACCCTTATCTACTGTAATTTAGTAATGTTAGTTGATCTGTAGTTTAGTAATGTTAGTTGATCTGATTATTGTATGTAAGCTTCAATGAATCATTTATGCTGCAAACTATATTAGAGTTTGTTGCATAAATTAAATCCAGAAGCACACACAGATAACTGATTCACCTGGATTCATTAACATATATATATATATATATATATATATATATATATATATATATATATATATATAATAACAGATGAAGTATTTACAATATCAATATAGATTCTTCTTCAGAGTAGTAGCAGTTACAACACAAGGCAGTAGAGAACAGTTAGTTTCATTTCAGCAGAGCAGATAAGCATGCACAGACTGCTTAGTTTCAGTTTCAATTCTCAGCACAGACTCAGAAGCTGCAGACTAAGACATGCCCTGGTTCCAGTATGTATCAGCTCCCAATTGGCTGACTTAGTTGCTATGCCTATTCATTGGCTGACCTTGTTACCATGTCTCTGCCACTTCATGAATAAGATGCCAAACTATATGAATGGTCCTGATTCTTTGCACCAGACAAAAAGTGACATACTCCTTCTCATCTCTAGCTCTGCTTTTTTTTCCCCTACCTACACAGCTGATTTCCAGTTTGTTACTTGGTTTTTTCCCTCCAATCTCTTCTTCATCATTTCCCTCCTAACATACAGATTTCTGTGAAGAAAAGGAAGCTTCTCTGAAACAGAAACCTACACCCAGATGGTTATTATTTTGAAAACCCATCACTTGCCTATCCATCTTGAGCATGAAACACAAAGCAATTGTGCACAACTGCAAAGATCACACCACATAGGGTAGCACCTAATCGATTAAGAATGCAGACTTATTAACCAAGCAAGCTGACAGCTAATCAATAAAACTTTATCCTGGTTCACCTGCACTATCAGTTTTTGGAGGTATTTTAAACAAATATCTTTTCCAGGCTGAATGATGAAGCTCTTCAGGTTCTGTTTGTTGGGTTGGGAGCGAAAAGAAGGCCTTTGTAAATGGGTTTTCTTAAAATGAGGTCATTTCTGTCCAGTTTGCCACTTAGAATAAAGTTAACAATCATGAAAAGGTTTCTAAATGCTGTTGTAATAGCACTGTAAATCTGGGCTGAAATTGTGCATGATTCTGAATTAGAATATCTGCTTATCCTGTACCCAGAATTCAAATAGTAATATCAATATCTGAAGTCAAGGTTGAAACTCCATAGTTTGGGTTGTCTAGCTATACCAACAAAGTTGTTCTAAGATGCACTTAATTCTCATTCCCTCTCCCTCCCTCTCTCTCTCTCTCTCTCTCTCTCTCTCTCTCTCTCTCTCTCTCTCTCTCTCTCTCTCTCTCTCATCTTTATCGTCTCTCTCTGTATCTCTCTCTCTCTCGATATCTCTCTCTCATCTCTCTCTATCTTTGTCATCTCTCTCTGTATCTCTCTCTTTTGATATCTCTCATCTTTCTCTCTCATCTTTATCATCTCTCTCTGTATCACTCTCTCTTTCAACCTCTCTCTCTCATCTCTCTCTATTTCTATCTCTCTCTCATCTCTCTCTATCTTTGTCATCTCTCTCTGTATCTCTCTTTCAATATCTCTCTCTCTTTCTTTCTCTCTCTCTCTCTCATCTTTATCATCTCTCTCTGTAACTCTCTCTCTCAATATTTCTCTCATCTCTATCTCTATCATCTCTATCATACATATTCTCGAAATATTGATTTCTGTATTACTCATCAAATACAGTGTTATTTAAAAAAAAAGCTAAGGAAAATAAAAAGGACAAAGAAGGCACTTAAAAGTAATTCTTTTACAGTAGCATTGTGTAATGTCCCCAGTAATCATGATGCTAAGAGGTAGTTCCACAGAAGACCACAGTTAAAAAGCTGAAAGGCAAAAGAAATTCTCTTTCCTTTCATGCTCAACTTTTCTCACAAGATTTTCATTTCCACGATTCTTTCAGAGGAAACATAAATGCATGCAGGACCCCATGCCTTTAGCTACCTTACTCATGAACAAATGAAATATCAATGCCAAGAATTTCGTTTAGATATAGATATTCATTCTGCCTTCCAGGGAGTGTCTGTTTCTCCATACGCAAAATCAACAATGAAAAGCTCCTCCTTTGCAACAAAACAAGACAAAACTGTCTATTAGATATTGATCGTTGCAGAAGGAGAAAAGGTAAAGAGAGAAAAAAGTTAATATAACAGGTTCATCATATCTGTCTGAACATTCCTGAGAATTGGAGAATGTAGAGACAGTGCATTAAAAATAGCACATGCCTTAGATGAAAAATCGAAGAAATTGTGTTTTAAATCAATCAAGGCTTTATCCTTTTAATGGCACAAACCAGGAGTGCTATTCAGCAGGTTCTGACAGATTCTGGAGAACCGGTAGCGGAAATTTTGAGTAGTTTGGAGAACTGGCAAATACCACCTCTGGCTGGCCCCAGAGGGGGTGGAAATGGAGATTTCTTCCCCTGGAGTGGGGAGGGAATGGAGATTTTGCAGTCTCCTGCCCCTGGAGTGGGGTGGGAATGGAGATTTTGCAACATCCTTTTCCTGGAATGTGAAGGGAATGGAGATTTTGCAGTATCCTTCCCCTGCCATGCCCACCAAGCCACGGCCACAGAACCGGTAGTAAAAAAAAATTGAATTCCATCACTATGGAAACCTATGATATACGTCAACATGAAAGTGAATCCTACTATTGTACATTTTATTGTCTTCCCATCTTTCTTTCTTCTAGCTTCCATGCTGTCTGTATCTAGGATTAAAGGAAACTGAAGTCCCCATGAGACTTTTAGGCTGCAGATTTACCATCCTGCCAGAGACAAAGAAGCTTATTTCTTTTGGGGAAACCATATTCCTACAAACTCAATATTTTGACCATTCCTTACTTACAGTAGGCAGGGCCAAAGCAAGATGGGCCTCCACTGATATGGATAGACGGATTTTTTAAAAAAATAGATAAATGGAATAGAATAGAATAGAATAGAATAGAATAGAATAGAATAGAATAGAATAGAATAGAATAGAATAGAATAGAATAACAGAGATGGAAGGGACTTTGGAGGTCTTCTAGTCCAACCCCCTGCCCAGGCAGGAAACCCTACACCATTTTTGACAAGTGACTGTCTAGTATCTTGGAATATTGCATTCAGATTTGGTCGCTACAATGTAAAAAAAGAGAAAGAGTACAGAGAAGAGCAACAAAGATGATGAGGGGACTGGAGGATAAAACATATGAAGAACGGTTGCTGGAACTGGGTGTGTCTAGTTTAATGAAAAGAAGGACTAGGAGAGACATGATAGCAGTCTTCCAATATCTCAAGGGCCGCCACAAAGAAGAGGGAGTCAAGCTATTCTGCGCAGCACCTGAGGGCAGGACAAGAAGCAATGGGTGGAAACTCATCAAGGAGAGAAACAACTTAGAACCAAGGAGAAATTTCCTGACAGTTAGAACAATTAACCAGTGGAACAACTTGCCTCTAGAAGTTATGAATGCTCCAACACTGGAAGTTTTTAAGAAGGTGTTGGATAACCATTTGTCTGAAGTGGTGTAGGGTTTCCTGCCTAATCAGGGAGTTGGAGTAGAAGACCTCCAAGGTCCCTTACAACTCTGTTATTCTATTGTTCTATTGACCCCTCATTTCAGCCCTGAGCTACCAATATTCTCATTTATTGTTATTTATTCCTTTCTGAAAGTAAACTAAGGTAGTCCTGCGTTGTTAAGAAAGCATGAACTACAAGGCAATGCCTATTAATAGAATTAGCAGAACCATTAGTCCGTAACTATGATGGATATTGCTTTTTTGCTTTAGTGATGGAGTATCTAAGTTCAATCATACTGTCTCACTCTCTCAATTCTAAAATAGAGGATTGTGTTCTTGGCACTACACCAGTCAAAGGATGGTCTTTGTTTTTTGGTGTTTTTTGTTTAATTCCATAAGAGGTTGACTTAATCCAATGAGCTATGAATATTCCAATTATCCCTTTCTGGCTAATACCTCGATCATATTCACATTACTCTGTTTATTTCCGTTTATGATGTGAAATGATCTTTATATATGACTCGTGCCTAATAACATTTTTTCGGTATTTTACGATGTGTTTATTACATTTGGGAAATGGCGTGAATGCCTAAGCTATTGTCTAAAGGATTAAAAGACTAGCAAAATCTTGATTTTCTCAAAAAAGAGGAAAATCCAAGATCTAATAGATTTAGAGATTAGTATTAATTGAATTAATCTTTGATCTTGGATGTTAATTTAAAAGAAAAATAGACAAGTGTGGCACAACATAAAAGAGCATAAGTAGAGAATGATTGTCTCCTCTAAGTGAAATGTAATACATCTTAAGATAATAATATAAAGAAGGGATAAAAGTTTGGCAACAGCCCTCTTTGTGTCTAAGAAACAATAGGTATTGCTACAAATATAGAGATTGTTGTTAGTTGCAAAGTTATGTCCAACCCATTGTGACCCCATGGACAATGTTCCTCTAGGCCTTCCTGTCCTCTACCATCCTCTGTAGTCCATTTAAGTTCACGCCGACTGCTTCAGTGACTCCATCCAGCCACCTCAATCTCTGCCGTCCTCTTCCTTTTTTGCCCTCAATCGTTCCCAGCATTAGGCTCTTCTCCAGTGACTCCTTCCTTCTCATTAAGTGGCCAAAGTATTTGAGTTTCATCTTCAGGATCTGGCCTTCTAAAGAGCAGTCAGAGTTGATCTCCTAGGACTGATCGGTTGGATCGCCTTGCAGTCCAAGAGACTCGCAGGAGTCTTCTCCAGCATCAGAGTTCAAAGGCTTCAATTCTTTGGAGCTCAGCCTTCCTTTATGGTCCAACTTTCACAGCCATACATTGCAACTGGGAAACCCATCGCCTTGAGTATATGTACTTTTGTTGGCAGGGTGATGTCTCTGCTTTTTAGTATACTGTCTAAATATAAAGATATAAAACTAGAATACAGATATAATCATATTGTTTATAGCTGCAGATGTGGGCATGATGGCTCGGTAGTTAAAGACACTGAGGCTTGTCAGCTGGAGAGTTGACACCCAGGGTTCGAGTTCCGCATGATGGGGTGAGTGCCTGTTGCTTGCCTCAGCTCCTGTGCACCTAACAATTCAAACACATACAAATGCAAGTAGATTAATAGGTACCAGCATTCCATGCACTTTTGATGTATAGCCATGGTGGCCACTTCACCACAAGAAAGTGTCTTCAGACAATGCTGGTTCCTTCAGCGAAGAAATGGAGATGAGCACTGTGCCCTAGATTCGGACAGAACTCTTAACTTTTTTTAAAATCTGCAGATATTGAATTTCTTTTGGCATCCATGGCTAAGAAGATAAGTTTTTATTATCTGCATCTCACAGCAACTGTGTTCCAGACTTACCGGAACACATTTTTTCAGCCTTGAAAAGAACTATTTTAACCTTGTTGTGAGCACGTTTGCTCATTAAGAGGTAAAACATGAAGATTCCATTATCTCTGTTCCTCTGCTTGAGATAAGAACCGGAGGTTAAAATTTTGACCTAAGGATGCCTTTGATCATGAAATGACTTATTCTTCAATTGAAAGAGGTGAAAAGCTCAAAGTTGGCAAACTTCCTTTGCTGATTGGCAAATATAATAGAATAAACTATACAGAGATTGAGGTCAGCAATGATGGATTGCCTTCAAGGCTTAATAATGAGATATGAACTTAAGTCCCCCAAAAGGTGGGGGGAACGGATATCTGAGATCTGGCCATAGATATCTTTTATACTAACATGAAGGATCATGGAAAGACTGCTAAAGAGCTGCTGGATTCCAAAATGTTATTTTATTAAACTTGTACCCTCTTCTGGTTTTTTCCCCCCTCCATTGTTGTTTTAGAACCCATAGCTAAATCTTAACAAAACAAATGGTAACGTTATAAATTAGCCACAAATTATAATCAAAAGAATCCCGCTAAGATTTTGTTCCCTTTTTCCTGTAAAGCAAAATGAAGAAAAGGGGGGGGGGGGAGATTCTTGGAGTTTTGTAAGGGCACAAGATCAACCTTTCACTCTTTGAACAGATTCTAAAGCATATTTGATGTAGCCAGTTAATAGGTGTGTAATGCCCACAATATCACAAAACTTTGCTGCGTAAGATTCTTAGGTGGGAAAGATCCACCATTGGATTAACAGGTCATAAATAATATTTTTTCTTCCCCTTATAACTTCAAGGGAACGAACTCAGTCCAAGATGCTAGAATGAAGGTAAAGAGTCCAGTATCTTTATCCAGTATCTTCTAAAAGAGTGAGCACATATAGATTTTTGATTTAAAGTCCACAGATAAACTCACCACAAGTGTGCATTCACACTTTCAGAAAGGAGGACCTGAACTTACGAATGATATAAATTATTCACCCAAATCAGAGAATGTCAATATTCTACCCAAAGCTTTATTATTTTATTTATAGCAGTTTTGCAAAAAAAAAAAAAAAAAAAAAAAAAAGACAAACACAAGCCTAAAATAAAAAAAAATAAAGTTATCACAGTTTAAGGCCAGTTCTTTGGGGGCATACATGTGGGGGAAGAGTAGGCAGAACCTGTAGGCGGAGTTAAGAGAGGACTCACCCTAGAATCATTATGTGTCCACAAACTCTTCCTGAATTCCATTAACTCTTATATAGCACCAGTTTAGTTCTGACCGCTAGTTGATCAGATTCTTTTATATAAGCTTGAACAATAAATCTTCTGAGCTGGAACTTACTCCAGTTCCTGATTCTTCTGGAAGCACCTGAGGGCAGGACAAGAAGCAACGGGTGGAAACTAATCAAGGAGAGAAGCAAACCTAAAGGAGGAATTTCCTGACAGTTAGAACAATTAATCAGTGGAACAACCTGCCTCCAGAAGTTGTGAATGCTCCAACGCTGGAAGTTTTTAAGAAGATGTTGGATAACCATTTGTCTGAAGTGGTGTAGGGCTTCCTGCCTAAGCAGGGAGTTGGACTAGAAGGCCTCCAAGGTCCCTTCCAACTCTGTTATTATGTTCTGCTCTGTTCTGCTCTGCTCTGCTCTATTCTACTCTTCATACCTTACAGTACATGTCTCATTTTGGGGACGACCAAATCATAATTGTTTTTTAAATGTTTTTATGCTCTAAGTGGCCAAGAGTTGATGGATACGAGATGGGCAGCAAATAAATTTCAGAAAAAAAGAGTTGGAAGGGACCTTGGAGATATTGTAGTAGTAGTAGTAGTAGTAATAATAATAATAATAATAATAATAATAATAATAATAATAATAATAATAATAATAATAACAATAATAATAACAATAATAATAACAATATTATTATTATTATTATTATTATTATTATTATTATTATTATTATTATTATTATTATTATTATTATTATTATTATTTTATTTATATACCGCCCTCCTCCTGAAGGACTCTGGGCGGTGTACAACCAAAATTAAAAACATAAATATACAATATCATAGTTAAAATTAATTAAAATCATTAAATAATTTTGGCCGAATTTTAAAACCCAAAGTTAAAACCCAGTTTAAAATCATTCAATTAGACAGCCCCGCCTGTCAGAACGGTAGAGTTTTGAGGACACAGCGAAAGACCCGGAGATCAGAGATGTTATGAATATCCGGGGGCAATTCATTCCAAAGGACAGGGGCTCCAACAGAGAAGGCTCTCCCCCTGGGCGTCGCCAGCCGGCATAACTTGGCCGACGGCACCCTGAGGAGTCCCTCTCTGTGGGAGTGAACTGGTCGGTGGGAGGCTGTTGGTGGCAGAAGGCGGTCCTGTAGATATCCTGGTCCTATGCCATGGAGCCCTTTAAAGGTGGTAACCAACACCTTGAATTGCACTCGGAAGACCACTGGGAGCCAGTGCAGCTCACGCAGGAGAGGTGTTACATGGGCGTAATGAGGTGCACCCATAACCACCCACGTGGCCGCATTCTGGACCAGTTGGAGCCTCCGAATACTCTTCAAGGGGAGCCCCATGTAGAGAGCATTACAATAGTCCAGACGGGAGGTGATGAGGGTGGGAGTGACTGTGTGCAAGGCATCCCGGTCCAGAAAGGGACGCAACTGGTGGATCAGGCGAACCTGATAAAAAGCCCCCCTGGCTACGGCCATCATGTGCTCTTCTAAAGACAGCCATGAGTCCAGGAGGATGCCCAGATTGCGAGCGCTCTCTGTGGGGGGCAGAGATTCACCCCCAATAGTCAGCGATGGCACCAGCTGACTATACCGGGACGCCGGAAGCTACAGCCACTCAGTCTTGGAAGGGTTGAGCTTGAGCCTATTTTACAGTATCCTTCCCCTGCCACGCCCACCAAGCCACACCACACCCACCAAGCCACGCCCACAGAACCGGTAGTAAAAAAAAAAAGAATTTCACCACTGCCTTAGTTCTAGTTTGCTTCTCTCCTTGATTAATTTTTCTCCAAGACAGTTTCCTGTCTTGACCTCTGGTGATTTGGAAAATAGGTTGACCCTATCTTCTTTCATAGTAAATTCAACAAATAGAGCAGAATGTTTCAATTCTGATGCTTTTTATCAGAAAGTTCCTTTGTCGGTTCTTTCCCTCCAATATTTTTTTTTCTTCCCCAAGAGGAAGTATTGATTAATGGCCCATGATTTATAGGTGTATTGCACAAAAAGCCCATTTTGTTCTTCTTGAAAGAGGAAGCACCACATGAGATGTGAAATTGTTAGCATTACAGGTCCTTTTGGACTCGGCTGGTGTGATAGTTTTATTAAAAATGTGCCGATTAGCGGCTTTATTTTCTGCCATTTCCGAGCGCTTTTCTCGGTGACCTTTTATTGTGGATCCATTGGGAAGGTACGGGCTGTTATCGGGAAGTTGAATAAATCTTCATAAATTTTTATGGGATATTACAAACCAGAGTTATCTTATTGCTACCCGATCTGATCCTAAATTGTAACGATTCCAATTATTATTATTTTTTTCATACGGCCGTTATTAAGGGAGCTCTGGAGGACTCCTAAAATAAGAGGGACTACAGAGAGAACATCGAGTCAGATTACTGTGGAGCTAGCAATTCTACTAGGAGTTAAAAAGACTTTAAGGAATGAAATACTAAAAATTAATCTGATCTTAATTAAGGAAATGAGTTTAGGTTAAGAGCAGCAGCAGACTGAAATTTCAATAGCAATATTGTAATATTTAATAGAATGGCAAAATAACAGAGTTGGAAGGGATATTGGAAGCTCATCAATAGCTGCTTCTCAGAGAGACAGAGTGGATAGCAAGAACAGAATAATAACAGAGTTCGAAGAGCCCTTGGAGATCTTCTAGTCCAACCCCATACTAAAGCAGGAAACACTTCCAGACAAATGGTTGTCCAATCTCTTCTTAAAAACCTCCAGTGATGAAGCATCCACAACTTCAGGAGGCAAGTTGTTCTACTGATTAATTGTTCTAACTCTCAGGAAATCTCTCCTTAGATCTAAGTTGCTTCTCTCCTTGATTAGTTTCCACCCATTGCTTCTTGTCCTGCCTTCAGGTGCTTTGGCGAATAGTTTGACTCCCTCTTCTTTGTGGCAGCCCCTCAAATATTGGAACAATCAGTTTCCTTTCAGCCTGAGTCGTTAGCCTTATATTAACCAATTACAATTATTAATTATCAATTATCAATTTTACTAATCACTTCCTCTTCCAATCACTCAATGTTGTGGCTTCAAGACCAGCTTGATTTGAAAATCATCTTATTTTTTAAAAAAAAATTAGAGAGGCTTCAAGGCTAAAAGAGCCTTGAAGCCTTAAAAGAGCCTTGATAGTACAGTGGTTTAGTGCACCCTGTTATTAACACAGCTGCCTGCAGTTTCTGCTGGTTCGAATCTCTCCAAGGCTCAAGGTTGACTCAGCCTTCCATCCTTTCTAAGGTAGATGAAATGAGGACCCAGTTTGGGGGGGCAATAAGCTGACTTTGTATAAAATATACAAAAGAATGAAGGCTATTGCTTAACGCATTGTAAGCCGCCGTGAGTCTCTGGAGAAGGGCGGCATATAAATCAAATTAAAAAAAAAAAAAAAAGGCCTCAACAGCCAAATAGAAAGAAGAGCAGAAATAAACAGATATAGGTTTTTCTGGTCTTAAAATGCCAGAAATGCAATTTATTTCCATCTTTACTATAATATGATAGCTTTCTGAACTGCGAAATTATCTCTCATTTCAACTGGGAATAATTGAAACATGTTAAATACAATCTGTTTTCACACAGCTAATAATACATAGCCCCTAATAATACAATCCAGAAAGGACTGCTGTACCATACAATTTTGTTTTACTTTATGGGCTTTATGGTGGAATTCTCATAATTTACAATGTTATGGTAGACACAAGGCTACAGGTGTGTAAGGGTAAAGTTTCTACCATGAAGTCACAGGACACAAAGAATTTCCCCATCATTGTGGCTTTCAGGTTCCTGATCAAAATTGGTGTCAAATCTGGCCATAACACACACAGATAAACTCTTACTTCCTATTCAATAACACCTCTGCATGACATTCTATGAGTCGGTTTGCTGTAGTGGTTGGGCATAAGGCTGGAAACCAGGAGACTGAGAGTTCTAGCCCCACTAGGGACTAGGGACATTAGGCAGGAAGGCAACTGAGTGACTTGGGCAAGTCATTCTCTCTCAGTCCTTATGAAGGAAGCAATGGCAAAGCACTTCTGGAAAAAAGATTGCAAAGAAGACTACGGGGACTTGTCCAGGCGATAGACAGATAGAGATAGATAGATAGATAGATAGATAGATAGATAGATAGATAGATAGATAGATAGATAGAGAGAGATGGGTGAGAGGTAGGTAAATAGATGAAGATTGATGACAGATGATAGATAAATAGATAGAGATAGATAGATATACATAGATAGATGGATGATCGACGATAGATAGATAGATAAATAGATAGATGATAGATGATAGATAGATAGATAGATAGATAGATAGATGATAGATAGATAGACAGATGATAAATAGATAGATGATAGATAGATGTTAGATGATAGATGATAGATAAATAGATAGATGATAGATAGATAGATAGATAGATAGATAGATAGATAGATAGATAGATAGAAGGTAGGTAGGTAGGTAGGTAGATGATAGATGATAGATAGACAGACAGACAGAGAGACAGACAGACAGAGAAGCAGAAGCATGTCATCTCTTTTCCTAGTCTGCTTTCTGTTTAACCTTGATTACCTTGACTGTTGTTTTTGAAGGTCATGAAACGACACCAAAATATGGAATTTAAAATAGCATTGAGCCTTTCTGACCCTGTGCTGAAGAAACCTCTCTCCTCTTGCGGAAGCCGTTTCCATCTTTTCTTCCGTTATTCAAAGCTTCCTTTTCAAATAGACACAGAAGGTCTTATGCATCGAGAGATGGAAAAACAAGCTTCATGAAAAAAAAAAAAGCCCCCAAAAACATTATTTACTAGGGAGCAAGTGTAAAAATTAATGTAGCAGGACTTTGCTCTCCCCCATTTCTCCTCTTTCTGGGCGATTTGGAGATGTAATGAACCTTATCTGAGTTTTATTCATCTCACGCCAAACTGCAGAAATTTGAAAGGGAAAAAAAAAAAACCCCGATAATTTAAAATAACTGTTTTTGTGTTGTCCTTTCATGCCTTCTCATATTTTTAAAGCAATTCTAATTTTTTTTTTCAAATTTCCCTAAATTGTGCAGCATGAACAACATTTCCAGTTCAATAAAGGTAATGTGACAGAGTGGCACGTGGATAAGTCAGTGCTAACACTTTGCTATTGAAGGTGTTTCATTTGTGTTCACAATAAAGCATCTCGTCTGGTCCTCACCAGTCCTATTATTCTTAATTCTTACCTTTTAATCAAAATCTTCCCCCCAAGGAAAGGCCCATCTTTCCTATCAGTAAATCTCTGACGCAATTTAATAAAGAAAGTACTATCAAGGTCACTCAAAATCTTTGTAACTAAGAGAGGACGGAAACCAAATCTCATCTTTAAGTAAGAAAAGATGCTACATGGCTGACTTCTTCTTTTCTTGGAAGAAAATGTATCCCAGAATTTAAAAACAGCAAGTCCAGAGTGGTAGGGGGTGCCATTACAGAGGCTGCAGAGTCTACAGTAGATGGCAGCGTCTAATCAATCTTGACTGATCTTGAAGAAGTTAAGAGAGTGGAACGTGGTTAATAATTAGAGAGGGGAAACCATGACGAGCTCAGTGCTGAAGGTTAGATTGTGGATGTTGTAAGTAAGACTGCAAAGAAGTCATTCCACCTTGTTACCAAAGAAAGCTAAGAGGGGCCTGGTGAGGGAGTCACACAAAGTTGAATACATTTTAAGGAAGCCCAGTCTTTACTTCTGAAGTTGTAGATGATTTGTGAGCTGATAAACCAAATGAATCAGAATCAGAACAGCGCTGGAAGAGACCTTGGAGGTCTTCTAATCCAGCCCCTTGCTCAAGCAGGAGATCCTATACCATTTCAGACAAGTGACTGTCCAATTCCAGGTTGCTTTTCTCCTTGATTAGTTTCCATCGGGGTGAAATCCAGCAGGTTCTAACAGGTTCTGGAGAACCAGTAGCAGAAATTTTGAGTAGTTTGGAGAACCAGCAAATACCACCTCTAACTGGCCCCAGAGTGGGGTGGTAATGGAGATTTTGCAATATCCTTCCCCTGCCATGCCCACCAAGCCACGCCCCACAGAACCAGTAGGGAAAAATTTTGAATTTCACCCCTGGTTTCCATCCATTGTTTCTTGTCCTGCCCTGTACTGCTTTGGAAAATAATTTGACCCCCTCTTCTTTGTGGCAGTGTCTCAAATACTGGAATACTGCTATCATGTCCTCCCTAGTCCTTCTTTTTGCTAAACTAGCCAAACCCAAATCCTTAAACTGTTCTTCACATGTTTTAGCCTCCAGGCCTTTAATCAACTTAGTTGCTCTTCTTTGTACTTTTTCCAAAGTCTCAACATCTTTTTTGTAATGTGGTGACCAAGACTGGATGCAGTTATTCCAGATGTGGTCTTACTAAAGCTTTATAAAGTGGTACTAATACTTTGTGTGATTTGGATTCTATGCCTCTGTTTATACAACCAAGGATTGTATTAGGTTTTTTTTTTGGCTGCTGCTGCACACTGCTGACTCATGTTTAAGTGATCAGAATGTTTAAGTGATTAGAAATCATCTAATCTGAGATGGTCAACATTGATGAACTCCCTCATTCACCTTGTTATAAAGGGTAAATGCATGAACATACCTGTTGGTCATTTAGTGGAGAGAACTGTATTTTATTCTCAGTCATTGTATGGAAAGACGGCAATAATCATGCCTAGGTAGCAGATTTGATGTCTATCTCCCTCAAAAACTTTGCCATCAAAATCTGCATAATTCATAAGCTATGTTGCACAGTTCTACAAGCTACCCAATACATGCATAAATATAAACAGTGAATAATTTACTTCTCTGTATTTTGCAAGGCAATTATCTAGCCTCAATAGGCAAGCATTAGGGAAAAATGCAGGCATAAACATTTACACAAAGATACCCACAGATAGTTAGTTAGATAAATAAATAGTTAAAAGAGTTGATAGTTAAATAGTTAAACTATAGTTTAATAGTTTAATAGATAATAAAGATAGTTTACATATTAGGAGAAAGTTTTCAATAATATCTTTTTTTCCCCTTTCTAATAATAATAATAATAAATAAAGATCAGGCACTATTTTGATTAAAACAGAAATCAAGAAAATACTTTCTGCTACGGCCAATCCTAGATTTCAGTGGATGTATTTTGCTCAGTTTTTCCCTACTATTTGGAGCTAATTGTTCAGTTTAATTACAAAGATTCTCTTAAAATCCTGTTCGATAAGATCTCTGCATCTTATCATACATGAATAAGAAATGTGACCGAAGCAGTGGAAGAAGGTGTATTACGGAGGAGGAGGAGGAGGAGGAGGAGGAGGAGGAGGAGGAGGAGGAGGAGAAAGAGGAAAGAAGAGGAGGAAGAGGAGGAGGAGGAAGAAGAGGAAGAAAAAGAAGAAGAGGAAGAAGAGGAAGAAGAAGAGGAAGAGGAAGAGGAGGAGGGGAAGGAGGAGGAGGAGCAGAAGGAAGAAGGAGGAGGAGGAGAAGGAAGAAGAAGAAGAAGAAGAAGAAGAAGAAGAAGAAGAAGAAGAAGAAGAAGAAGAAGAAGAAGAAGAAGAAGAAGAAGAAGAAGAAGAAGAAGAAGAAGAAGAAAGGGTAGTTGTGGGGTTACAAGGATAAAATGAAAATGGAAGAAGCTGAAATAAGTGTGCTGTGTTAGAAGACATCAAAGTTCATACCGTATTTCTTCAATCACAAAGATAAATAGCTCAATTCACTTCTCATTAACAGAAGATTTAGCTTGGTCAAGCACCATTAACTTCCGTGGGCTTAGTTGCGATTTACTCCAGAATAAATAGGAAAGAAAAGAAAGGAATTGGGTGTCAAGATTTATTCATAAACAAATCTTTTTTCAAGGACCAGTCTTTATCAATAAATGTTTGGGTGAAGAGGATCGTATAGGCTATAACTTTCCATCTGTGACAGAAGAAGGTTAAAAATGGTCAGGAGGTAAGATTTTAATGTGACCTTATGTCAAGATAATCTATCCTGCAGTCCTAAAAGATTGGTCAATTTGAAATGCAGAATGAAATGCATTCTGCACATCCTCAGATCTTTCAAAATTGAGGGGGCAACTTCCTAACAGAAATAAATTCCATTTTTTCAATTTTTACCACAGAAGGTTTTTTTTTCCCCCAATTATTAAATTACACACTACTGTATTTTGTGAGATGTTCTTGGCACATCATTCAATTTGTAATGTGGGAAGATTGTAATGTTGTAAAATTCAGCCCGAGAAAAGTGGCAGCTAAGTAATTTTTCTAAGGACCAATTTCATCCTGCTCGCTTGCTATGCTTCTGCTCGGTTAAACTAAAAGTTGTGTAGAGAATCTACTAATTTGTCTACCAGTATATTAGAACCTAGCAGTTCGAAAGCACGTAAAAAATGCAAGTAGAAAAATAGGGACCATCTTTGGTGGGAAGGTAACAGCATTCTGTGAACCTTTGGCATTTAGTCATGCCGGTCACATGACCACGGAGACATCTTTGGACAGCGCTGGCTCTTCAGCTTTGAAACAGAGATGAGCACCACCCCCTAGAGTCGGGAACAAGTAGCACATATGTGCAAGGGGAACCTTTACCTATATTAGATTGACCGCCAGGAGACATAGCTCATCTTCAGAGTAATCTCCCAATTATTCAAGTTCTTTTATCAAATCATGGCTTCTATAGAACAGACTTTAAAACAGATCTCAGATCTCAGAGATGGATCATCAGCTTTGAGTTTGATCTAATATGAAAACTGACTTTTTTGAAGTAATGTTGGGGAACGAAGCATTTCTGGCATCCGTACTAGGCTTTCTGGGCGGCCCAATTGATTCAGAAATATCTGATTCAATTCAGTGGTTTATACTGACTTGGTGACCTGATTCAGAAGGTGGTTATGGTTCAGAGATTCCATCAAATTGCCTTCAGAGCAAACCTTTGAAGCCAATCTTTTCACAGACACAACAATGGCCATTCTAGAACACCTTCTAAGAATCTAGGTTTTAAGGGACTTTTAACCTGTTTCTTATGTGCATTATTTGCTGTTTCAAATTTAGGAACCTATATTAAAGCAACACAGATGGGTGATGATCAGCGGTAGGTTTCATATATTGCTGGTTCGCCGCATGTGTGCATACTCAGAAGGCCAGGTGCGCATGCCTTCCACGCATGCGCCTGGCCTTCCACACATGCATTTTGCTCATGCCCACACCTTCCGTGCATGTGCCTGGCTTCGAAAACGTGGCTAAATAGGACGGCATTACATCCCACCCACAGTTGTTGCTACTGGTTCACCCAAACTGGTCCGAACCGGCTGAATACCACCTCTGGAAAGGTATTCTTACTTCTTCTGGAAAGAAGTAAGAATTTGCGTGTAGAATTATTAGTGATGCAAGATAAGAAAATGACCCATTTATTTATTTATTTATTTATTTAATTAATTAATTAATTAATTAATTAATTAAATTTCTATACTGCCCTTCTCCCGAAGGACTCAGGGCAGTGAACAGCCAAACACAGAGATACAAAATTTAAAATAGATTAAAACAAATTAAATAATTTAGGCTGAATTTTAAAATACCCCATAATTAAACAGATTAAAATTTGTGTTTAAAATTTAAATTTAAAAAAGGAGAAGATTTAGGCCAGGCCAGCTTGATGAAATAAAAACGTTTTAACCCATGAATTCCCCTGGGCACTTTTGAAGACCTTATGAAACTTTCCTCCTCAAGAGTTATGGGAATTCCAGCCCCAAGAACAGATTTTGCACCAAAAAAAAAAAAAAAAAAAAAACCCTCAAGGCAACCCTTGTTTATCGCAGAGGTTGGAAAAGAAAAACATAGTTTTTCTACACAGAGTTTATTGAGATCCACTCACTGACTATAACAGTGATGACTAACCTTTTTGTTGTCGCATGCCGAAAGCATGCACACACCCCCGGATGCCCTGTTTTGTGCCTAGTAGACCTCCTTGCAGCCTCCTGGGAGCAAAAACAGGCCACGGGGGGCCGCCCCGCCGCCCCGTGCCCCGTTTTGAGCCTAGTAGGCCTCCCTGCACTTATAGTATTTTAGTATTAGTATTTATTAAATTTTTATACCGCCCCCTCTCCTGAAGGACACAATACAAATATTAAAATACATTAAAACAAAATTAAACTATATAACTCATAATGCAATGTGCGCGCACTCCCCCGCATGTACCCCAGCTGCCGGACATAAGTACATGACCCCCCCGCACTTCTCTGCCCCTGCGCATGCATGCACATCGCCTGCATGCCCCCTGCCTTTGTCCATGCATGACAGAGACCCAAAAATCAGCTGGCTGGCGGGAGGCACACACGCATGGGCGGTAGAGCTGAGCTGGGGTGACGACTTGCATGCCCGCAGAGTGGGCTCTGCATGCCACCTGTGTGCCATAGGTTCGCCATCACGGCAGGGGTGAAATCCAGCTGGTTCTGACAGGTTCTGGAGAACCAGTAGCAGAAATTTTGAATAGTTCGTAGAACTGGCAAATACCATCTCTGGCTGGCCCCAGAGTGGGGTGGGAATGGAGATTTTGCAATATCCTTTCCCCTGGAGTGGGGTGTTCTGTCCCCGTCCCACACATGCACCCCCACAGACAGCCTGGAGTTAATAAGCCACATGACAAAGTCTTTGAAGATAAAGCTGGCAGCAACCCAGTGACTAGCTGCCAATTCAGACTTTACTCACACAAAACAAAGATTAGACTGCAAGCATTCTGATAAAGCAGGCAAAGTTTCAGCAATACAAGGATTAGTCCAAATGCAGTCCGACAAGGCAGGCAGAAGTCCAGTAACGCAGAGATCATGGATTATTTCTAGTTTTTGCTCGTCACAAACTGAACCGGCCACCAGATCCACATTTATACCCTGTGGGGTGTGGTCCAGTGACTCAGCTAATCTCTGGCATGCCTTCCCCTCTGCTGTGCACGCTTCTCCCTGCACCGCTGTCGAGGATCCAGCCAGCACTTATCTCCTTCGTCGCTGTCCACCTGTGGCTGCAGGGACGTACTTGGCTCTGGGCCTATCTCTTGGCCTTTGGTGTCCTCCAGAGGCATTGCCAGAGAGGAGGGTCCTGGAGAGGGAGGCCTTGACAACTCCTCTCCCTCACTCTCAGAGTCTGCATCTGTTGATAGCCCAGGCTCAGGCAACGGAGCCACAACATGGGGAGGGAATGGAGATTTTGCAGTATTCTTCCCCTGCCATGCCCACCAAGCCATGCCCACCAATCTGTCCCACTCCCAAAAAAGCCACTCCCACAGAAACAGTAGTAAAAAAAAATGGATTTCACCACTGCATCACGGGCCTATAACATGACTCTAAAGGTTGATTGCTCTTCAGGATAAGTGTGCAACGTTGAATCGTTGCTAGCTTTTTCTTGTAAACACCTCATTTGGCTTAGTTTAACTTGTAATGTTCAGATGGTCAAATTCCCTATTGAAATGAAGTCTTAATATCTTCTCAAGGAGGGCATTGCAATGACCTCTGCAACTGATTTGCCCATATGGAGGAAGATCGATGATAACTTTAATTTCCCTTACTTATCTTTATCGTGGCCTCATTCACAATAAATATAAATGTGGTTCTTTTGTGAGTTTTTCACTGAACTAATTGCTAAAAATCATTGCAGCACACAAGGATGCAACTTTCATTTCATAGCAAAAAAAAAAAAGAACACAAATAATCAATATCATTAAATTTGAGTTTTAACTGTTTGCATTATGGCTTTTATGGATATTTTATAAGCCCCTGGCAATCCATGCAGAGTTGGCACTATATAAATATTGGAATAAATGATAAATACCTGCAGTAGTAATACACAGATACACACAGAGAGAAAAAGAGACATTCTGATGAGAAGTAGATGAGTTACTGGCTGCAATGATTATTCAATTCAATATGTGTTGCAGGAAAACAAGCAGATTTGCTTCAGTAAAACATCTGACATGTGACAAGCGAGTATCATAGATATGGGGAAAATAATTGATGCCCATAAAGGCTTAAGTCAGCTGTTTTTACCTCTTTTTCTCCTTAATTTATGAGTTAAAAAAAGAAAATGTCACAATGACATAGCTTGCAGTGCTGAGTAGAGAAATTGTCCTGAAGATGTTGACAACAAATTACAATATTGTACTATACTGTAGATCTCTATATTTTTTTCCATGATAATATATATATTTTAAAAAGCAGAGAGCAAGGGGAGATTGGAACATATGCTAACACTTCTAAGCTTAGCCAGAGAAGAACTGTCAGGTTCCATGATTGAGAAAGGATATAAAGGTTGGTGCTAAATAGAAGAGAAGGAGGGGGAAATTCTTTTGATACTGCATTGCAACATTTCGAAATTGCATCCGTTGAAGTTGTTCAGAGCCTCCTCATCGTATCACTTGTGCTATATGATCAAATTTTATATTTGGGATGGTGGGTGATCCAAGTCCAGCAAAGAAGACACAATATATGTAAGTTGTTTTTTTTTTTTTTTCACCATGTCTTAGGGATGCAGTGTCTCAGTGGCTAAGATGCTGAGCTTGTTGATTGAAAGGTTGGCAGTTCAGTGGTTCGAATCCCTAGTGCTGCGTAACGGAGTGAGCTTCTGTGACTTGTCCCAACTTCTGCCAACCTAGCACTTCGAAAGCACATTAAAAAAAAATGCAAGTAGAAAAATAGGAACCACCTTTGGTGGGAAGGTAACAGCGTTCCATGCGCCTTTGGCATTGAGTCATGCCGGCCACATGACCACAGAGACGTCTTCAGACAGCGCTGGCTCTTCGGCTTTGAAACGGAGATGAGCACCGCCCCCTAGAGTCAGGAACGACTAGCACATATGTGCGTGGGGAATCTTTACCTTACTTTTCTTCCTTAGGCATTTTTTCCCTATCCTCTTTTTTTTTATGGGACAGGGTATTGTGCTTATTTCCATACCATTTCTTCCCTGTTCCTCATTTTTTAAATTAGCACACAGATAGTCCTCAACATACGACCACAATTGAGCCCAACAATTACATTGTTAAGTGAGAAATTTGTTAAGTGAGTGGTTTTTCCTCTACCTGCCCTAACAGAAAGCCCTATCAATTGTGGAGCCGACCAGCGACAGGGAGTCACAGCAGAGCGATGAAAGAGCCACAGGTTGCTGACCCATGTTTTAAGCCATGAAGGATCGAAAATGTGTCACCGACCCATATTTTTCATGGAACTTTGACAAGATTTCTGTCTAGGTGAGGGACAATAAAGACAATTGCTTAGAAGAACCTCAGCATATCTTTCTTGATTTTTAGAGCCTAATATGGGCTCGGATATCCAGTGTGGACATTGATATTCAGATTTCAAATTATGTAAGCTTGTTTAGCTACATAGGCTGATCTGTTGTTGAGGTGCATGCAGGCTGACCTGGAGAACATTAACAGCAGATTCTCACGGTCCCTATGGAAATCTACACGTCCACGGCAGGCTTAAGTAGGACGCATATCAAGATTTGATGTACTTCACACTCTCTGAAATAACAGTGTGCACTTCAAATGTAGGTGCAATTATGTATTTAAAGGTTACTGAACAGCTTCACACAATCACTTATAGGTCGGCCATGTCATGGAACCCATTATTAGTTGCCATTACCATGAAAGACAGGCTGAAGGAAAGTTTCCCAGGTAATTGCTAATGAGGGCAATGTGTAATTTGGTCCACATTGTTTGATGAATGATGTACTGTATTTTTCTCCTCTGTCATTGGCAGGGGGAGCTGGTTGCAAAAGCAACTTTTTTAAAATTGAACAATAGTTTAAAAAGAAAAGCAAAAAAAAAAAAAAAAGGAATATTCAAATCAAATTTAACCAAACGGCAAAAACATACGTTGCCATGGAGTCCTCTGGTGCTTAGGTGCTAAGAGACTACTACATCTCCTATGTATGATGGACAAGCTAAATGAACAACTAGTAAGATTAATTAAGAAGAGATGCAAGAAAAAGCCATTTTGGTCTAGTGGTTAAGGCACCAGGCTATAAACCAGAAGAATATGAGTTCTAGTCCTGCCTTAGCCATGTCAACCAGATGATTTTGGGCCATTCACTTGGAGATGGTAAATTCTAATCCTGCCTTAAGCTTGAAAAACTATCTGGGTGACTTTAGGGTCAGTCCCCTTCTTTCTCAGCCCAACTCACTTCACTAGGAAACTAGGAGGAAGAAGGTGCATTAGATACTGTATGTTCATTGCTTTGAGTTGTCCCAAAAGTGCCTTTTCAAAAGGCAACTGGACTTTCTGGTTTTTCTTTCAAGACGTGAGAGCTGAAGAAGCTTCTTGGATGAGAAGTGAAACTTCTTCAAACCCCAAGAAAGTCCAGTTGCCTCTTGAAAAAGCACTTTTGGGACAACCATGACCTCGATGACTGAGAATCTCCATAGATATTGCTTTGAGTTGTTTATAAAAATAATAAAGGCAGGAAATCAATCAACAAAATGAGAATGGCTATCAGGAATGGTCATTTCAGAAAAAGTAGGGGTGAATTTGGTAGTCTTCTATCTCTTAAGAGAATTCATTAATTCATTCATTCATTCATTCAGTCAGTCAGTCAGTCAGTCAGTCTTCCATTTCTATAGCTGCCAAACACAACCAAGTGACTCAACCAAGTGGAATTGAAAATTTTTAGCTACCCGGTTGTTGGGTGGGCATGGCCATGGGGGCGTGGCCTAGTAGGCTTCCTGTACCATGGTGGGGGAAGCATTTTTGCCCTCCCCAGGCTCCGGAGGCTTTCCTTGAACTTCTGGGAGGGCAAAAATGGTGTCCACCCCGGGCTCCAGAGACTCTCTGGAGGCTGGAAACAGGCCTGTTTCTGGACTTCCAGTACTTCCTGTAGGCCTGTTTTTTGCCCTCCCCAGGCTCCAGGGGCTTTCCTTGAGCCTCCAGGATGGCAAAAATGGCCTCCCCCCGGGCTCCAGAGGCCCTCCAGAGGCCGGAAACATGACTGTTTCCGGACTTCCAGTAGGCCCGTTTTTCGCTCTCCCAGAGCTTCCATGTGGGCCCTGCACTTACCTGGCATCCAAAATGGGCCACGTAGAGACTTCTGGGAGGGGTGGGGCAGGGCGGGAGGGATCAGTCTGTCCTTGCAACTACCGATTCGGCGAACCAGTCCAAACTAGGTGAATCCCACCCCTGCCTCAGGTAATCTGGTCTCAATGGATGTATAGCAATAATGGGCTTACATCAATATGATTAATTTGGAACTCTGGTATTGCAATTCTCCACTTTAGGATTCCTGTGTAAAAAAAAAATAATCATCATCATTTTCTGTCCAGTGTCATTTCTCACTATATATTTTTTTAAAAAATGCATGGTGTTTGACAGCATTCAGACATCAACAGTTCAATTCTCCTTGCTACAACAAAATTCTCATTCCATTTTCTGTGCAACACAATTTAATGATGACTTTCTATCATGATCATTTCATCAGGTTGTACAGCATGAATTGCCAGGCACATCGGCCTTAAATTATTACTTTTTTCAGCTGAAAGATTTTTTACAATTTATTATTTTTTTTTACTTCCTTTTGCTTATCCCCACCCCCACATATCTCTAAATTGGATACGAGGATTATTAATGTCTTCAAAAGATTAGAAATTGGACGTAATACATTGTAGGTCTGGTCTAGAAATCTCTGTTTGAACAACGTCAGATGGAAATGTGGATTTCTTACCTCTGGTGTGATTAACAAGCAATGCTTTAGAAAGACAGGTTGTTGGCACACAGCATCATTTCAAAATATTCCAGCGCCTGCTGTTCAGACTTAAATCTATTTATAAACTAATCCAATCCAATTTTAAAATAATTCAATTTAATCTAATCAATTATGCATTTGGGAGACAATGTATAGGGCCGAGCGGAAATGCTTTAGCTAGCCAGATCCCACAGCACAGTAGGAAATTCCCTTTTTTTAAAAAAAAAAAAGAAGAAGAAGAAGAAGAAAGAAAGGGAAAAAAAAGAATGCGTTCAGACACCTGCCAAGAGAAGTAACAAAGAAAAAACAAAAACAAAATAATAGTAAGAAGAAACTTCTGAGAAAGCTTCAAAAATGTTTCTAAGCATGCTGCTGTGCTGTGCTATACACTAAAAATGCTTACTGTTATAAATTTAGCCTACCCTTAAAAAAATCATCATCACTTTTGGATAATATACTGTGGCTCACTCCATTCTCTTCTCTTCTCTTCTCTTCTCTTCTCTTCTCTTCTCTTCTCTTCTCTTCTCTTCTCTTCTCTTCTCTTCTCTTCTCTTCTCTTCTCTTCTCCTCTCCTCTCCTCTCCTCTCCTCTCCTCTCCTCTCCTCTCCTCTCCTCTCTTCCTCTTCCTCTTCCTCTTCCTCTTCCCTTCCCTTCCCTTCCCTTCCCTTCCCCTCCCCTCCCCTCCCCTCCCCTCTCCTCTCCTCTCCTCTCCTCTTCCCTTCCCATCTCTTCCCTTCCCTTCTCTTTGTCTCTGTCTCTCTCGGTGTGTCTCTCTCTCTGTCTCTCTGTGTGTTTTTCTCTCTGTGTGTGTGTGTCTTTCTCTCTGTGTGTGTCTATCTCTCTCTCCCCCTTTCCCTCTGTGTGTGGTGTGTGTGTTTGTGTTTGTGTGTGTGTGTGTATGTGTGTTATAAAGGTAGTAGACGTCCCTCCCCACCCCCAACTCCACAATCCAGATATATATATTTTTTCCATATCACCATGAGTGACATTTCTTTAGAAACTTCCCCCCTGAGGAATCAGTGAAGAAAGTACATTTTCAGCTTATTGTAGTTGTGCTTCAAAATGTTATTGAAATATTGCACTGCTAAGCTGAAATGATGGGTTAGATGCAGCCCAGTTTTCATGCTGCCAAACACGTTACAGAACAATGGACGTCTAATTTGGGAAGCTGGGTTCTTTTCTGGTCCAAGTCTCTTATTGCTGAGACCCCTCAGGGGTTGGAAGAGAGGAGACAAATTTTTAAATCGATCCAAGGTGATGGGTGAGTGAATTATCTTGCAATCTTTTCCTTTAATTGATGGGTAGGTCCAACCTCCATCATATTCTGGGCTTCCCTAGTTCCTGTGTTATCACGAGCAAAGGGTTCTGATAAATTCTGGAAGTTTGTGTAGTTTGAAGCATTTTTCAGCTTGTTTCAGCTACTGACATCAGTAAATTGAACTCTGTTATACAGAACAATGCTTTTTTTCCCCCAATGTATTGGTAAGTGTCAATAGACATGAGTATTGTCAGAGTTTGTTGCAGAAATCAAATCCAGAAAGCACACACAGGTAAACTGATTCAGCAGGATTCATTAACTTCTCTTTATATGTAATATAATGCATGAAATAAACATACAATACCAAAAATAGGTTTTCCAACATGGTAGCAAGTACAAGCAAAGAACAGGCAGAGGAGAGAACAGTTTCAGTTCAGAGTTGCAGACTAGTCTGCCGCTTCAGAGCTCAGAGCTTAATACAGACAAAGAGAACCTCCTCTATACAAGGCAGTTAAGCTGAGCCTAAACCATGCCCAGGCTCCTTGCTGTTTCAGTCAAATACTGTTTCAGTTTCCAAACAGCTCCCATTGGCTGACCTTGTTACCATGTCTAAATGTGCCTAAATAGGGTGGCAGAGAGCCCGGGTGGGTGGGGCCACCCACCAGAGATTTCCGCTACCAGTTCGGGGGAATCTGTCTGAACTGGCTGAATACCACCTCTGCTTTCATCCTTCCAAGGTCGGTAAAATGAGGACCCAGATTTTGGAGGGCAATATGCAAATAATGCTTCTACACTGTAAATTGCCCAGAGAGTGCTGCAAAGGGCTATGGGTCTATATATATAAGTCTAAATGCTCTTGCTATTTGCATGCTTAATACAATTTCTTCCACTTTTTTTTAGCTTTTATCCTTTTTCAGAATCTTAAGTGTCTATCAGTGGTGGGTTCCTCCTGGTTCAGTCCGGTTCGGCCGAGCCGGTAGCGGTGATGATATGACATCACCGAACCGGTTCTCCCCCCCGCCCTCCCCCCCACATTATTCTTACCTTTTATTTGATCCCACCCCCAATCTATTGCTGCCTCCTGAGTCCCAGCTGATGACTAGAGGAAAAAAAAAACTGTTTAAACTCTTGCTGCGGGGCTTCAAAGGGCCGTCCTATAGCTGATCAGTGTTAAAAGCAAACAAATGAGTTGGGTCGTAAGTGCGAGGACCTTCCAGAAATGACTCTGACCAGCTAGCCACGCCCACCTAGTCACATGACCTCCAAGTCACACCCACAAAATAAGCCACGCCCACAGAACCGGTAGTAAAAATATTTAGAACCCATCCCTTGTGTCTATGTTAGTCACCAAAAGGTTGACCGTCTCTCTTTTAGAGAAATCAAAACCATAGTCCATTTTTCTTCACTTTTTACATAAAAGGCTCTCCTGGATCCTAATTCTTTTAATTCTGTTTAAGAGAAGTATCACAAGGAACATACGAACTTTGATATGTACGCATTTAAATGCAGCACTCATTTTGCAATGTGTTCCTTTGTTATCTGGCTTTTAGTTTAAAGAAGATCGGGGGAGAAAAAAAAAGCATTTAAAACCCACCACACAACAGTATCCGTTTTGAGTGCTGAAAAATTATTGCTGTTGCTAGAATAATTCCCATCGTATTTGGCGCCTTAAAATTTTATGCTCTGTATACACATCTCTCGGTGTTTATTTGATCAATTATTTTTATCCTGTTGTTTGGCATTTCTTTATGAAAAAGAATAAAAGATGTGAAGCTGAACTGTGATGTCAAGTTTTGTCTCCTTTTTTTTTTTATCCTATCCCAAAAAGAAAAAAGAAAAGAAAAGAAAAACATATAGTGGTGCATATTTTTGTAGATCAAAGAATGCCAAGTTATGTCTTGATGTCTGATTTGAAAAATCTGAGCAAGAATAACTCTGTTTGAATTTCCAATCTGTAGAAGAAAAACTGCCAAAAAATGGGAAGGAGAGGGGGCGAAAACTATACGCTTGTTGTAGCTTTCCTTTCCAAATAAATTACTGCTGTTTTGAACTACCCTAGCTCCTAGGCCTTTTAAAACTTGCTAGATTTCCATATAATAAAAACTTAGTTTTCTCCTTGTTCTGTTTTGTTAGAACCTTCCTTATCTACAAGAGATGAACATATACAAGAGGGTATATTATATTATAAGAGCCTTGGTGGTGCAGTGGACTAAAGTGCTGTTAAAGTAGCACTTAGCTGCCAGCTGCCTGCAATTACTACGAGTTCAAATCTCACCAGGCTCAAGGTTGACTCAGCCTTCCATCCTTCCGAGGTAGGTAAAATGAGGACCCGGATTGTGGGGGCAATAAGCTGACTTTGTATATAAAAGAACACTGCTTAGGGGGGGCCAAAAGCCCTACTAAGCAGGTATATACAAAAGTATGAAGGCTATTGCTTAATGCATTGTAAGCCACCTAGAGTCTCTGGAGAAGGGCGGCATATAAATCGAACCAATAAATAAATAAATAAATAAATAAATAAATATTCAGATATGATTTGGGGATGGACTTGTTCTTGGTGGCCTGTCAACCCTGAAGCTGGCCTGCTTGAGGCTCTTTTGAAACTTCAGTGCTGACACACTAGAGCTGAGGGATAAGGGAGAGGGGGAATAGAGATAGTTGGGGTATTACAGTCAAAGCAAAGTATTTTCTCTTGGGAACCAAGGACATTCCTGCAGATGTTCAGAAGGAAGGGACTGATGTCACCTAGCAAATGGACTGTATCCTGATTGGGCCATGTGATTGGTTGTTTTGGGAAAATGACAAACGTTTACTTTTAATTAGGTGAAAACCGCAGGAATATTCAGAGTCGGTTTTCGCCAGCCTGTGCCAATATGACATATCCAATAAACTTGTTCTTTGAGGAATCCACCTGCCTCACAGTTTTCTTTGCTATGGGTATGTTACTTGGAACCCCGACATGGCCTTTATTAGGAGATGTCCAGTAAGACAGAAATCCCCCAACCCCCAGGCTGCAGCCTGGTACCAGTGGTGAAATCCAAATTTTTTTAATACTGGTTCTGTGGGCATAGCTTGGTGGGCGTGGCAGGAGAAAGATACTGCAAAATCCCCATTCCCTCCCTACTCCTGGGGGAAGGATATTGCAAAATCCCCATTCCCACCCCACTCTGGGGCCAGTCAGAGGTGGTATTTGCCAGTTCTCCAAAATACTCAAAATTTCTGTTGCAGATTCTCCGAACTGCTCAAAATTTCTGCTACCGGTTCTCCAGAACCTGTCAGAACCTGCTGGATTTCACCCCTGCTGCAGCCCATTTGGAACTGGGCCACACAAGTGGCACGCAAGCGCATGTGTGCATAGCTCTACTTGCACGAGCGATGGATGAGTGTACCCACCACGTGTGCAAATGGAGCTGCACACACTCCATCCCCTCTCCCCACCCCCACTGCCAAGCTAGAAAGGTTGGGGACCATGACCCTAGGAGATGGACTTTGACAGGACTTTTTTTTTTTTCTTGAATTCTCAGTAATGCTGGAAATATCAATCATCACATTTTCTTCTCCTAGTTTGTAAGGCTGGAGTAAGAGGCATCAGTGTTTAGATGCCTTTAAAGTTTGTCAAGAGACATCATGCCTTCAGTAGTTCATCCCTGGTAACATCCATATGAATCATTAAAAAACTTTGAGCAAAACATCATCAATATGAAGATGACCTTCATATTTCTCTATTTCTCCTTTAGATCTGAGTTTTGCTCTCTTGTAGATCTGGGTTTCGTTCTCTTTTATATGTGGGTTTCACTCTCTTTTAGATCTAGGCTTTGTTCTTTTTTAGATCTAGGTTTTGTTCTCTTTTAGATCTGGGTTTTACTCTCTTTTAGATCTGGACTTTGCTGTCTTTTAGATCTGGGGTTCACTTTCTTTTATATGTGGGTTTCATTCTCTTTTAGATCTAGTTTTTGTTCTTTTTTTAGATCTAGATTTTGTTCTCTTTTTTTTTGCTCTTTTCCAGATCTGAATTTTGCTCTCTTTTAGATCTGGGTTTTGCTCTTTTCCAGATCTGGATTTTGATCTCTTTTAGGTCTGGGTTTTATTCTCTTTTTTATGTGGGTTTCATTCCCTTTTAAATTTGGGTTTCGCTCTCTTTCAGATCTGGATTTCAATCTCTTTATATACCTGGTTTTAGATCCAGATTAGGTGTCTTCCTGCAGTGGCAGGCTCAGTGAGGGCAAAAGAATGAGGCTGAATCATGGTACAATTAAAGATCCATGATAGAGGGTACTCCGATTCAGAACTTTGCTTGTTCTGGATAGTTTTGCTCTCCCCACCCCCCTTTTTTTTTGAATGATACAGAGTCTGGGAATGTTTCTAGATTCTTCAAGTGTGAAATAACGATTAGGATGTTGGAATGAAGACCAGGAGAGTCTGAGTCAAATCTATGCTCACTGTATACTTTGAGGCTCATAAAATTCATGGGGTGCTTTGGAGGCAGATTTCTCTCTATTTCTCTTAGGAGCTACTCTGCAAAAAAAAAAAAAAAAAAAAGAAGGAGAGTAAGTAAAACTAACAAATAACCTCCATTGCTGAGATTCCTTTGATGTTTTTTTTAAGAGCTACAACTTTGTAACCTTACCAGGTGGAGGAAGTAACCTATTCATTGATAACCTCAACACTGACCTACCGTGAGACTGGATGAGCCATAATTTTGAAATGCAAGTGGTTTTTTTTTTCCTTCCGTAATCCCTGTCCCCATCCTAGTGATTGATTTCATGGCATCGTCATCATATAGAGTAGAGTAGAGTAGAGTAGAGTAGAGTAGGGTAGGGTAGGGTAGGGTAGGGTAGGATAGGGTAGGGTAGGGTAGGGTAGGATAGGATAGGATAGGATAGGATAGGATAGGATAGGATAGGATAGGATAGGATACTTTATTGGCCAAGTGTGACTGGACACACAAGGAATTTGTCTTTGGTGCATATGCTCTCAGTATACATAAGGAGAATAAAATACATTCATCAAGAATAAAAAGATACAACACTTAATGATAGTCAAGGTTACTAATAAGCTATCAAATCATACTAGGAAACAAAGAAAATCAATATAAATTGAAAGATACAAGCAACATGGTTGTAGTAATAAGTGGGAAGAGATACTAGTAAGGAAGAGAAGAATAATAGTAATACAGTCTTAGACTAGTGAATTATTTGACAGTGTTGTGGGAATTAGTTGTTAAGCAGAGTGACGGCATTCAGGAAAAAATTTCAAACCCTTCTAAAAGCTGAGCAAACGGTGTTCTGTATTTCAACAAGGTGGGGCGACATTTTAGAAACTTAGCCTGAACTCATGCAAAGAAAAAAAAAAACGGGATCAAACTGGAAGTGATAATTAAGCCCACGAAACAAGGAAGTCAAGTAAAACATTCTGCACCTCTCAGGAAGGGCTCGGATCTAAATAGTTCAATTTGCATACGGCAGGCCTCATTTTTAAAGAGAGAAAAAGAAAAAGAAGGTTGGAGGTTTTATTATTATTATTATTTTGCTACGGGATTTATAGGAAAGGGATAAGCTCCTTGATTGCCTAACAGATTGATGATCATCGCTGATGCAAGTAGGTTCGGTTTTGTTTAGCCGTCAGCAAATGGCGTGTGATGGGATGAGATATCCTTCAGATGGATTGAACTGCAGTAGCATTATTGCATCCGTAATTGCCTTATGCATTGCTATTCGCCTTGAATGATCAGCCGGTATTCTTTTCCAGAGCCTCGTTTAATGCTCGTTATGGTTTTCCTGCAAAGAATAACTGCTGCCCTTCTCTGAAATGGAGGTGCAGTCAAAGAAGACAAGGTAATGTTCTGAATGGGTAGCATTCAGCAGCATAAAAGGGGGATTAAAACGCTATCATTTAAGGAGAAGACCTTCCTCTGCAAATAGATGCTAGCAGTGGTTTAAAAGAGGCAGCCAATTCGGATGCAATGCCATCTATAGAATGTTTACACTGAGTTAATTTAGGAAGCTGAAACGCAACGGGGGTTGTCTTTTTGTTGGGATCTGGTAAAATATTTTCGATTAAGAGCCTCTTAGATTTGCTTGGTTGCTGCATAATTGGAGGCATCCCTGATTTCTAACGTGAAAAGCATTTCAGGAGTGTAGTTTGTTTTCAGGATAAGCACTCCCCATAGCATGCTGAAAAAGCAGACATTTTGAACATAGCACCAGAAAACAATAAAAGATCTTCCTTTAAATTAGATATCTGCAAACAGTTGGTTTTCATGAAGAGTAGGGGATAAATCTGGCTAAATATTGAGCTAAAAAAAAAAATCTCTTAGAAAAAATGCTTTCTGAGAATTTCCTCCTCTTTGTCTCATACGTTAGAAAATGAAAGCCATTGCAGAATACTCAATGAATATTCTCTATACTTGTTGTTTATTTGGATGGAGGCTACAATTATCTTTTGTACAGTACTTAGAATTATTTTAAGAACATAAAGAACACAAGAATAGCTATGATTGATCAGGATCAAGAATCATCTAGTTGCAATTGTTGAGAACTTCCCTTCGTAGTTGTTCTTCCTTGTGCACCATAGTTTCTTTTCTTTTTTTAAATGACCCTGTAATCCCTTGCATCAGGGTGGAGTTGGGGCAACCGAATGGCGCTGAGTGTTTACTGGCCCGATGCCCTTCCTAACACCTATGCAGAGCTCATAGCAGATATTTTCTCTTTGTGCCCAGGGTGAGAAATATTTGCCACTACCTAGGATCAAACTCACAGCCTCCTAATTGTGTAGCGAGATTCTAGGCCACCGCACTGCTCTGTGTGCTGTAGTTTTATTACTAATCAATTAATTTCAGATCTTCTTATGTCCTTCAAATTTTCTTATTTCTCCTCAGAACCTCTCTTTCACGGCAATGTGTCTATGAGAAATGTGTAATAATTAACTTGGGAAAAATATGGTTGCTGTGGAACTCTTAAATACAGTATAGTTCTGTTAAACTCTTCTTTCAGGCAAAAACCAGCTGTCTTAATTATGTGTCTCATAATTAAGGAGAGTATTAGACTGATTTAATCTAACACCATGTTTTCAATCAAAGTGGATTTGCACGCAAAGTCGCCCATTTCCTGTTCATTGACGAGTTTTATAGAATAGTTTGCTTGACGTAAAACAGACTAGGCCATACTGGTCGTGTTACAGAATATTCAGCATTCTTACTGTTCCTACAGGACAAATTTTGTGAGAGAACACAAAGAAAAATCCAGTCAGATGAAAACAAAAATAAATAAATAAATAAATAAAGGGAAGAGAAGCTATATATTATGAAGACAAAGATGGGACATGATATGTTCTGTGGAAATTTTATGCAGGGGTTCAGGAGTGACTCGGTGAAAAAAATGAAAGACGGACTCCGGATTTGTCTTGATAAGTCAAACACGTTTATTCAGCTGAATAAAGACAAATGCTCCCTTAAAGTGGAAGAACCTCGAACACAGCACAAGGCAGTTATTTCTACAGAGGAATTATTGAGTCTGTCATCTGCATCTCTATAACTGTCTGGTTTGATCCTGCAACCCACAAGACAGACACAGCCTTCAGAGGATAATTAGAACTGCAGAAAAAACAATGGCTACCAACCTGCCTTCCTTTGAGGATCTGTATACTGCACAAGTGAAAAAGAGGGCTGTGAAAATATTTACAAACCCCTCGCATCCTGAACATACATTGTTTCAACTCCTACCCTCAAAATGATGCTATAGAGCACTGTACACCAAGACGACTAGACATAAGGACAGTTTTTCCCCAAACGCCATCACTCTGCTAAACAAATAATTCCCTCAACACTGTCAAACTATTCACTAAGTCTGCATTACTATTAATCTTCTCATCGTTCCTATCAACTCCCACTTATGACTGTATGACTGTAAATTTCCTGCTTGTATCCTTACGATTTATATTGACTGTTTCCTAGTATGATTTGATTGCTTATTTGTACCCTATGACTATCATTAAGTGTTGTACCTTATGATTCTTGACGAATGTATCTTTTCTTTTTATGTACACTGAGAGCAAATGCACCAAAGACAAATTCCTTGGGTGTCCATTCACACTTGGCCAATAAAGAATTCTAATTTTAATATTTATATGTTTTCTTTGCTTTCACTTGGTCATATAAAAGGAAGCTGGCACACAACAGATGAGGTATAGAAATGTAGAAATTATAAAAATAGTCAACCAACCATCAAGGACACCTTCTCTGTTTTTGGTCACATGCCTAACTAGTGGTTTCCTTTGGATCTTTCCATGGCCTCAAGGGCCTGAAGAGGCCTGAACTTTTAATTCCGACATATGTTCCCTTTTGCCAATCATCAAAATCAAGATTCCCGATGATCACAATGAATATTGTGTTCCCTAACCCTAACCTAAGCTTTCAACTAAGCAATGTTTCAGCAACAGTCTGAGGAAGAAAAGATCTAACTTGGAGAGAACCATAGGAAGAATGAAGTTATGAGCCTGGGGAAGGCTTAAGGGCGTAAGACTGGAAGAGTATATTTTTTGGATGGAATGAGCAATTCAACTTCTCCCCATCTTGCATTCATTTGGAATGATTGGAAATATTGTGAAATTTCTTCCGTGCATCCATCATTCTGCCATCAAAACCCTCAAACTTAGACAAAGGGAACTATTCCAATTCTCAAGTAAATTAACATGCATTAATCTACTTTCCATTCTTTATGAAACGAACCACTTGTGATTTCAGTTACGTTGAACATTATTGATTCCAAAATTTAAAGCAGAGGGAGGAGTTTGATATATTCCCTCTGCAGTGGTGGGTTTCAAATTTTTTTACTACAGGTTCTGTGGGTGTGGCTTGGTGGGCATGGCATGGCTTGGTGGGTGTGGCTTGGTAGGCGTGACATGGCTTGGTGGGCATGGCTTGTTGGGCATGGCAGGGGAATGATACTGTAAAATCTCCATTCCCACCCCACTCCAGGGGAAGGTTACTGTAAAATCTCCATTCCCTCCCCACTCCAGGGAAAGGATACTGCAAAATCCCCATTTCCTCCCGATCAGCTGGGACTCGGGAGGCAGAGGTGGTATTTATCGGTTCTCCAAACTACTCAAAACCTCCGCTACCGGTTCTCCAGAACTGGTCAGAACCTGCTGAAACCCACCTCTGTCCCTCTGATGTTGCTAAATGGCTACTTTTAACATTCATCCCCACTTAACCAAGCTGTTGGGAAAAGCTGAGACTCATGGCCTCGGTAACATCCCACATACGCATCTCTTATGTTTTATGCATGGTAAAGCTATATATAAACCTTTTAAATTAAATAAATATTGTTCTAATACCATGCCACAGGAGAATGGGCTGTGTGTTTGTTTGTTTATCACAAATCTATTCTCACTCTATAAAACAGCCCTTGAGCGCTTATTATATTAAGTGAGATATTTGGGAGATACCTCCTATTAAAATAAAACATCATTACAAGAAGAAAATTGAGTGTCTCGTATGTCACCACCGTTGTGAGGACATTATAATTATAAACGTATTCCCAAAACGTGAAAAGCTGGCCGTGAAATGACAAATATTTGTTGGGGTAAATGTTGTGATAATGAATAATATTCCTCTAGCCATTACGGGGAGTCTTTTCTCTTTTTCCCTCAGGTACCTTCTCCTTTATTGCATTATTTTTTTTAAAAAAAAACATATGTTGTCAACAGGCGAACACGATTCCACTTCTTAAAATGACACTACTCGCTTAAGGGCGCTCACAGCAAAATTCACTTGTGAATGAAAACGCAGACTCTTTGACATAAATTTAAATAAGTTGGTTGCCTCCTTGGGGTGTTCTACTTCACGGCTTTTCATATCAAGCAAAGTTATTGCACCTGATTAAATACTTCTGACAGATCGTCTGTCAATATATAGTTGACCCCCACAAGAAGGTAGAACATGGCGCAAGTATCTCCATGTCCTTCAAGACCAACCGCTTTCATCTTGGCCTACTAGGTTCCTCTCATTACAGTAGGACTTAAAATTCTTAGAAGCTAAACTATTTAGAAGAATTATAACCGTGCTCAGCTTACAGAATAGAATTCAGGTAAAGCGTCATATTTAAACATATATAAACATTCATATGATTTGTGTCAGAACAATTTCTAAAGTTGTGATTTAGTTGATCACAACTAGATCATGAGATCTGTTGAAAGAACAATTGCAACCAGTCTGGCTTCCATAGAAAACCTGTATATTGCATAGGTCAGAAGGAGAGCTGAGGAGATATTTACAGACCCCTCACATCACGGAGATAAACTGTTTCAATTCCTTCCCTCAGTATGGCGTTATAGGGTACTGCATGCCAAAACAACTAGACACAGAGACAATTTTTTTTCCCCTCATGCCATCACTCTGCTGAGCGGCTAATTCTCAGAGTGCTAATGTCTATGCGTATTTACCCATGTGGTATGGCTGTAGGGGGACCTGGTGGCTCAGTGGCTAAGACGCTGAGCTTGTCAATCAGAAAGGTTGGCAGTTCGGCGGTTCGAATCCCTAGTGCCGCATAATGGAGTGAGCTCCCGTTACTTGCCCCAGCTTCTGCCAACCTAGCAGTTCGAAAGTACGTAAAAAATGCAACTAGAAAAATAGGGAACACCTTGGTGGGAAGGTAACAGCATTCCGTGTGCCTTCGGCATTTAGTCATGCCAGCCGCATGACCATGGAAATGTCTTTTGGACAGCGACGGCTCTTCGGCTTTGAAACAGAGATGAGCTGGGAACGACTAGCACTTATGTGCGAGGGGAACCTTTACGTTTACCTTACGGCTGTAGTATTATTATTTATCTTTATTATCTTCTTTACTCCCCCCCCCTTATGGGTATTATTATGATTATGACAATTATCATTATTCTGTTGCTTTGCATGTACACTGAGAGCTGCACCAGAGGCAGATTCCTTGTGAGTTTAATCACACTTGACCAAATAAAGTATTCAATGCAATGCAATGCAATAGAATTGTATTTTACCAATACAATTGGTATTGGCTGACTGTATTTCCCCACTATCTACATAAATATTCACATACATCCATTGTATATTCTTCCCCATGTCCAACTTGGCCTGCATTCTAGTGCTTTTCAGGGAAACAGGTGCTCTTTTTCAGAATTCATCTCAATCTAAAGAAGCTTAGACATGCAGATAGCTTATCCAAATGACACTGATGTGGATTTATGGCTAATGTGCACATGCCTGTACATCGCTGGAAAAACACCTCCCTCAATAGCTCTTACTGTCATAATTCACAGCTGACTGTGCAAACAGCCTATAAAGTGCGGGTTCAATTCAGTACCACAGAAAATAACTTGCAGTCAGCTGGTAAATCCCAGTACCAACCCTTCTTTTCCTCTAGTTATTTAGCCATCACATTCACGTAAGATTGCATAAGGGTGTAAAGAAAACAGCACGTTGGGATGTATGCAGTGGTGGGATTCAACCGGTTTGCACCGCTTTGGCCGAACCCGTTGTAAAATTGCTGGCTGGCCCAGAGGTGGGTTTCAGCAGGTTCTGACCAGTTCTGGAGAACCGGTAGTGGAAATTTTGAGTAGTTCGGAGAACCAGTAGTAAAAAGTCTGACTGCCCCCCACCCCCATCTATTGTCTACCTCCCGAGTACCAGCTGATCGGGAGGAAATGGGGATTTTGCAATATCCTTCCCCTGGAGTGGGGGGGGGATGGAGATTTTACAGTATCCTTCCCCTGCCATGCCCACCGAGCCACACCCACCAAGCCACACCCACAAAACCTGTAGTAATTTTTTTTTGAAAACCACCACTGGGCTGGCCCTCCCTCTCCCCACCCCACCCCTTCCAGAAGTCCCCATGCACCCAGTTTTTACTCCCAGGAAGCTGCAGAGAGGCCTACTAGGCCCAAAATGGGGTGTGGATGGACAACCCCGCAGCCTGTTTTTGCTCCCAGGGGGGTGCAGGAGGCCGAGTGCTGCCTGTCATACCCCCTGGCCATGCCAACCATGGCCACGCCCACCCAGACGGTCATTAGGGCATAGAACCAGTTATTAAATTATTTGAATCCCACCACTGGATATATGCATGGACCTGCATAAGGAATAATAGAGTTGGAAGAGACCATGGAGGCAGTGGTGGGATTCAACCAGTTCGCACCACTTCAGGAGAACCGGTTGTTAACTTTCTGAGCAGTTTGGCAAACTGGTTGTTGGAAGAAATCATTAGAGCAGAGAACCGGTTGTTAAATTACTTGAATCCCACCACTGCATGGAGGTCTTCTAGCCCAACCCCCTGCTCAAGCAGGAAACCCTCTACCATTTCAGACAATTGTTGTCCCAAGCTCTTCTTAAAAACATCCAGTGTTGGAGCACCCACAACTTCCAGAGATAAATCATTCCACTGATTAATTGTTCTAACTGTCAGGAAATTACTGCACAGGTTGAACAATGACTTAAAATGCCTTCAGGGTCAGCACTGACCATCCTGGTCAGATACAAGAAGACCATCTCCTTTGTAAAAACTTTAAAATTCCATTCTATCTGAGCAAGCAATCAGGTTTTTTAAAAAATGTTCTTTTACCTCATGTTTTTCTTCACCCTGCTCTATCTTCATGACGATAAAGTCTTGTGAGCTTGAGGCCTTCCCTAAACAAGCCAAAAATGAGCAGTAGAAAAAGCTCATTCCCTCTTCTCCCATACCCATGTTCAATCTATCTTCATGCCTTCTAACTTTCATTCTTTAAATACATTAACACCTTTCGCTGCTGGGCCCGAGCAGTACTGCTAATCTATTCATTTAATAAATGAAACTACCTCTCAGAAGTATTGCCCTCCCCTTCTGTAATTTACCTGAGCCATTATCCATCACAATTCAATGGCAACTCTCAAAATGACAGCCATTAGAGTATCTCACCGACTTTCTTGGATACATTCTTTAGACAATTTGCTTCTCAGAAAATTACATATCCAACCGTTTTGTCTGGACTTCACTGTGAAATGTGATCCTGTATAGGTGGAGGTGGGGATATAACCATCTTACTGTTAACACCTCTCTAACAATGAAGTTTGTTTTCTCAGCAGAGGATATAATGTGGAACAGAAGATACTGATGCTTCCATGGAAGCTACTCAGAGTCATGTTAAAGGACATTTACTAGGGTCCATTTCAATGGTGAAATCCAATTTTTTTTACTACTGGTTCTGTGGGCATGGCTTGGTGGGCGTGGCAGGGGGAAGGATACTGCAAAATCTCCATTCCCACCCCACTCCTAGGGGAAGGATAATGCAAAACCATTAACAAACACCTAGTATAAAAACCATTGGACATTAATGAAATGACCAGAGGGGAAGGGTCCAGGAGAAGGGAAAATCACTGGGTTTATGTGGGAATATTCAGATCTGACTTTGCTTAATCTGTAACCACTTGGCTTTAATCATTTGCTACAAATGGAGTCGAGGGTCTTTCTTTCCTAAATGCCCAAACTGGGACAGGCCTGACACCATGTCTGTTCCGTACATGGTCTTTACCACATGCCCTCTGTGATCTGTATCTTTATCATCCTGATACTGTGCTGGGTATCCAAGATTCTTTTTTTGGATGAAAATATACAGTAGTTCTTCCTTCCGTTCTTTTTCTGACTGCCGTAACTGCTTCAAGGCATTTGGGACTGTTTCTGTTTCATTTCTAGTGCAGCTGTGTTTACATTTGGTCAGGCTCATGGCATCACTAATTTTACACAATGGGCAGTTGGGTTGCTTGGCTCCTGACGTCCCTCACTCTGTGTTTCACATCTTAAAATGGAGAAACAGCACACATCTTATTATGTTCAGCAGAATAATAATAATAATAATAATAATAATAATAATAATAATAATAATAATAATAATAATAATAATATTGTCTGTACAACTCCAGAGACTTAAATTTGAAAGATTTAAAAATGTTTAGCTAAGATCAGAATTTTTGGATTCCATTTTGGCTGCCTCTTGAAATATGCTCCAATTAATATAAATGATCATTATCCTCTTCAGGAAGAATTTTGGTTGTAATGAAATGGGTGTAAAATGTAGATTGGTTTTATTCCCGCGCATACACACACACACACACACATGTACTACAGAGCTGACAATCAGTGGAAAAAAATTACTTTTTTTTTTTTTTTTGTTAAAATGCATAATGATGGCAGCTGCATTGAATTAACCAATGTGTAAGTGACATGGAGTTAAAACAAAATCCATTTGTCAGCTAAATCTAATAATGGTTTCTATTATTCTTTGGCAGACATGAAGCAAACCGTAAGACTATGCATCGCTATGAATTCAGTTCAGTTTAGTAAATGTGTCTAGGCTGGAATTAAATAATAAGGTGCTTATGTAGTGTAGGACTAGGGAAACCTAATTATTCCTGATGCATGTGTCTCACGCATGTGCCTATTCATAATTGCATTCTAGTCATTTCTGCAATTATTCATGAAAGAGTTAAATAAATAAAAAAATACAAGCATTAAATCAAATGAGGATAAATAGATCACAAATGAAATACACACAGAGAGACAGAGATTTAATCCAAATACTTTAAATCATATTTAACTCTGTATTTTTCTCCAAATGCTGTCGAAAGCCCTACTAAGCAGGTATATACAAAAGTATGAAGGCTATTGCTTGTAAGGCATTGTAAGCTGCCCTGAGTCTCCGGAGAAGGGCGGCATATAAATCGAACCAATAAATAAATAAATAAATAAATAAATAAATAAATAAATAAATAAATAAATAAACAAACAAACAAACAAACAAACAAACAAACATACATACATACATACATACATACATACATACATACATATACACATACTTACATATTTGTTTTTGTAGATTTTCACAGGTAGAGGTATGCAAGTCTTGGCGTATTTGGGTTCTTTCCCGTGTAAGATTGTTACACTTACAATCTTACATGGGAAAAAAACCGAATACGCCAAGAATACATATACATACATACATGCATATACATGCATGCATGGATACATACATACATGTAGAGGGACATGGTGGCTCAGTGGCTAAGGCGCTGAGCTTGTCGATCAAAAGGTCGGCAGTTCAGCGGTTCGAATCCCTAATACTGTGTAATGGGTGAGCTCCCGTTACTTGTCCCAGCTTCTGCCAACCTAGCAGTTCAAAAGCACGTAAAAAATGCAAGTAGAAAAATAGGGACCACTTTCGGTGGGAGAGTAACAGTGTTTCGTGCGCCTTTGGCATTCAGTCATGCCGGCCACATGACCTCCTCCTTCCTCTTTTCTATTTCCTCTTCTGCTCCACCTCCACCTCCTCTGCTTTTCTTTCCTTCCTTCACCACCTCCTCCTCCTTCTTCTTCCTCTCTTCTATTTCCTCTTCTGACCCAGAAAATATATGCAATAGGAAGGCAGGGACCTCAATTACACATCAGCTCCCCCCAAACAGTTCATTGGTTCCCGAGAGGGTCTCCCAAAAATTACCCGAGGAGTAGTAGTTTTCTGAGACTGTCACCAATTACACAGGTTAACTCTTGTAGATGTCAAGGCGCCTTCTTGAAATATCTTGATGATCAAGTCTTTTATTTGAAGAGTTTGAGCACTTGGAAGCCCTGTCAAAGGTTTGGGCTTTTTGTCATTTACTTCAGGCTGAGATGCTTGAGAGATTTATTAAGGGACATGTTTAATGACGCATGCCTGGCTTCTTACAAGGGAGTCAGTCAAATGTCAAAAAACAAATGCGGGAGCCAAGCTGTAAAAACCAATGGGCTGTTATCTCTCCCCCCCCCTTTTTTTTCCCTATCACATAATGGAACTGCTCACTTCACACTCCAGTAAAAATTGGTTAAAGCCCTTCCTAGCTTAAATCAAAGTGTCTTTCATTTGTATCTATTTGGAGAATAAGGTACTGCTAATTAGACGCTAACAACACGATCAGGACAAATTAGCACAGTTTTAATGAAGGCGGGTGGTGATTTAGACATCTTGCATTTTGTTGTTGTTGTTGTTGTGTTGTCTGCTTGTGTGCCTATGTTTCCATGAGTGTTACTCTGACAGCCAGCTAGAGGAGAGCTGAACATGATTCATTCCATCAGTCAAATTCTATGTATGCTTAATGATTTACCTTTCTTTCTTTCTTTCTTTCCTTCCTTCCTTCTTTCTTTCTTTTTTCTTCTTCCTTCCTTTCCTCCTCCTCCTTCCTCTCTCTCTCTCTCTTTCTTTTTTCTCCTTCCTTCCTTCCTTCCTTCTTCCTTCCTTCCTTCCTTTCCTCCTCCTCCTCCTCCTCTCTCTCTTTCTTTCTTTTTTCTCCTTCCTTCCTTCCTTCCTTCCTTCCTTCCTTCCTTCTTCCTTCCTTCCTTCCTTCCTTTCCTCCTCCTCCTCCTCCTCTCTCTCTTTCTTTCTTTTTTCTCCTTCCTTCCTTCCTTCCTTCCTTTCCTCCTCCTCCTCCTCCTCCTCCTCCTCCTCCTCCTCCTCCTCCTCCTTCTTCTTCTTCTTCTTCTCTCTCTCTCTCTCTCTCTCTCTCTCTCTCTCTCTCTCTCTTTCTTTTCTAACACACATAATCATTTTAGGTAAAAGGGTTCTAATTACAGTCAAACAATTGTAATAAAGCAATTAATTAACCAACAACACACTAAGGGTTCATAGTGAAGAACTATCTCTTTGTCAACTAAAGAAATCAGACTGGAAGGAGAAAAACAATAGGTTTGGATAGCTTTCTAAACAATCTAAAGCAAGTTCGGAATCTCATTTGCAGTCTTAGTCAAATATATCCTTTCCCAGATTATTGTTTCCACAGTAGTAATAAGCTATCAATACCAATTGGTTTCCCTCTGGGTCCAATTCAGTTTATTGTGATTCTCAGTCATCCAGGTCCCAAAGGTGTTTTTTTCAAGAGGCAACTGGATTTTCCGGTTTTTCTTGAAGATGTTTTGCTTCTCATCCAAGAAGCTGAAGAAGCTTCTTCAGGGCTGAAGAAGCTTCTTGGATGAAAAGCAAAATGTCTTCAAGAAAAACCAGAAAGTCCAGTTGCCTCTTGAGAAAAGCATTTTGGGGCATCCAATGCAGGGGTGAAATCCAGCAGGTTCTGACCGGCTCTGGAGAACCGGTAGCGAAAATTTTGAGTAGTTTGGAGAACCCGCAAATACCACTTCTGGCTGGCCCCAGAGTGGGGTGGGAATGGAGATTTTGCAATATCCTTCCCCTGCCATGCCCACTAAGCCACGCCCACCAAGCCACACCATGCCCACCAAGCCACACCCACAGAACAGTGATTTCACCACTGATCCAATGCAATTGTTAGAATGCAATAAATTTCCCGAATTTGCCATATTAAACACAGAGTTGTCCAGATTAATTCTTGCCAGTGAAGCTAACAGTGAAACAAGTAGGAAAACATCTCAGACATAAGTGATCAAAGAATTGTGTTCTTGGCCATGCTAAATGTCTTTTTAGTTCTAGATTGCTTCTTCTCTCCTTGATTAGTTTCCATTCATTGCTTCTTGTCCTGCCTTCAGGTGCTTTGGAGAATAGCTTGGCTCCCTCTTCTTTGTGGCAGTCTTATTTCTGACTCCTGTTTGATTGGGATGGCTACCCCTTTGGCAGGGATATTAGTTGGCGAATCAATGAGACAACTGGGTCTCGGAATTGGGAGTCACCCCTAAGCAGAAAATCACAGAATTTCCCTTTGAGTATCTTCCCGGTGGCAGATGTAAATTGTATGCAAATGGGATGGATTTGGTCTTAGGAGTGTAACAAATAGGCCTGATCACAGAACTACATTTGACAAAGATTAGTCTCTTTGTCTCTGGCTGATTGCTAATAGAAATCTGTCATGTTCAGAATTCACATCACAAAGCTATTATTTCAGCAGTTCTGCATGACGTAGGCACTAAATATTTCTGCTCCTTAAAGAAAGCAATGGGAAAGAAGGGTGGGCATAAGTAAGAGAGAGGGAGACAGATTTATTTTTTGAGATGCTCATAAGTTTCTGACCTATCAAAAAGGGCGGCGGCATAGGTTTTTATCTGATTTCAGATTGTGTTGGCTGTCAGTCTTTTATACAGAGGTTTTGTTGATTTCTTGCCACTGACAGTATATTTCCTGTCAACACAGATGTTTAAGACTATATGGGGAAAAAAAAAGTCCAGATACTTTACAGCTTTACACAACCAGACAGGATAAAATCACAAACAGACAGACAAGGGATAACAAGGCAAAATGCAATTCTGCAAGCATTGTCTTGGGAAAAGAGAGTGGCTTTATGGCACAAACAGATTTCTTTGTCTTTATGTAGATGGGGGGGGGCTTCATGGATTACTCCCTTGTTGTGGCGAAGGGCCTTGCATAGTTCAATGAAGCTATGAGCTATGCCGTGCAGGGCCACCCAAGACGGACAGGTCATAGCAGAGTATGGTCAAGGCTATGGTTTTCCCAGTTGCAATGGATGGCTGTGAAAGTTGGACCATAAGGAAGGTCGAGCGCCAAAGAATTGAGGCCTTTGAACTATGGTGCTGGAGAAGACTCCTGCGAATCCTTTGGACTGCAAGATGATCAAACTGCAGAAAAACAGTTGCTACCAACCTGCCTTCCATTGAGGACCTGTCTACTGCACGAGTCAAAAAGAGGGCTGTGAAAATATTTACAGACTCGTCACATCCTGGACATAAACTGTTTCAACTCCTACCCTCAAAATGACACTATAGAGCACTGCACATCAGAACAACTAGACAGAAGAATAGTTTTTTTCCTGAATGCCATCACTCTGCTAAGCAAATAATTCCCTCAACACTTTCAAACTATTTACTAAGTCTGCACTACTATTAATCTTCTCATCGTTCCCACCACCCATCTCCTTCCACTTATGACTGTATGACTGTAATTTTGTTGCTTGTATCCTTACAATTTATATTGATATTGTTTCCTGATTTGTACCCTGTGACTATTATTAAGTGTTGTAGCTTATGATTCTTGATGAACTTATCTTTTCTTTTATGTACACCGAGAGCATATGCACCAAGACAAATTCCTTGTGTGTCCAATCACACTTGGCCAATAAAAATAATTCTATTCTATTCTATTCTATTCTATTCTATTCTATTCTATTCTAAACCAGTCAGTCCTAGAGGAGATCAACACTGACTGCTCTTTAGAAGGCCAGATCCTGAAGATGGAACTCAAATACTTTGGCCACCTAATAAAAAGGAACTACTCACTGGTGAAGAGCCTAATCCTGGGAAAGACTGAGGGAAAAAGAAAAGAAGGAGACGGCAGAGAATGAGGTGGTTGGATGGAGTACTGAGCTTAAATGGACTCCAGAAGATGGTAGAGGACAGGAAGGCCTGGAGGAATGTTGTCCATGGGGTCGTGATGGGTCGGACATGACTTCGCAACTAACAACAACAGATGGGTGGGAGAGAGTGGTTTAATTATTTTCCTGGGAGATGTAGGTTGTAGGTGTAGATTAGAATTGTACATTAAAAACAAACATACTTCTGAAGAAGGAAAGAGCAAACCGTTTTGGTATTATCATTGCCAAGTCGATAAGAGCCTTGATAGTACAGTGGTTTGGTGCACCCTGTCATTAACACAGCTGCCTGCAATTTCTGCTGGTTCGAATCTCTCCAAGGCTCAAGGTTGACTCAGCCTTCCATCCTTTCTAAGGTAGGTGAAATGAGGACCCAGTTTGTGGGGGCAATAAGCTGACTTTGTATAAAATATACAAAAGAATGAAGGCTATTGCTTAACGCATTGTAAGCCGCCGTGAGTCTCTGAGAAGGGCGGCATATAAATCAGATAAAAAAAAAAAGTCTACCAACACAATTATGAGCATGTAGAGAATATGGTGATTTGTTGTCTTGGGCAAGGGATAGAGATAGCAAGCATGTGCTATCATTTGTAGATAAGGCTGGAGAAATAAATAATGAATCAACAGCTAATGCCATGGAGTTCACTGGCAGCATGGGTGCTAAAATACACAAGCATGATTGAGTTGTAGCAGCCTAAGTTCCTCCCCTTTTTTTCTAAAGCACTTGAAGGTAGGACAAGAAGCAACGGAAGGAAACGAATCAAGGAGAGACCCAAACTAGAACTAAAGAGAAATTTCCTACAGTGGGGAGAATTAATCAGCGGAACTACTTGCCTTCAGAAGTTGTGGGTGCTCCAACACTGGAGGTTTTTAAGAAGAGATCGGACAACCATTTGTCTGAAATAATATTAGGGATTCCTGCTTGGATTAGAAGACCTCCAAGGTCCCTTCCAACTCTGTTATTCTGTTATTTTGCCCATGTATTGTGATTTATCCAACACACACATTATAAAAGGAGAGGAGTTTTGGTGGCAAGACAGTTGTGCAAATGTCGCAGAGTGTCTGTGGAGATTCTCAATGTCATCCAGGCCATGGATGAACCAGAGGTGCTTTTTCCAATTAAGTCCCGTTGCCTTTTGGAAAAAGCATCTTTGGGAGAAATGCCACTGAACCACATCCGGGCTGACACCAACAGAAAAAAACTAGTCTCAATGAGACAGTTCTGTTATTAGCAATAGCAATAGCACTTAGACTTATATACCTTGGTGGTGCAGCAGACTAAAGTGCTGTTAAGTAGCACCAGCTGCCTGCAACTACTGCAAGTTCAAATCTCACCAGGCTCAAGGTTGACTCAGCCTTCCATCCTTTCGAGGTAGGTAAAATGAGGACCCGGATTGTGGGGGCAATAAGCTGACTTTGAATAAAAAAGAACACCACTGGGGGGGGGGGTGAAAGCCCTACTAAGCAGGTATATAGAAAAGTATGAAGGCTATTGCTTAACGCATTGTAAGCCGCCCTGAGTCTCTGGAGAAGGGCGGCATATAAATCGAACCAATAAATAAATAAAATAAATAAATATACTGCTTCACGGTGCTTTACAGCCTTCTCTAAGTGGTTTATAGAGTCAGCATATTGCCCCCAACACTCTGGGTCCTCATTTTACCCGACCTCAGAAGGATGGAAGGCTTAAGTCAACCTTGACCCTGGTGAGATTCGAACTGCCAAATTACAGTCAGCCGGCAGTCAGCAGAAGTAGCCTGCAGTACTGCATTCTGACCACTGCGCCACCATAACTCTTGGGGTTCATTGAACCCCAAGAGGCATCTGCACACATCTACTTCTTATCTCGAATGGCATACTTAAAAATATTTGTCCTATGCTCTGGAAAGGATTTGCATGCCAGCTACAGATGTGAGTTAACTATTTTTTGCAAACTAAACTCTGCATTCCCCAGGAATGGTATCTGCTGCAACATTGCCTATTTGTTAGCGGTTCATTTAAGCACTCACTAATGAAAAGTTAGCTGGAATGCCGCTGTATTAAAAATCATTTTCTTACTGAATAGGAAGGTGTTTCAAAGAGCTGTTTGGAGCAAGCTATTGAGTTGAACAAATGGAAGAATTGCTCTTTAATGAGCTGTGGAAACAGGGCATTTCTTTACAGGCTTTGAAGAGCCTAAAGTCGTAGGGAATAAAATATTCTAATTCTTGGTCAAATAAAGGTGCTGGAATGAAATCACTCCTAATCAACTTCTGCAAGTTCTTTCTTTCTTTCTTTCTTTCTTTTCTTTTTTTTTTTTTTTTTTTTTTTTGGATGAAATTGTCTGGCAGGCAGCAAGCAGAAATAATGATGGCTTTGTGGCACTGATGAAGAAGAGGTGTGTTACAGAATGTTGATTCGCGAAGGCGTATGATTAGATGAATTGGGAGCTGACGCACTCTGGTTTAATCACTGGAAGGGGTGGAAGAAACTTTAGTGTAGCCTTCTACAAGCTTTCTACCCTAGAGCACCACACCCTAAGGCAGCCCACACTATAGATATAGCATACTGGCTAGGAACAATGGGGAAGGGCTACAACCTGCTCCTTTTTTTCTGTATTTCTGGTTGGCTTGGGAAGATTCAATCTATTCAGGCTTGGGGAAAGGATATTTCAATGATTTTAGCCTGGGTGAGAATTCCTTCACCTTATCTTTGAGACATACCACAAGAACATCTCAGTTTTATTATTCTGAGAACTCTCCCTCCCCCCCTCCTCCCTCCCTCCCTCCCTCCCTCCCTCTCTCTCTCTCTCTCTCTCTCTCTATCATCTATCTACCTTATCTACCATCTACCTTATCTAACTATCTAACTATCTACCTTATCTACCTATCTAACTATTATGTATCTACCTATCTACCTACCTACCTACCTATCTATAACTCTATCTTTCTATCTATCTATATCTATCTATCTATCTATCTATCTTCTATCATCTATCTATCCATCTAGCATCTGTCTGTCTGTCTGTCTGTCTGTCTGTCTGTCTGTCTATCTATCTATCTATCTATCTATCTATCTATCTATCTATCTATCTATCTTTGAAATAATAGAAAATAGCTTGGGTTTTAGATTTTGGCAGTGGTTTGCTCTCCAAGTTTGTTTCAATTTATCTTCCAAAAGTTTTGTTACCAGATTAGGTACCGTGGGTGATGCATTGGGTAGAGTGCAGTACTGCAGGCTACTTCGGCTGCCTGCTGGTTGCCTGCAATTTGGCAGTTCAAATCTCACCAGGCTCAAGGTTGACTCAGCCTTCCATCCTTCTGAGATGGGTAAAAGGAGGACCCAAATTGTTGGGGGAAAATATGCTGACTCCGTAAACCACTTAGAGAGGGCTGTAAAGCACCATAAAGCGGTATATAAGTCTAAGGGCTATTGCTATTGCTAGGTAATATTATCAGCAGGAGTTTCTTGTCCCATTCCTCTTTAGCTAAGATATGTCTTGTGTGCCAGTGTGATCGGTTGATCATGTGATTGATTGTTCATTTGCAGCTATATTTAAATACAGAACAACTGATTGATTCTCTTGTTGATCGGTTGTTCGAATGGTCTTGTTTCTTACCTATTAAATAAATTCATATATGGGGCAGGTGTTGGCCTAACCAATTATTTTTGTCCCTTCCCAACTGAACTGGTGTTGTTTATTATCAATGTGGTTTGAGATCAAGGATTTTGGCAAAAGGGTTCCTGAACATCAACTAGCAGTTAAAAGGCATGACCAGAAATCTCTGATCTCAAGATAAATAGTATAAATAGTATAGATAAATAGCCTCTAGTATATTAGGGGTGGGGTTTGGGACTCTCTAACACAGCCCAGAAGACCAACAAGGCCAGATTTATGTATTTTCATAAATAACATAATGAATTTGTGCAAGTAGCATAATAAATCTAATGTTAGTGATAAATATTCCCCATGCTGACTTGGGATACTACTGCTGTCTTTCTTTCTTTCTTTCTTTCTTTCTTTCTTTCTTTCTTTCTTTCTTTCTTTCTTTCTTTCTTTCTTTCTTTGAGGCAGTGAGCAAGTCATACGATCTCTCCTGGCACCTCCTGGCACTTTAAGGGGCACTTAAAACCCATATTCTTGAGCCAGTGCATGAATTTTGTGAATCACCCGCCTGTTGGCATCTTTCCTTAAGGCCTTGTTTTTCCTCCGCAATCTTGCAAACAAGCTGGATGGTACCAGCACATTTAAAGCCTCAGTGGAGAACACCCCCAAAGCCTATTAAATCTTACAAGAACAAGTCCCTAGATGAATGCAATTAAAGCGCAAAGATTTACTGGCAGAACTTGTGGCTGTCTTTGGTTTAACGCAGGCAGCAAAAAGGAAATAAAATGAAATAAAAGTAGGGATTTCAAAAACAAAAGGCTACCGAGCTGAGAAATGTTTGTGTCTTTTCCAACAGCACATCTAAGGCAATGTTTCCCCGCAACTTCCTCTACCCACAGGAAGAGATAAGATTGCCGGCTACTTTGCTCCTCGCCGGCACTAACTTTTTATGGAAAGGGTTTCTGAAGTTAGAATATATCATCGCTAAACCCATAAAGCAGGAATGGGAAACTTTCTTCAGGCTTACGGGGAATTCTTCATCTTTGACTGGTGTGCCAGAAGAAGGAACAGGACTGAAAATGGATGAGGTCCAAGGCAGAATTATAGTCAGATGCTGAGCTCTTAGTTGTATATCTTATTCCTCAAGAAATCACTGGTAATCCCTATGGTTACAGATAGTCCACTTCCTTCATAGTCAAGCACACAACTATGAGTTGGTTTGTTTGTTTTTTCTTTGCTATTATTTCACTGAGATGTTGCCAGTTCCTGTGTTATAAATCTGGAAACAAATCAAGAAGATGAAGTTGGCCAAGCATCTCAAACATGCTTAGTTTGTAGATCTTTACAACCTGCATTCTGTGATTTCCACTCTATACCTTCTCCCAAATGTAAGATGAACAGACTTCAGGACAAACCTCTTGCCAGAGACTAAAATTTCAACCAGCCATCATCTTAGTCCTTGAAGGAATTAAGTCCTTCAAGTGTCGTGGCAATCAAATTCCTGCCTTTGTTAAATTTACCAAGGTTTCAGCTAGCTTTGGCGGGCCAGATGTTTTATTTTCCTAAGAACATTCCAAAATCAGAAATGAGGAGGTGATAAGCCACCTGGGAAAGCCATCAAAACCATAAAAAAAGGGAAAGTTAGAATATTTTGGACATGTGATGAGACACCTGGAAAAACATGCCATCCTTCACTTAATCCTCCAGGGAAAGATTGCAGGCAAACGAGATCCAGGCAAAAGAAGAACATTATGGATTCAAAATCTAAGGGACCGGTTTGGACAAAACTCAGCAGCACTTTTTCATGCGGCTGTTGATAAAAATAGGATTGCCAACATAATCGCTAACGTCTAATGACGGATATGGCACAAGAAGAAGAAGAACATTCCAACTTTTGCATTTTGGGGAAGGAGTTGGCATGTGTTTTTTTTTTTAGGACTTGGAAAAATATACCCCCATCATAAGAATATGACAAGACTTGTACAGTACTTATTATCCTATTGGAATGAATCTCTATATATATATTATAGAATGTAATTTTTTTTATTGGCCAAGTGTGAAGGAATTTGTCACTGATGCATAAGATCCCAGAGTACATACAAACAACAAAGTGAAGTCATAGACAGTGGTGAAATCCAATTTTTTTTACTACTGGTTCTGTGTGTGTGGCTTGGTGGGCATGGAAGGGGAAGGATACTGCAAAATCCCCATTCCTTCCCCACCCCAGGGGCCAGCCAGAGATGGTATTTGCTGGTTCTCCAAACTACTCAAAATTTCCACTACCAGTTCTCCGAACTGCTCAAAATTTCCACTACCGGTTCTCCAGAACCTGTCAGAACCTGCTGGATTTCACCCCTGGTCAGAGATCATAAATCATAAGATACAATCATAATCACAAGATATAAATTGCAAGTGATTATCATAAGATATTGTGCATTTATGGAAGATTTCTAGTACAATGTAAAGGCCTTCTCCCACAAAGTCACTGTTCTGATGTTTTTTTCCCTTTGGAATATTTACTAAACAACCTGTAACTTATTCTTTCTGAGAGCTTGCAAGGTAATTTTTCACACTTGGGGAAAGTCTCAACCTCTTGATTCACTGGCTGGCAAACTGTTACGTAACCTTAGTATCCCCATTGGTAAAACAGAGGAAATGTCTTTTCTTTCCCCCCCCCCCAATTTTCTGGGGCGGGGAAAAGACATCCTGAAAGAAGGAAAGCTTCTGAGGTATATAGCAGTCATTATCACCTTAGGCTTCTTGTGGTGGAATAGAAGTTGTGAGTTCTCCATCGCTGGAGGTTTTCAAGAAGAGATTGGACAACCATGGTATAGGGTCCAAAATGATACCATGTCAAACAGGGGGTTGGACTAGAAGACCACCAAGGTCCCTTCCAACCAGTGGTGGGACTCAGCCGGTTCAGGTGAACCAATTGTTAAATTGCTGGCTGACCTTACCCCTCCCTTCCCCTTCCAGGAGTCCCCCCTGCCCCATTTTTCCTCCCAGGAGACTGCAGGGAGGCCTACTAGTTCCAAAATGGGGTGCAGAGGGTAGACCCCCCCTCCATGGCCCATTTTTGCTCCCAGGGGGGGGCAGGAGGTCAAGTGCTGCCTGTCACACCCACAGGCCCCCATCTATTATCTGCCTCCTGAGTCCCAGCTGATCAGGAGGAAATGAGGATTTTGCAGTAACCTTCCCCTGGATTTTTACAGTATTCTTCCCCTGGAGCGGGGTGGGAATGGAGATTTTACAGTATCCTTCCCCTGCCATGCCCACCAAGCTATGCCCACCAAGCCACACCCACAGAACGGTAGTAAAAAAATGTCGAAACCTATCACTGTTCTCTATCCTTGATTAATTTCTACCCATTGCTTCTTGTCTTGCCTTCTGGTGCTTTGGAAATTAAGTTGACCCCTTCTTTTTCATGGCAATCCCTCAGATCTAATTTATTAAGACCTACTGTATTAGGGTAGTTAAGATGTTAACTAGAACAGGGACATCTAAATTAAAGTCAGCCTTCAACTAGGCAAACTCACATCATGACTGTGGGTCATTCACTAACTTTCAAGCCAAGTTAACTCAAAGAGCTGTTTGAGGGAATAAAATGAACAGATTTCCACCTCACCCACCTCAAGGTCCTTACGGAATGGTGAGATAGAAATTTAGCGAATAATCAATATATGGTTATTTGCCCTACTTCCCTAAATCTCATATCAGCCAGTCAATGTTTCACCACAGTATGAAAGACTTCATGTTATTGCATCCTCAAGAGTTGTTGGTTTAAATAACTTCGAAAAAGGCAACTTAAGCTAGAGTCAAAAACTGAGGAAATCCACACGACCGTTTGAAGTTTCAATAACTTTGCTGGATCCTATAAATGTCTAGACAGCTATAATCAAATGCGATGAAATACTTCTATATCCAGTAAATGGGATTAATCTTGCCTTTTTCAGTTGTGTTAGGGTCAGGTTTTCTAGAGGGCTAAAATATACTGATGTCTTGTTTTTGTTGTTCTTATAGTCTTTTTTTATTCAAAATCCCATCTTTGTATGAGTAGCTGGCTTGTAAAACATTTCATTTGGAATTGTGTTTCATGTAATAAAAGGATTCTTTTTCTTTAAAGATCTTAGAAGACATTAAATATGTAAGACGTTTACAGTGGATCTAAATAGCACTCTTTTTATTTTTCTTCTTTATATCTTTACTTTTTTGAGGGGGGAGGTTATATTATGAGCCATGGTGGTGCAGTGGTTAGAATGCAGGCTACTTCTGCCGGCTGCCTGCAGTTTGGCAGTTCAAATCTTATCAGGCTCAAGGTTGACTCAGCCTTCCATCCTTCTGAGGTGGGTAAAGACCCAGATTGTTGGGGGCAAGATGCTGACTCTGTAAACTGCTTAGAGAGAGCTGTAAAGCACTGTGAAGCTGTATATAAGTCTAAGGGCTATGGCTATGACTATTGCCTTCCTTCCCTCCCTCCCTCCCTCCCTCCCAGTGGATAGAATGCAGTATTGCAGGCAAACTCTGCCCACTGTCAGCAATTCAATCCTGACTGGTTCAAGGTTGATTCAGCCTTCCATCCTTCTGAGGTGGATAAAATGAGGACCCAGATTATTGGGGACAATAGGCTGACTCTGTAAACCGCTTAGAGAGGGCTGTAAAGCACTGTGAAGCAGTATATAAATCTAAGTATCTTATTAATTAGAATACACCATTTCCTATTGATTGGTCCAAAGTCAGCTAGTTGGTTTTTATGCCTAAGAGGGACTAGAACTCACTGGCTCCCAGTTTCTAAATTGGTGCTGTAACCAATTGGTGCTGTAACCACTACACCAAACTTCTGATATTGGTAAGGACATTATTATGGTTACTGTTATTCTTATTAAAGTCTTAAACTCCCCCTTTCCCTTTGGGTAATTAACAGGATAGCCAAAAGCTAATGGGGGCCATAAATTCCCCATTCCTCTTTTTAAAGATGAACTCAACTTGCTTTAGATGTGAAAGTAAGTTCACGTAGTCCTTGACTTACAACAGTTCATTCAAAATAACAACAGGGCTGAAAAAAGTGACTTATGACCATTTTTCACCATTACGACCTTTGCAGCATCCCCGTGATCACGTGATCAAAATTCAGAGGCATGACAACTGATTCATATTTATGACCATTGCTATGTCCCAAAGTCATATCATCAACTTTTGTGACCCTCTGACCAACCAACTCAATGGGGAAGATGTTAGTAGCAACCGGATTACTAATTTATCAACCGCAGTGATTCACTTAATAGCTGAGGCAAGGAAGGCCGTAAAACAGGGCAAACCTCACTTGATACATGTCTCACTTAATGACAGAAAAGTTGGGCTCAATTGGGGTCGTACGTCAAGAACTACCTATATTGCAAACTTGCCAAGGATATTTACCAACTCCAAAGCCATGTGAATGATATGCAAGGTGAGATAAAATATGCACAGTGGTGCAATTCCCCTCATTCCAGAAGATTTGTGTTTTGCAGGCATGGGAGTGTGTGTGTGTGTGAGAGAGAGAGAGAGTGGTAGAATAAATTGCAATGGCTGGAGCACAAAGTTCCTAGCAGTCACGGACCTAAAGATGGATTTTCATCATTGCTGCTTGACAAAGAATCATCCCAGATTTGCAGAAGGAAGAAATGATTTAGTGGGCGAGTTATCAGCGCCGCGGCTGTTTGAATGACCTGCCACAAAAATGAACATTTCTCCATCAGGAGAGAGGGACAAATGTTAGACATGCTAAGGCAGTATATATCAAGGTGTAACAGAATGCCATGGACATCATAATGAATGTGCGGTTGGCGAGACAGAACAGAGAAAAGAGGAAAGCGAGAGATTCATGGGGTTCATTTATCTGCTCCCCCCCATCCTTATCTGCTTTGTCCTGATGAACTGGACAAGTAGCAGAATTCAGAGAACTTTACTTGAGATCTGTTCTATTTTAAAACCTGTCTCTCCCTTTCCCTCTCCCTTTCTCCCTTTCTCCCTCTCTCCATCTCTCCGTCTCTCTCTCTCATATATCTTTCTCTCTCCCTTTCCTTCTCCCTTTCTCCCTCCCCCTCTCTCTCATCTATCTCATCTCTCTCTCTCTCTGACTTTCTTTCTCTTCCTCTCCCTCTCCCTTTCTCTCTGTCCCTTTCCCTTTCCCTCTCCCTTTCTCCCTTTCTCTCCCCTCTCTCTGTCCATCTCTCTGTCTCTCTGTGTGTCTCTCTCTCTTTCTCTCTCTCTCTCTCATTTTACAGCTTTTCATATTCCTTCTCCAAAAAAATAGAAACCTATGTAAACAAATAGTATAATTATAGGCAGAAATTGAAGCAATTAGAAGAAATATGTTAGATAACAAAAAAAGAAAAGTCGGCCAGGCAAATCACACACACACACACACACACACAATTTCAATGAAATTCATATTAATAAAGCAGATTAGACAGCAATCATGGATAAACTGTGCACTAAGATCAAAGATTCGGGTCTTTATTTGAAAAACATTGTCTTGAATTGGCAGTAGTTTAGACACAAACCAGAATCTAAATTTCTTTCACCCATACTACCTGGGGAAAGGTACACAATCCATATATACCGTGACAATAGCTGGATTTTCACAGCACCTTAAACCATAATGCAATGAATTTTATTTTGTTTCAACATGAAGTGTGAATCTAGCCTTATGATCTGGATATAGAGCCGAGGTGGCGCAGTGGTTAGAGTGCAGTACTGCAGCTACTTCAGCTGACTGCTTAGATCAGCAGATCAGTGGATCAAATCTCACCGGCTCAAGGTTGACTCAGCCTTCCATCCTTCCGAGGTGGGTAAAATGAGGACCCAGATTGTTGGGGGCAATATGCTATTTAGTATACTGTCTTTGGTGAAAGCTGCCCAGAGTCCTCGGAGAGTGGGCGGCATAGAAATATGAATAATAAAATAAATAAAAATAAATAAATAAATAAATAAAATATATATTTATATTTTATATAAATATAAAATATAAAAGACTTATGTCTTAGCAAGACAGAAGCCATGGTTTATATCCTTAGCACTGGATATGTGGACCTAGCCAATGATGGCTACATCAACCAAACATGCTTAGCAAATTAATGGATTATTATAGTCCAAGAGCCCAAGCAAAATAGAGTGCAAAAATATGGCATATTTTATAGCTGAGTCCCTCAATTCATGGTTGAAGAATTCTAGAACTTTAGAGCCTTTGGTGGAAATAAGCATTCAGAAAACCATCCTTTCCAGCAACTAACAGAAAGTGAAAATTAACACCAGGATTAATGTCAGTCCAACAATAAAGCTGTGAACGATATCCCAACCGAGGAATTACCAACTCAGACAAACAATCAAATAATAAACAACAGCCCAATCAAGGAACTACCATGACCATTCCCACCAACACTGACTGGGCAAGCCACTGCTACATAAACACAGAGCAAACCCCATTCTCTTCTAGCACTGATGATATTACCTAGTTTGGTGAGGAAATGTCCGCAAGAAAACAACCAAGCTCAGAGAGCACCAAGCACTCCACAAGTCATTTCTGCAAGATTACTACTATACTGAATACTATAAAATGTACCCGTATTCCTAAACATATCATTTTCAATCTTTCTGCAGTTGCCACTTGGAAATTCCAGGCTACCCAACATGGGGTTGATGATGCCTGCCAGAGGTGGGTTTCAGCAGGTTCTGATCAGTTCTGGAGAACCGGTAGCGGAAATTTTGTGTAGTTCAGAGAACCGGTAGAAAAAATTCTAACTGGCCATACCCCCATTTATTCTCTTCCTCCCAAGTCCCAGCTGATTGGGAGGAAATGGGGATTTGGCAGTAACCTTCCTCTGGATTGGGGACGGAATGGAGATTTTACAGTGTCCTTCCCCTAGAGTAGGGTGGGAATGGAGATTTTACAGTATCCTTCCCCTGCCACACCCACCAAGCCACACCCACCAAGCCATGCCACGCCTACCAAGCCATACCCACAGAATCGGTAGTAAAAATATTTGAAACCCACCGTTGATCCCTACCCTAAAACCTAAAATTACCGGATATGGAAGGTGGGGCTGATTCAAATTCCTTCTTTACAGATGTTAACTTTGCTTCTCAGCAACAGAGTTCCTTTTGTCGGATGTGTGGTTAAATAAATAAAGAAACAAACAAACAAAACTTTTGCAGTGCTGAGAACAAAAGCTAGTTGAAGCGAGTCAAGCAAGTTATAGAATGGTCATACGAGCTGAAGACACACAGGAAGAAATACCAGGCTCCCGTTCTCAAACCTGTTGGTTCATCTTTGGAAACCTGTCAAAGTCATTTGTGAACCAAAATCTTTGGCTTGAAATTTAAAGGTAGATACTTTGATCTACCTCTAAATCGGTGATGAAATCCGAACCGGTTTGCTACCATTTGCAGGCTGCACATGCACATTGCGCATCAAATGCACACTGCATGCACATGTGCAGCACACACCAAAAGGATGCTTGGGAAGGTAAGTAGAACAGCGAGGGGGGGGGATCAGCTGCACGATTTAGCTTCACTAGAAAGCAGGAGGAGCCTGAGTGGCGCAGCAGACTAATGCTACTGTTAAAAGATAGTATATGGCTTCCAGCTGCCTGCAATTATTGCGAGTTCAATTCTCACCAGGCTCAAGGTTGACTCAGCCTTCCATCCTTTCTAAGGTAGGTAAAATGAGGACCCGGTTTGTGGGGGCAATAAGCTGACTTTGTATAAAATATACAATAGTATAAAGGTTATTGTTTAACGCATTGTAAGCCGCCCTGAGTCTTCGGAGAAGGGCGGCATATAAATCAAAATCAAAATATTTTTTTTTAAAAAAGTAGTTTTTATTGCTACTGATTCACCCGAACCGGTAGCATTTCACCCCTGCTCTAAATTTATCTGAAAATTAGAGGTATTTTAATTCTGAAACCACCTTACCTAAGACCATTTTTTGTTCCTTTGTGATTGCAGCATCGTTTTTATTCTTCGCTTCAAATATCTCTCTATAGAGTGACGTACCACTTCCACAGGATCTTATACTCTGAAAGGAAATCAGAACATGTTTTTTTATTATTATTATTTGATCTCCTCATTTATACCACTCTGGAACAGATTTTTTTTTTTAATCAATCACTGATTATAGTACTTCTTTAAAAAAAAAAACCCAATATAATTCCCCAACTCTTTTCAAAAGTCAATATTAGCAGATGTTATTTGCTTAAGTCTGAAAGACTTCCAGAAATATATTGGTGTCAAATGTCTCCTCCTATGTTTTCATAAAGTTTCAAATGCATAGAATCAATATCAGCAGCTGTTCTCTATGCTCTCCTTTATTTAATTTTATTTTCACTCCCCCTCCCCTCCCTCTTCTCCAGGCATGGCAGAAGTGCTTCCTGCAGCATAATTTTGAAGGAAAATTGAAACCACCGAATCTATGACAGCTATCACTGTTGCCAGAGTGCGCACACGCCTGTCAACTCCTCGAGATATACATTGTCTTCATCTAATATCATTGGAGACCAATAATTAAGCAGAAAAGAGAGTTTTAATTAGTGAGTATGAATGCTTGTCTAAACCAATGTAATGCAGGCCATATGGGCTGGAGATGTCTATATCATTGCTAGATTAACATTTCTAGGGAAACATCAATGAGAGAGCTGGAGATGGTTAAGCTAATGAGAGGAAGAAAAAAGGTCTTCCATGACTTGAACATAGTATTATGTTATTTAAGTCGTTGTGTTTTATTTAGAGGCCTATGGGTTGCATTTCCAAGGTGATTAAGAAAAGGAGCTAACACTTCAACATGCAAATGGAGGAGGAGTACATCTGTTCGAGGGAAGTTTGGCTGTTTCTCATTTTTCAGCACCATTTTTCTCTCTCTCACTCTGTCTGTGTGAATGTGCATATAATCCACACAAAATCATTTTTTTAATGATTTTGACCCGATTTTAGCAAGTAGACACATAGAACAGTCGATGAACGGGCATTTAACAAGTTAAGAATAGGAGAATTCTTTGCTGAAAGCAATTTTTTTTTAGTAAAGATTCCTCATTGGGAGAATTGCTTCTGAGAAAATTCTGCCGGATGTAATTCCACCCCACTCCAAAAGGGACCTGGAATTTCTTGGTTTTTTTCTTTGAAAATGTTTCTCTTGTCATATTGGTTTGCTTGGTTCAATTTATATGCCGTCCTTCTCCGGAGACTCAGGGGAGCTTACAATGCGTTAAGCAATAGCCTTCATACTTTTCTATATACCTGCTTAGTAGGGCTTTCGCCCCCCCCCCCCCAAGCGGTGTTCTTTTTATACAAAGTCAGCTTATTGCCCCCACAATCCGGGTCCTCATTTTACCTACCTCGAAAGGATGGAAGGCTGAGTCAACCTTGAGCCTGGTGAGATTTGAACTTGCAGTAATTGCAGGCAGCTGGTGTTACTTAACAGCACTTTAATCTGCTGTGCCACTAAGGCTCATCCAAGTTGAACGCAAATGTTGATGCATTTTATACACCAAATACAGCCATTTTTGGCCTCCCCACGGGTCCCGTTTTTGGAAAAAATGGGCACATTTTTCGCAAAAACAGGGCATGCAGAGGATTTGGGAGGCCTGCAGAGTGCACCTGGGGGCTAGAGAGGGCAAATACACCCCCATGTTTTGCAAAAAACAGGACGCACAGAGGGTTTGGGAGGCCTGCAGAGTGCTCCTGGGGGCCGGGGAGGGCAAAAATTTATTTTTCTTGTTTACCTCTTTGAAATCTTGGTGCATCTTATACACCAGTGTGTCTTATAGTCCAAATAATACAGTAGTTTTTTCCCCCCCAATTGCTTGTATAAGGATTATTCTCTATACTATTCATGTTGTCTTGTATTTTCTGTTATGGATTGCATCGGTAGGTTTTCGACAACTGTGATATCTGGTGTGTTGTGTTCCAAATGATGATCTGTCTGTATTCGAAAGTCCCACAAGATCTTCACCTTCTCATTTTCTATAACTTTTTCCACTTTATGTTCCCATGCCTTTTTGGATACAGGAAAGTCGTATATTTTACATAATGATCAGTGGATTAATTTAGCAACTCGATCGTGTCTAGCTTCGTAATCAGTTTGTGCCATTTTGCTGCATTCACATATTTAATGTGAAATAGTTTCAACTTTGTTGTTGCAAAGTCGGCAGTTTGGAATGTCGGTGGATTTTTGTATCTTTGCTTTCATGGCATTAGTTTGTAGGGCTTGTTCTTGAGCAGTGAGTATTAAACCTTCCGTTTCTTTCTTGATGATTCTCCTCTTAAGCCATGCCCATGTAAAGTTGTTATCATATTTTCCTTCAATGTTTTTCAAGTGCTGTCTATGCAAAGCTTTGGTTTTCCATCCATTTAATCTGTCATCCAGTTGTTTTTCCTTATATTCTGCCTTTGTTTCTGTTGTTTTTATAATGTTCTCTGTTTTCATAGCCTGCAGCAATTTTTCTGTACACAATGTTCACATCATCATCATCATCATCATCATCATCATGATTATTTTCAGCTATATTATCTTTAGCCTATCCCAACTGCATGTGACCATAAGGCAAGTTCAGAGAAAGCTTCCCATTTCAGAAACCACTGTAACTTCTACGAGTTTCCATTGAAGAAAAAAAAACAAAAAACCACACAATAGTAACACAAGGGAACGCTTTAAAATGCCAGGGTGATGAATGGTAATTAGGCAGCGCACATAGGTTAACAGATGAATTCAGAGCCTTTATAGCACTAAATGATTAGATCTGTTAGCAGAACAGATTTTTGTTACACAGCGTGCTCCCTGCCGTGTATATCTTAATCTGCCTGTGAGCGTATGTGCAAAAATAAGACTTGTCCTTCAGCGCCACAATCTGATAAAAAACTGCAATTTTTATTTCGGTATAAGATGGGAAATGCAGAACGATAAGGCAGCATGATAAAGGCCTAGAGCTGGCCCAGAGGTGAGTGCTTGCCTTGAAATCGATGTCATTTCAGCAAGAAGAAGAAACGCATAAAATGGACCAAACTGGAGAACAAAAGCAGCAAAAATTCTCCTCCAATTAGCTCTCACTCAGAAAGGCCCCAAGTGTATTATTTATACTTATAACCAGCAGGGTTTTTTTTTAACATCACTTGTCCCAAAAGTGATTTTTCAGGAGGCAACTGGACTTTCTCGGGAGTCCCTTGGGAGTTGGGCGGCATAGAAATATGATTAATTAAATTAAATTAAATTAAATTTCTTTTGAAGACGTTTCGCTTCTCATCCAAAAAGCTTCTTCAGCTCTGACCGGATGGTGGGGAATGGAAGGATTTATATTCCTTGCAGACAGCTGGTCATTAGCATCCTTTTGGAGGATCGTTGAAGCACTTGGAGGTTTATCTGTGTCCTCAGGGTCACCTGTGTAGTGCTAATAGTTCAGGGCTGTGTTCTACTTACCTTTACTACCGGTTTGCAATGGGGCCACGTTGAGAAGTTAAACACCTTAAAAAAAAACCCAGAAAGTCCAGTTGCCTCTTGAAAAAGCACCTGTGGGACAACCATGACCTGGATGACTGGGAATCTCCATAGACATCGAATTATGTATGGTGGCTGAAGATAGAGAGTTGCCTATAATAGTTGGGTCATTGTTACTTTTAATGGCAGCATTAAAAGTCTGCTTTACTCTAATTTATTCAATGACTGGTGGAAGTCATACTGCAAAATCTCCATTCCCACCCCATTCCAGGGGAAGGATACTACAAAATCTCCATTCCCTCCCCACTCCAGGGGAAGGATACTACAAAATCTCCATTCCCTCCCCACTCCAGGGGAAGGATACTGCAAAATCTCCATTCCCACCCCACTCCAGGAGAAGGATACTACAAAATCTCCATTCCCTCCCCACTCCAGGGGAAGGATATTGCAAAATCTCCATTCCCACCCCACTCTGGGGCAGCCAGAGGTGGTAACTGCTGGTTCTCCGAACTACTCAAAATTTCCGTTACCAGTTCTCCAGAACCTGTCAGAACCTGCTGAATAGCACCCCTGTTTTGTATATGTACGCATATCTAGTGCCTGACATTTTATCTTGCCTGCCCATCAGATTCATCTGGACAAAATTTAGCCCACCTTATGTTCTCAAGCTTTTGTTCTTGGAAATTGGAAATCAACACTGAGTCACTTGATTTAGCATCAGCAGATATTAACATCTTGAATTATTTCTTCGCCCTCTCTCCGTGATATATATTTTCTACCCTCCCATATTTATTCGAAACAGAATCCAGCAGGAGTGGATTTGCTCTAAATCTGCAAGAAAAATGCTTTTCTTTTTTTTTCTTTTTTTCTCACACAAAACAATATTCTTTCCAATCTTAGCAAGAAGTGAAGATGGGACGTCTAAAATAAAGAAAAAGAAAAAATGAGGCAAAACTTCTTATTTAGCATGCTTTTCTCTGCCAAGTGAATAGAAGATAGAAAATCACTAAGCCTGCCAGAATTTATCGTACTGTGTCTCCCCAAAGTGAAAACAGGTTTTTCTGTAAAGAAAGGCAAATGTTGTGTTTCGTCTTAGATAATATTTTGAAAGTTAGCTGAAAGTATATTTGTGGCTCAAGAAATTTGTTACTGCAAACTGATTACATAGGTTTTTTTTTTAAAGGGTGGGGAGAGGAAACCTTCTGAGACCTCCTTAAATGTAATTAATCAGCTTTGCAAAATTCAGAGCCTACTTTAAACTCAAACTCACAATCCTGACACCTTGGGGAATAATTTTCTTGTTTTCCTAGCATTTTCCCAAACTAATTATTGTACCTCTAAACAGGAGATTTGTTCATATACAGCTTGATTAATTAGATATGTTATTTCTCTATCAGGTGAAAAATCACCAAAGGATTTTGATGGTAAGCTTCTAAAAGGAAAAAAAAAAAAAACAGCAAGGGCAAAAAGCAATTAATTCCCAATTAAAAATCCATTTGACATATTTGAAAGATTAATACACAAATTGGATTTGTAACTAACAAAAATAATTAGATTTTCCTTTTTAAAAAAAAAATTAAAAAAAGGAAAGGGAGGGTGAATCAATAATTCCATTTGATAGGTTATTTTGGAACCAAACACGGCATGAAGAAATACAGCTAAACAGGCAGGAAAGTGTCAATTTCTCAAGGCTTACTTAATTTGCAAAGAAGATACTCTGGTATTGTTGCAAATCGTTGACCTGAAAAATAAATAATATTAAAACCGATTATTTGAATCTCCGCATGATATATTTTCATGAGGCTAAAATCTATGGGCATCCCAAACTTTTCTGGCCACCAAAAGAAAATAGAACAAGGAGTCACCTTACAAATTCCATGCATGTTAACTAATGTGACGGGCAGCTAAGCTACTTCAATGAAGCCATTGTTAAATGCTCTTAACAGGGCAGAGGTGGACTTCAAAGATTTTAGCGAGGGGTTCTCTGCCCGGTTGCTGTGTAGGCGTGGCCTTAGTGCGTGTGACCTAATTGGCCTCCAACACTATGGTGGGGGGGGGGCGTTTTTGCCCTCCCCGGGCTCCAAAGGCCTCCGGGAAGGCAAAAATGGCCTCCTCAAGCTCCAGAGGCCCTCTGGAGGCTGGAAACTTGCCCATTTCCAGCCTTCATGAACTTCTAGTAGGCCTGTTTTTCGCCCTCCCAAAGCCTCCGTGCACACTCTGCACTTACCTGTATCCAAAATGGGCTGCGTGGGGACTTCTAGGAGGGGCACGGTGGGCGGGGCAGGGCCAGCCAAGAGTGGGATTTGGGGGTTCTCCAAACTGCACAGAATCTTAGATAGAGGCTCTCCCGAATCCCTGCGAACCCCCAGCAGCCCACCCCTGCTGAGGGTTAAAATGAGGAGCCAGATTGTTGGGGGCAATGTGCTGACTCTGTAAACGGCTTAGAGAGGGCTGTAAAGCACTGTGAAGCGGTATATAAGTCTAAGTGCTAGTGCTAGTGCTGTATAAGTTTAATAACTCCTGGTGGTCTTCTGAGTGCACTTCAAGGTGTTGGTTACCATCTTTAAATCGCTCCATGGCTTAGGACCTGGCTTAAGACCGCATTCTGCCACCGATTGCCTCCAACTGACCGTTATGCTCACACAGAGAGGGCCTCCTCAGGTTGCCGTCAGCCAAACAATGTAGACTGGCAATCCCCAGGGGGAGAGCCTTCTCTGTGGGGGCCCCTGCCCTCTGGAATGAATTACCCCCGGACATACGAAGGATCCCCGACCTCCACGCCTTCCGTCGTGCAGTGAAGACCCTGTTATTCCAGCAAGCCACTCTGATGGGATAAATGATTTTAATTTGGTTTTAATGGGGTTTTAAAATTGGTTTTAAAATGAGAGTTTTAAATTCGGCCTATGATTTAATTATTTTAATCTGCTTTTAAATTCTATTTTGTACATTGTTTTTATTATGGCTGTTCACCGCCCTGAGTCCTTCAGGAGAAGGGCGGTATAAAAATAAAATAAAATAAAATAAAATAAAATAAAATAAAATAAAATAAAATAATAAAATAAAATAAAATAAAATAAAATAAAATAAAATAAAATAAAATAAAATAAAATAAAATAAAATAAAATAAAATAAAATAAAATAAAATAAAATAAAATAAAATAAAATAAAATAAAATAAAATAAAATAAAATAAAATAAAATAAAATAAAATAAAATAAAATAATAAAATAAAATAAAATAAAATAAAATAAAATAAAATAAAATAAAATAATAATAAAATAATATAATATAAAATAAAATAAAATAAAATAATAAAATAAAATAAAATAAAATAAAATAAAATAATAAAATAAAATAAAATAAAATAAAATAAAATAAAATAAAATAAAATAAAATAAAATAAAATAAAATAAAATAAAATAAAATAATAAAATAAAATAAAATAAAATAAAATAAAATAAAAAAAAATAAAATAAAAAAAAATAAAATAAAATAATAAAATACAATACAATACAATACAATACAATACAATACAATACAATACAATAAATACATACATACTCCATGTTATGCCATTTTTGACGTCATTATGGCTATCTGCAGGCACCCATGGGCTCCTATACACATTTTATCTCTATCCTTTTCAGCATCTTAAAAAGATTTGAATGTAAGAAAAGCAAATAAGCTGCCTTAGGCTGTATTTGGCAAATGGTACCGTAGACTTGAAATCAATACCACCAATAAGTACAGTCTAAGATCATACTGGTGCAAAAATGTGTATGCTTTTATTTGAGAAGGTCTAGAAAAGTAATGAAAATATTTACGTCCTCAGCACCTCTGCATGATTTATTTGTTAGAGTCATATTCTTCTTTTCCCCCAGGAGTTTGGAGTGCTAATGGGGAGCGCCCCTCCTTTTTTCCCCCCTCCTGCACAGAAAACCTGTGGAATAGGTGAGGAGATGAAGCAGAGTAAAACTAACTTCTCAAAGTTTGCACGCTCCATTTTAAAATCGGAAAGGGTTTTCTTCACACTCAGAAGGATGCTGGAGAACCATATGGAGATGAACGGTTGCAATCTGTTGTATGTCTGATCAGGCAGGATGTCTTTGGCTGCAAGCTTCGTGGGAAAAGAAGCAGCCTGACAGCTGACAAAATGTTGGTTTTGGAGGATAACCTCCAATTCAAAAGTGGAAAGAAAAAAAAAAGAAGAGAGAGAGGGAAGATGAGGAGGAAGGAAGGAAACCGCAGCTTGATAAATTTTGTCCATTTCTACGTGGTTTCTCTAAATTATAGTCAAGAAAGTCATTTCTGGCTAGTGATGGGTTGTTTTCTTGACCTGCTTCTTGCATTCCTTTATCTCAGTCTTCAAGATGGGTAGATTAGCTTGCTGTATTCAAAAATGTACTTTGCTTTATTACAAAGCATTTACCTATTGTTTTTTTTTTTTTTTTTTTTTTAAAAACCTTTTACAACCCTGTAAATCCCTTAATTTTGGGCAGAGTCAGGGTGACTGAATGGAGCTGAGAATTTACTGGCTGGATGCCCTTCCTGATGCCTACAAGGAGCTCACAGCAGTTTTTTTTTTTTACTGTTCATTTTGAAACATTTTATTAAATTATAAACAAAAAATACAAAAGCAAATAGTAAAACACAGTGGGAGGAAAGAGGGAAAGAAAAGTGAGGAGTGGAAGAAGAAAAGAAAAAAAAAAAGCATTGACTTCTGATTCTCTCTGTTTTCTTTGTGCCCTGATGGACAAACATCTGCCACCACCTCAGATTGAATTCTCAATCGTCACTCATCATCACCACTAGGCCACCACACTACTCAAGAACTTTACCAAGTATTTACCTGTTATTAAACCTCAAACTCCTAATTTTTCTCACACTGATCCATGTTCTCTTTGAGCCCGGCTTTTATCAATCTTAAAGTTGGGATAGGATTGAGGACAGAGTAGGCATATAATTTCTCTGAATCAAGGCCTGGGGTTTTGATGTTTGATCCAGTTGATTTTTATTTCAATGGTTTGTAAGAACTGAGCCAGTATCTGGATTCTACTAAAACTGCTAGCAGGCGTATTCTTTATTCATATCCTTTAACAAAAATAGTTCTTTTTATAACAAATCAAAAATACTAATGGAATTTACTCCCAACCTATTAGTTCTATGATTATCTCTATAGCTGGAGTCACAAAGATCACATCCTATTAAACGGCATCATCAAGAGAAAAGAAACAATTAACTCTGTAAATATCAAATTCAACCCAGTTACAGTGTAGGCAATGCTAGAGCAAATAAATTGTATGTAAATGAAATAAATAAAGCAAATTATGATATTGTTTTTCTTCCCTCCCCCCACCATGAATAATAGAGTGTTATAGCACTTTCAATTTTTTAAACCTAATCCTAACACCTCCAGGACTTCTTGTGCATTCATAACAACTATATTAGTTCAAATAATTTCTTTCCAAATGAAGAAAGAATGCCGGTGTTAAAATAAGAAATCTCTGTGAATTAAAAGCTGCTGCCTAAATGGTGAGAAAAGAACAGTTATTGTGAATAACAGAGTTGGAGGGGACCTTGAAGGTCTTCTAGTCCAATCCCCTGCTTAGGCAGGAAACCCTATACCAGTGATGGCTAACCTTTTTGCCATCGTGTGCCAGGAGTGGAATCCCACAGGAAGTTGGCAAACTGGCCATTTCTGACCTCCAGAGGGCCTCTGGGGTGGGTGGAGAAGGCTGTTTTTGTCCTCCCCAGACTCCTAGAAAGGCTCTGAAGGCTGGGGAGAGAGAAAAAACAGGCCTTCCCTACCACCCCCCGAGGTCCTCCGGAGGCAGGAAACAGCCTGTTTCCCTACTTCTAGTGGGTCCAGAAGGCCTGAAAATCAGCTGACTGGCACGCGGATGTGCACTGGAGCTGAGCTCGCGTGTCCACCCATCATGGCCCTATACCATTTCAGACAAATGGTTATCCAATTTCTTCTTAAAACCTCCAGTGTTGTAGCACCCACAACTCCTAGAGGCAAATTGTTCCACTGATTAATTGTTCTGTTAGGAAATGTCTCCTTAGTTCTATGTTGGTTATCTCCTTGATTAGTTTCCACCCATTGCTTCTTGTCCTGCCTTCAGGTGCTTCAGGAGAATAGGTTGACCCCTTCTTCTTTGTAGTAGCCCTTACTTGCATTTTTTACATGCTTTCGAACTGCTAGGTTGGCAGAAGCTGGGACAAGTAACGGGAGCTCACTCCGTTATGCGGCATTAGGGATTCAAACTGCTGAACTGCCAAACTTTCAATCGACAAACTTAGCGTCTTAGCCACTGAGCCACCACATCCCTTAAACTCATACCCACTATAATGTTAAAAAATATCCTTCCTTCCTTCCTTCCTTCCTTCCTTCCTTCCTTCCTTCCTTCCTTCCTTCCTTCCTTCCTTCTTTCCTTCCTTTCTTCCTTCCTTCCTCCTTTGCACAGCTTTTTTTATCTGGATTTGATTCAAGCTTCTTATGACTGCCAAGAGACAGATAAATTCCCTTTGTAGCCTAGAGCTGATCTGGAGGCTGTCAGATAACAATCCTTGATATAAATAATCATGGTATCCTTTTCTCAATAGATGAACTATCATAGCTCATAAATCAACTGCAGAAGTAACTACAGAATTCCTTGTGCTTAAAGGGGACGTGTGTGAAACATTCATTTGGTCATTTGAAGGCAATTGACCTGATCTTCACTATCACTGATTAATATAAAAAAAATCAGAATGTCTTCGTTTTCTGGAGTTTGCACTTTTCCGAAATTTTGGCAGCATGCACTGCACAATTTGAAAGAGAGTGGCAAAAGCCACACTTTTATCTTAGATATAAATGCAATGAACTTTGTAACTATCATCATCAACCTGCCTGAATAGATAAGCAAAGATATTCATGCTTGCAAAGTAGCATTTATTTATGGGCAAAACAATTTATGGGTAAAAGCCACAGTACCTGGCTTATGAAGCAATCCGATTTAGATGAGTTAGAAGCTAGTAGGGAAAGATTGCAGCTTCAAACAACTGTTGGTGATAACTGGGAAACTTCCAGCTCTGCTGGAAATCAGGTTGAACAGGAAGAGGGAGAAGACCGGATAAAATAATCTCTCTGATCTGGACTTTGAAGAATAACAGATGTTTCGAGTTCAGAAGAGCAAAGAAACGAATGTTTCAAGAATCCAGTTGAGAGGTGGGAAGGGAAGAGAGAGAGAGAAGAGAAATAAGACGTTCTGAAATTGGAATGGAGAAAAAGTAAGAAATCAGATCAAATAGAGATATTATAGGTAGCAAAGTCTTGATCAGAATGCTGGAATTCCTTCATTGTAAACCTTTGTCTTGACAAACCCACTATCTTCAACCCAGAAATTAATCTCTTGGTATTTACAATTTTTTATTCACATTTCTTGCTTCCAGATTTTTTTTTTCTCTCTTCCCCCAATTCTCTGCCTTTCTGATCTCTGAGAAGATATCAATAGACCTTACTTTACTTATACCTCCAGATGTGTTGTGCTACCATTTCCATCTGGTCAGCCAGTATGTCATGTTAATACTAATTTGGGAATGATGGATAACTCAACACATCTGGAAAGTAGCAGTTAGGGTTTAGACCAGAGGTGGGATTCACTTACCTTCCCTACTGGTTTGCAAATGTGAGAGAGTGTGTGCACACTTCGCTTGCAAATGTCGTCTCTGCACATGCTCATTGCCTTCCATGCATGGACACTGCTCGCGCATTATGTCCAGGTAGGTGAGCGAAGCCTCCCACAGTCACTACTGCTGGTTTGCCCAAACCGGATAGAACCGGCTGAATCCCACCTCTGGTTTAGGCCTTTTCAAAGCAGAGCTGAATTCATTGGCGGTGTCAGCTCTGATTAGGACCACCTTCTCAGCCTCTACAACAGGAGCGTCAAACTTGCAGCCTACAGGCTGGATACATCACACCCTGGCCACACCTACCCCCATTTTAGTGAGGGGGGGGGGAAGTTGCAATATGTCACATGACAACAGTGTGTTGATGCAAGTTTGACCTCCCTACAGTAGCCACCATCTGATTTTTGTTCTCCGCTACAAGATTGTCCAATGCACAGCTCTTCCTTTTATAAAGCAAAACAAGTCAATCTTTTAAAATGTCCTCTATATACATTCCCATCAGAAATTATCATATTCTGGTGAACATAATTACCATGTGTTAACTGCAATCTCCACTGATGGGCACAGATGAAATCAATAATAAAACTGATTTTACTTATTAAATGTATTAACTTTGTTGGGTTAAAATCTCAAAAAGACCCATGTAGAAAATAAATCTTTTTTTTTTACAAAAATAATCATTAAAATTAGCCTGTAACACAATAACTTCACAATCACAAAAACAGTCCAACCAATTCATAAATAGATGGTGAACATTTATAACTCAAATAGCTTCTTATGAGGCTCTGTTTTCACTAATGTTCAAAAAAAAAAAAGTTAAGCCAATACCAGAGGAAGGATACCCCAGAACACAACGGAACACCTGTAAAACTTTATCTCCTGAATGTAGAGATTAACAGCATATTCTTCCATGACCTACATGCCAAATGGGTCAATGTTGGGTGAAGATGGACCTGGAGAGACCATCAGTGGTGTCTCACTGCAGGTGTTATGGCCCGCCAGCGGCCAGCGGAGCTGGTGGCAGACTCAGACAGTGAGGAGGTTGGGGAGGAACATGGGCCAGTCCTGGAGTCTGGGGAAGGCTCTGATGAGTGCTCTGCATTGGAGGCAGAGATGGGACCAGGGCCATCTGACAGTTATCAGCTGCCTTCGGAGTCGGAGATAAGTAGGGCTGAAGAACAGCTGGAACCTGTTCCCGATGTGTGCATGTGGAGAGCTGCCAGGAGAAGGGAACAGTTAAGGAACAAGGACCGACTCGGGAGTAAAGGCACAGGTGGATGGTGAATGACCCCTCCCATACGGAATAAATAGGAGCAAAAGGGGAGGAGAGTTTGCAGGAGACAATTAGTTTACTTAATTGGCTCGTGACTCTCAGAGACTCCTTGCCAAGTACTTTCTTGTACAGCGTTGCATTTTGAAGATATCGGCCTGGCAGCTCTCCAAGCCCAGATAAGGTCTGTGTTTGTGAATTTACCCTGGAAAGACTGTTTGCCGGGACTTTGCTGGAAGCGAATGAGGAGAATTCACAGTAACTTAATAAAAAGAGGTTTTGTCGGGACAAGGAGTCTGCTTCGTGGTTTGGTGAAGCCTAGGTCAGAACAGCAGGACTCCAACAGTGCTGATCATATTCGGACAGGATATTTGCCAAATAATCCTAGCCACTCCAAATCTTCCTTTTGTATTTCCGCGTTCCATCTTGATCAACTCCTAAAGAGAACAAGCCGAGGGAAAGAATAAAGAAATTCCATATATAAAATGCCTGATGTTTCCTTTTTAAACATAGTTTGTCCGACACCTTGTTCTGCATGTCCCTTTATGATATGAAATTGTGTTCCCAAACTCTATGCTGTTGGCACAATTTAACTTGCAGCTGCAGACAGCTCTTTGCAAATGTTTATTCATAAGGTTTATTCTGTTTCATGTCTGTCTAATATTCTGCCAGGATGGATTTTCAACCCTGCTTGCACCAAGAACGTTATAAGAGTGACAAAATTCTAAATCTATGCCGTTTGTAAAGAAGCAAGGCTAGTTCGTTTAGAGGTGGTACATCGCAAAGTTAGAAAACATCCCTTTTAAGTGATGTGTGATGTGCCACATTGTGCTTGAAAAGAAAATGCATCTTCCAGAGGAGGAATGAACAACAGACTGGAACTGTACTATTGTTGTGACTGAGGCCCAAATAGTAATTACCAGACACAATTCAGTCCTGAACAAACTTATTTTATTAAAACAGCTGAGAATTAATTCATTCGCAGCTTAGTCCAAAATAAAGTCTTCATAACCAGTCTGTCAGCCTTATCACCAACTTTTGATGTCTTTGGCAACGTGCCAAAGGTTTTTCTTGGCAAAAACCCTACAAAGTTCAAGAGACGCAGACAAGAAGCACTGGAATCAACATTGCTTTTCTACAAAGAACTCAATGGCTCGTTACTGTTCTTTTAAGCTTTATGGGAGGGGCCAATCATCTTCTGGCCTTACTCCTGAGTTGTCCTTTTTGCTTCAGCTGCTCTTGCCTTCTGGCAGCTCTTCACATGAGTGCACTAGGAACTGGCTCCTCCTGTTCCTCCACCTCTCTGCCTCTGGAGGCTCGGGAGTCTGTGCATCACTCCCAGATGGCCCTGGCCCCATCTCTGCCTCCGACACAGAGCCCTCATCCGGGCCTTCCCCTGACTCCAGGACTGGCCCATTGTCCTCCCCAGCCTCCTCCCTGTCCGACTCCTCTGCCAGGTCCGCAGGCTGCTGGCGGACCACAACAACTATAGCAATCCCTTGTTATACTGATCTTTGACCAAAATAAAGGAGTGGACTTGGGATGGTCTTGAAAAAAAGGAGGAAGAATCAGTACCAAACCAATAGACAAATTAGCAGATCTTCAGTCCAGGCCAGGAAACTAATTTGACAAAGCCTCTCAGATAAGTCCCTCCCTAGTTCTCAGAAAAAAAATAAATTGAGGGAAGGAAGAAGCATATTCTGACTTGCAGGATAATAGAGTTGAAAGGGACCTTGGAGGTCTTCTAGTCCACCCCCTTGCTCAGGCAGGAAACCCTACACCATTTCAGACAAATGGTTGTCCAATCTCTTCTTTAAAACTTCCAGTGTTGGAGCATCCACAACTTCTGGAGTTGTTCCACTGATGAATTGTTCTCACTGTCAGGAAATTTCTCCTTAGTTCTAGGTTGCTTCTTTCCTTGATTAATTTCCATCCATGGCTTCTTGTCCTGTGCTCAGGTGCTTTGGAGAATAGATTGACCTCCCTCTTCTTTTTATGGTAGCCCCTCAAATATTGGAACCTCCTATCATGTTACCCCAGTCCTTCTTTTCATTTGACTAGACATACCAATTTCTGCAACTGTTCTTTGTAGGTTTTATCCTCCAGTTCCCTAATCATCTTTGTTGTTCTTCTCTGCACTCCAGAAAGAATGCAGAGAAGAGCATTATTATGTTATAATAAAAATAGTCTTGACTTATATGGAATTGATTTCTTACTCTAGACCAGGGGTCAGCAACCTGCGGCTCTGGAGCCACATGTGGCTCTTTCACCCCTCTGCTCCAGCTCCCTGTCACTCAAAACATGCGTCACAACCACCAATGTGCAACACCCACCAGCATACAATTTATTGAGCCACCCCTGTTGGCCAACCAAGGATAAATCCAAGCAAAGAAAAGTTTCAGAAGAAAACAGAATGTTTAATTCAACTACCTATGCTAATTTTGTGGCCGCTCAAGAAATAGTCAGGCATGGGAAGGGTTTTGGGCTCCCGGTGTTTTCTTTTCTGTGGGAAATGGGTCCAAATGGCTCTTTGAGTGTTTAAGGTTGTAGACCCCTGCTCTAGACTGATTCATAGGGCTCAGAAGGCCATTAATCCAGCCAGTTCATATAAAGGTTCAGGATATTCCAGTGACCAAACACCCTTGCTTCCATCTGTCTTTCCCGAATAATAAATCCTGGCTAGATGTTAGATAATACCTTTTCTTCACAGAAGATGTAAAACAAGCATTCTGATGATGCTGCACAAAGTGAAATACATGGAGAAACTTTTTTTTTCTCATTTCTGGAGATCTGTTGAGGTCAAACTAACCTAACCTCCAGCTTATCCTCACCCTAAAAAAAATATCTCTCAATATCGAAGTAATAGACCAAGAGAGTAGTGTCAAGCTAAATTATTCATATAGGTTGGGCTCATTTTTATTTATGGATGGAGGGCTGGCTGCCTGCAAAGAAGAAGAAAGAGAGGAGAGGAAATGTTCATTTCCTATCCCAGAAAGGGTATTGATAAATTGTTCTGACTTCTTTATGCAAGTGATGGATAGAAAATCCTACAGTATGCGGGATGTAATGGCTACATAACCAATACCCTTCCCCTAAAATCTGTCTGCTTGCTGAAATAACTTCTCAAGATGTTCTTCTGAATGAGATATTTTATTACTCTTTAGCATCCAGTCTTATTTATTTTTCAACAGTGAAGTTGCTGGTATGGGGAAGCAAGGGAAAATAACAAAGACTATAATTCAACTGGTGTTCTACAATTTTCAGTTTCTTTGTCGCAAAGATACAGTTGCAATGCCTGAAATCACAGATATCTCCGAAAGGGATGTTGAATATGATTTCTGTTGGGCTAAAGATAGACCATCTTTGGCTTTTCAGACTATATTTTCAAAATAAATCATTACACGATCATTTTCAGACCGCAACAAACCCTACAGCACTCGATGCCAAACCTTCATGTACTCGTCAGGGCTGCGCTCCAGAAAAGCTGGACTTCCAGGTTCTAGTGCGCATGTACGCCCGATGATCAGCTAGTTTTCAGCACTGCCGTGCGTGCAAAGGGATTGCACTCTGGAAAAACCGAACTTCTGGGTTCTGGAGTGCATGCACACTTGACAATCAGCTGGCCGGCACGAATGCGCACACTGGTTTTCAGCACTGCTGCTCGTGCGAAGGACAGCTGATCGTAGTGCACGCATGTGCACCAGAAATCCAGAAGACAAACAGGCAAGGCGGTCCGTGCCGGGTGACATGGCTTCATGTGCCCCTTTGGACACGCCTGCCATAGGTTCGCCATCACGGCCCTACAGGTTGGTTAATCAATATAATTTTCACCAAGCGGAGGATTGACTGTCTCGTTCAGCATATCCAATCTGCTAATCTCTCTGCTTGCAAATAAAGTGGGGAAATTCAGAAGGCAATTTGTATACACCTCTGTGACTTATTACAGTGATGGCCTCTCTCCCTCCAAACCGAAAGCACGATTCTTTTAAAATGAAAATTGTCTAAATTATGAAATTCACCCTCATAAAATATAGTTATGGCCACCGGCTCAGACATATTTGCATGGTACAAGACTATTTTGTCAACTACTCTTAGAATTATAGACAGCATATGTTAAATACCAACTGCTGCAGGATTAACAATGAGAAGAATAGGTAACTGTATATATTTTTGAAGTGCAACCCAGATGATTTGGGGACTGGAGGCTAAAATATATGAAAGCTGGTTACAGGAATGTGTTCTGCCCCAGCTACGGATTCCAAAGAACATAACACACACAAAGTCTGTACAAAACTTAAATTTACTAAAATAACTCAGTCTTTTCCACACAAAGGCTGTTAAGAAACTTTCTTAACAGCCTACAAGAAACCAAAGATAAAGTAATCACAATCTTATTAAGGTTGGCAGAAAGCCCAGAAGCAATTTGCAGAGAATCCAGATGCGAAGGAGAATGAACTAAAGTTGTTCCCTACAAATTGCTTCAGACGGCGTTCCTCCTTAAATAGGCTAAGGGAGTGGCCAATTAGCTCCAAGCCTTACTCTTGAGGAGACCTCCTCCTGAAGAGCCACTCCTGCCTTTTGGCAGCTCTGCGCGCCCCTGCATCAAGAAGAAGCTCCTCCTCTTCATCCTCTTCACTTAAAGGAGCTTCTAGAGATTCTGAAGGCCCTGGCTGAATCCCCGTCTCTGGCACCACATCTTCTCCAGCCTCCGCATTGTCTGACTTGAGTGCCAGCTGCATAGGCTGCTGGCGTAGCACCACACCAGCCTCCTCGCTGTCAGAATCAGCTACTATCTGCACAGGCTGCTGACGGGCCACAACAGAATGAGATATATCCAGTTTAATAAAAAGAAGAACTAGACGTGACATCATAGCAGTGTTCCAATATCTGAGGAGCTGCCGCAAAGAAGAGGGAGTCAAGCTATTCTCCAAAGCACCTGAGGGCAGGACAAGAAGCAATGGGTGGAAACTCATCAAGGAGAGAACCAACCTAGAACTAAGGAGACATTTCCTGACAGTGAGAACAATTAATCAGTGGAACAACTTGCCTCCAGATGTTCTATCACTGGACACTTTTAAGAAGAGTCCGGACAGCTACTTGTGTGAAATGGTCTATGATTTCCTGCTTGAGCAGGGGGTTAGACTAGAAGACCTCCAAGGTTCCTTCCAACTCTGTTATTCTGTTATCCATAATGTTGTGTAAAATGAACTTTTCCATCTGATCCAGATCTGGGATTCATCTTATGTACTTAAGTTCTTGTACAATTCTCCAGCAAGCGAAAACAGTGAGGGGTATCTTTATCGTGAGGTAAAACAACTTTGCTTAAGTCTTTGGTTAGAAAGAGACAGGTACCAATTATTCATTCTGAATACTTTGTGACTACACACAGCTTATCTGTAATTGTTCTTTTTTTTTTTTTTTCACCACGATGCGCCCCAAAACTTATCCATGCCATCCAAAGGCAAAAGAGGAAGGAGATTAAACATGTTTCCACTGAGCTAAAATCTTGTAACTGCTTAGAGGAGGAGAAAACAGTTTTAGTCCCATCTTTGTGTTGGACTTTTAAGTTGATGAGAAATGAATCTTCTTTAGTGGAGCACCGGCTGGTCATACATCATTGCAAAAAAAAAAAAAAAAATCCCCTGCTTTCTGTTTTCTCAATTACTGGAGTTTGTGAAGTCAATCCCATCCTGTGGCTGTTGGAAAATAAAGATAGCACTTTGTATTATGATATGCTGTTTATTCTCCACATGCTCAGATAATCATTCATACTGTTCTATTGAGACACATCTAATGCATCATCATATTTTTTTTTTTTAGAGGGGGTGGGTGGGGTGGGGAGAGAGAATTACATTGCCAGGAGGAGAAAGAAAGAAAGAAAGAAAGAAAGAACGGCTAAGGAAAGTAACAAAGCCTCTTTTGATTTCAGCTTAAAATGTCAGCACTGGAGCAAATGCATTCAAAAAGTCAGCTTATGAACACTTAAGGTGTTTCTACATGACAAATTTATATCAATTGTGTACCGTGGGCTTTATTATTTAAAGGATCCTGGGAACTGAAGCCTGGTGCAGGGGAGGGAAAATACGATTTAAAATCTATTCTCTCCAATTTCCATATCTTTCTGTGAATGCAGCGAAAGACAGAAATATCACTCTGAATTTATTTTTGAACACCGGTTTTGCAAATAGGCATTGTGTGGTATGCAAAATTTTTCTTGTGGATGTGTTTTTGTTCCCTCTCTCTCTCTCTCTCTCTCTCCCTCCCACCCTCTCTCTCTTCTCTCTGTCTCTCTGTCTCTCTCTCTCTCTCTCTTTCTCTGTCTCCCTGCCTCTCTCTGTCTCTCTTTCTCCCTCTCCCCTCTCTCCTCTCTCTCTCTTTCTTGGTCTCCCTCTCTCCCTCCCTCCCTCCCTCTCTTCTCTCTCTTCTCTCTCTCTCTCCTTCCCTCCTTCCCACCCCCTCTATGTCTGTCTCCCCCTCCCCCTCTCTCTCCTCTCTCTCTCTTTCTCTTTCTCTGTCTCTCTCTGTCTCTCTCCCTCCCTCTCTTTGTCTCTCTCTCTCTCTCTCTTTCTCTGTCTCTCTCTCTCTCCCTCCCCCTCTCTCTGTGTCTCTCTCTCTCTCTTTCTCTGTCTCTCTCTCTCCCCCTTTCTCTTTGACTCTTTCTCTCTCCCTCCCCTTCTCTCTCTTTCTCTGTCTCTCTCTGTCTCTCTCTCCCTCCCTCTCTCTTCTCTCTCTCTGTCTCTCTGTCTGTCTGTCTCTCTCTTTCTCTGTCTTTCTCCCTCCCTCCCCCCTCTCTCTCTGTCTCTCCCTCCCCCCTCCCCCCCCCTCTCTCTCTCTCTCAAACTAAATCACAAAATTCAAAGACACCAGCAATACAGGCTGCAAAATATGTCTCTTAACATACAGCAAAATATTTTATTGTACCTGTCCCTACCAGATCATGGATGCCATAAGCAAGCAGAGAGAAAATGGGTGAGAAGATTTCCCAATAGATTTTTTCTGTCCCTCTTTGCTTCTCCAACCCCCCCCCCCCCCCGCCCCCGAGTGAAAGGCAAACAATTTTCTTCTGCAACTCTTTTTTAAAACATGATTTTTGAAATGTTCATGGGGCAATTCCCAACACATATGAAGATTCACATACAGCTAAAACTCTGGAATGGCATTTCTAAATGTTCAATCTCAACAGATGTCAACATCTGGATGACTTTGTTTGGCCTTAGAATCTATATGAGGGCAAGTCTGGTGATAGCATGGATTGAAGTCCTCAGGAAATTTATTTATTTATTTATTTTATTTATTTATTTGTCAACAAGTACAAGGAAACAAGTAACAGTAAAGACATAGATATGGACACATGAAAAAAAATTGGCACAGATAAAAGGATATAAATAGACAAAACATAGCCATAAACACATAGAATGATTACATATATATGAGGACAGTAGGACAGGGATGGAAGGCACGCTGGTGTGCTTATGCACGCCCCCTTAGGGACCTCTTAAGAAACATGAAAGGTCCACGGTAGACCGTTTAAGGTAAAAGGTATGGGGATTAGAGAGACTAAAACAGGATCAGGTAGAGTGTTCCATTTACTACTCTATTGCAGAAGTCATATTTCCTACAATCAAGATTAGAGCGAATTACATTGAGTTTGAATCTATTGATAGTCCTTGTGTTATTACGGTTGGAATTAAAGTACTCATTTACAGGTAGGACATTTTGGTAATTAATCTTATGAACTAAGCATAGGTCGGAACGTAGACGGCGTAGTTCGAGGGTATCCAGATCTAAAATTCCAATCCTGGTGGGATAGGGAATTTTATTTCGATTAGAGGATTTGAGTACTCTTCCAGTAAAATATCTCTGGACCCTCTCTCATGTATTGATGTCTGAAATACAGTGAGGATTCCAGGCAGGTGAACAGTATTCAAGTATAGGTCTGACAAAGGTTTTATATGCCCTAGTTTGAAGTATAGTATATAAATTCTCAGGACAGTATGATAAATCAGGAAGTAATATAAGAAATACCCTATTTAGAGGTATAATAATTAGTTTGGGCCAGGGGTCAGCAATCTTAAACATTCAAAGAGCCCTTTGGACCCGTTTCCCAAAGAAAAGAAAACACTGGGAACCACAAAACCCTTTTGACATTTAAAATGAAGATAACACTGCACATAGCATTTTTTTTTATCTTTATGCTATGTATAAAAAAAACTATAGTGTGTTGTTGCATTTATGAAATCAACGAACTGCTACAGAGAAAACAATTTTTTTATTTCTGCATGCAACGAAAACATTTTAAACTCTGGGAAAAAAAGATGCTGGGTTGAAGGTTACTTTCAATTTTTGATTTTTTTTTTTTTTTTGTTGTTGTTGTTTACCAATTTCTCGCCACATATTAAGCCGACTGGTAAACCAGTCTTGTCAGCAGTGAAACAAATGAATCTGCCCATGTACCAGTAAACATTCTGTTTTCTTCTGAAACTTTTCTTTTTCTTGGATTTATCCATGGTTGGCCTACCGGGGATCGAAAAGCTCAATAAATCGTGATATATATATATATATATATATATATATATATATATATATGTATATGTATATGTATATGTATATGTATATGTATATGTATATGTATATGTATATGTATATGTATATGTATATGTATATGTATATGTATATGTATATGTATATGTATATATGTATGTATGTATGTATGTATGTATATATATATATATATATATATATATATATATATATATATATATATATATATATATATATTTAATTTGATTTATATGCCGCCCTTCTCCGGAGACTCAGGGCGGCTTACAATGCGTTAAGCAATAGCCTTCATACTTTTGTATATTTTATACAAAGTCAGCTTATTGCCCCCACAAACTGGGTCCTCAATTTACCTACCTTAGAAAGGATGGAAGGCTGAGTCAACCTTGAGCCTTGGCGAGATTCAAACCTGCAGTAATTGCAGGCAACTGGTCTTAATAACCAGCTTAATAACAGGGTGCCTTAGACCACTGTACTACCAAGGCTCTTTTTGAGTGTCAGGGAGCTGCAGCAGAGGGATGAAAGAGCCACACGCGGCTCCAGAGCCACAGGTTTTCAACCCCTGGTTTGGGGAACTGTTAGGGAAATAAGTAAAAGAAACAATGGCAAACTATTTCTGCAGCATTGCCAGGAAATCAACAGAGTTGTGTCCATAATGTCACTGTGAGTTGAGTTTGAACTGAAGGAGAATGAATACTTTTAAAAGTTCCATAATTAGATATTGGCAGACGTTGCTCTAACTAAATAAATACCTCATGTGTATTTTTAACATATTTATTATCCGATAAGCAAATATTATTCAATTACCTTGAAAAGTTAAGAACATTTAAGATCTCTACGTCTCAGTAAGATACACACACAAGCGCATATATATCCACATAGGCACCTGCACAAACATCAATCAATTATTAATTTCCCATTTATTTTCTGTAACTTCAAGTTTCAGTAAAACCATTTGGTAATTGTTAGCTTGAGAAATGAAGGCAGCAATTTTTTTACATTAAGTAGCAGCCGATAAATAACCCAGTACAGTTTATTGGTATATATCCAAGATGCCCTAGAGATACCTAGAGATTAAAATGTTAGTACTATGACAATATGCTTGCTAATGAAGGTGTCACATCAAAAAAGATAATACTTCAGCTTATTTTGGAATTCACTTGGGATCTACCAATAGCCAAATCTTTCATTGAAAGGACTGGACTAAGGATAAACTTCCAAACAGTGAAAACAATTAACCAGTAGAACAGCTTGTCTTCAAATGGTATGGGCACTCCATCACTGGAGGCTTTTAAGAAGAGACTGGACAGCCACTTGTCTGAAATGGTATACTGCTCCAGGAGGAGTTAGACTAAAAGAATCCAAGATCCCTTCCAACACTATTATTATTCTATTCTATCCTACACTGGAAATGCTAGTACTGATAAGACCCAGTCCCTGGTAGTTACTTGACAAAATTAACTTGGCAAAGATATTCAAAGAAGATCCAGTTAAGATAAACCTCAGATCTATTGAATTCTGAAAGGGGTATGAAAAGAAACAACCTTTTAAGTCATCTGTCTTTATAAGTCTCTGGATCTAACAAAAATAACACCACAATTATGAAATGTGTGTCATAATATCAGGTTGTAAACTCCATTCTCTCCTCTCCCCGCCCCACCCCCGGTATACATTTTGTCACTTCTTCTCAGGATGAAATTCAAAATTTTTCCCTACCGGTTCTATGGGCGTGGCTTGGTGGGCGTGGCAAGGGAAGGATATTGCAAAATCTCCATTCCCACCCCACTCCAGGGGAAGGATACTGCAAAATCTCCATTCCCTCCCCTTCTGGGGGAAGGATATTGCAAAATCTCCATTCCCTCCCCTCCTGGGGGAAGGATATTGCAAAATCTTCATTCCCACCCCACTCCAGGGGAGGGATACTGCAAAATCTCCATTCCCTCCCCTCCTGGGGGAAGGATATTGCAAAACCTCCATTCCCTCCCCTCCTGGGGGAAGGGTATTGCAAAATCTCCATTCCCACCCCACTCTGGGGCCAACCAGAGGTGCTATTTAACGGTTCTCCGAATTACTCAAAATTTTCCGCTACCAGTTCTCCAGAATCTGTTAGAACCTGTTGGATTTCACCCCTGCTTAACCTCCCCTTGCCCTGTTTTGTCAATGTGGGGTTCCATAAATCTTAGAATTGGAAACTTTCAAGGCCATTACTGACAACAAAGCACTGGTATAAAATGATTCCACAGTCCAGTCCAAGTTATAAATCTTACTGCCCTCTACCTTGGACAAATGTATATATTTATTGATTTGAAACATTTTTACAGCCACTCTTCTTACACTAATCTTTAGGCATCTCCACATCAAATGATGCGGAGTTGAAGTTTGATTATATCCATGATAATTTAAACTGGTTGTTTTAAGAGAATGAATAATGATAGATGGTTTATCAGCCTATGTTGGCTTTTTCTAAACTTCTATGTCTCGGAATGATGAAAGCCTGATTGTAGGACAAGGCTGAGGCTGAGGGAAGGGTCAAATACATCATTAGTCTTGAGTTCTTTTGTCCCAAAGATGCTTTTTCCAAAAGGCAACTGGACTTTGTTTTTCCTTGAAGATGTTTCGCTTTTCATCCAAGAAGCTTCTTCAGTTCTGATTGAATGGTGAAGAAGAGTGGCAGAAGACAGAACTGAAGAAGCTTCTTGGATGAGAAGTGAAACATTGTCAAAGAAAAATGAAGTCCAGTTGCCTTTTGAAAAAGCACCTTTGAGATAATCATGACCTGGATGACTGGGAATCTCCATAGACTTCCCCACAAGATATATAAGCGCAGCCCTCCTTGAATTCCATTAACTCTTATCTACCACCAATTTGCTTTATTTATTTATTTTATTTATTTATTAATTTAATTTGTATACCGCCATTCTCCCAGAGGGACTCAGGGCGGTGAACAGCCAAAATTAAAAAACATACAAATACAAAAGTTAAGATAATTAAAAGAATTAAATCATTGGCTACCCAATTTAAAACCCCAAATCCATAAAATTTAAAATCCCAATTAAAAACCATTTAGGCTAGGCCGGCTTGATGAAATAAAAACGTCTTCAGGGCTTTACGGAAGGTCCGGACCATTAGTAGTTCAGATTCTTGTAGACAGTGTTTGTATGCAATAAACTTGTATTCATTTAAACCACCCTGACTTGTAATTTCTGTGCATGACATTGATCAGTTCAAGAATTCCAAAAGCTGATGAAAGGCAAAACAAGTCTTGGAAATTACTCCAATAACCACAACAAAAAAAGATAGCACTGGATTAATCAGTATTCTCTACTTGAGTTTTTTAGAGGCATGTACAACCCCTTCAGGATCCACATCATCTGAAGTTCAGCAGAACTGAAATGAATTTCATTTCATTTAATATGAAACTTATACTCTTCTACCCTTTCTCTTTATCCCAATGTTCAGTTTGGTTTATAGCAATAAGAAATCTAAAGTTTTTAAAAATGCAGGGGAAAAAAAAAGCAAGGCAGCCAAAATTAAAAACCGAAATGAAATTGAATCATTAAAAATTAAAAATTCAACAGTACACAAATCTTAACTCTATTCCTACAGTATATTCTCAGATATTCCTTCTTGATCGAACATATGTACTGTTAGAACGACGTTGAATTGGACAACTATCATGGACGTCTTTTCGTTACAGATGTGTTTGTATTTTAATATTTTAAAATTTAATAAAGGTTTTTTGAAATTTTTTTTAAAAAAATCTAAGTATAACAGACGATTAGAAGAACCGAAGCCAAACACCCCTTCTTTGGAAGTGCATTCCATAGGTTGGGAACCAAATGGAAGATCCTCTTGATAGGAAAGTAGGAGGACTTTCCCCACAAGGTGGAAACCTTAGCACTAGTAGAAACTTTTCAAGTTAATAACTCTATAGTTCCCCTCTATATTATTAAGAGACTCCTGCTTGATGGATTGTTTTCACTCTTGAACTTACCTCCGTTCTACCGTATTTTTTTTCCTCCCTAATTAATTAGGCAATTATTGTGATGGTTCTCCAACTACATTTTTCTTGCGCAGCCAGGGACTGAATTTACTCAAAATTAAAGCATGCATCCATTAACTTGGAAAGTGGTCAGGGTTCAAAGGTCATTTCGATGCTATTTAGGCAGATGCTGATGCTGGCATTTCTACACCTGTACAACGATAAAGATCTCTACGAATCATTGCATTCGCCAAGTTACTCAGTATTCCCTAGGGCCGTGATGGGTGAACGTATGGCATGCCTGCCAGAGGTGGTACACAGCACCTTCTCTGATGGCATGTGAGCCGTCGCCCCAGTTCAGCTCTGCTGGCCAACTGGTCGTTGAGTCTCTGCTGCATATGCATGGGGCACTTGTTCAGGGGCAGGGTACATGCGGGGGGGTGTACATGCATGCAGAGGGGTGGGCCGCATGCGGGGGGTGCAGGGCGAATGCGGGGGGCACATGCACATTGCATTTTGGGGGTTCATATGCACGCTTTGGGCATTCGGTCCGGAAAAGGTTACCCATCACTGCCCTAGGGACTTATCTTGTTTGTTTGTTTCTTTCTTTATTATCAAGGGGTTTTTTTTTTTTTGTATGCTTGTGCAAAATATCGGTTTTTAACTTTGTGAGCCACCTGGAGTCACTTAAGTGAGGTGGGCTGCTGTAGAAATTGGATGGATGGATGGATGGATGCAGTGGTGAAATGCAAATTTTTTTAAACTACCGGTTCTGTGGGTGTGGCATGGTGGGTGTGATGTGGAAGGATACTGCAAAATCCCCATTCCCTCCCCACTCCTGGGGGAAGGATGCTGCAAAATCCCCATTCCCTCCCCACTCCTGGGGGAAGGATGCTGCAAAATCCCCATTCCCACCCTACTGTGGGGCCAGCCAGAGGTGTTCTGTCCCCGTACACACACACACACACACACACACACACACACACAGCCAGCCGAGGGTTAAGGAAACACTTTGGCACACACCCAGGTCCTTATCTCCAACTTTGGCAGCGATTTACACACCGTCTGCCAAGTGCGTTTATTTCCACAGAAAACAGACAGATAACATACTCAGTGTCCAAACGTCCAACAACAATAAATATTTCTCTCAGCAGTTCCGGACGAGGCTTTAGTGACTATCCAAGGTTTACTTTGTTCGTCACAGGGATCACTGGCCACCACCCTCTATTATATAGTCTCTGGGGTGTGGTCCAGTGACTCAGTTCTAATCCCTAGCATGCCTTCTGAGCTGCTGCAATCGTTTATCATGCCTTCGGAGGCGTGCATCCAGGAATGATGTTTCTCCCTCACTCTCATCCGAGCCACCTGTCTCTCTGTTAATCTCCTCTCCCTCGGCCGGCACCTGAGACAATGCCAGAGGGGAGGGGCCTGGAAAGGGAGGCCTGGCTGACTCCTCTTCCTCATGCTCGGAGCTTTCTTCCTCCGATGGGACAGGCTCAGAGGGCGGGGCCACAACAAGAGGTGGCATTTGCCAGTTCTCCACACTACTTAAAATTTCCGCTACCAGTTCTCCAAACTGCTCAAAATTTCTGCTATCGGTTCTCCAGAACCTGTCAGAACCTGCAGGATTTCACCCCTGGATGGATGGATGGATGGATGGATGGATGGATGATTGAATGTATGAAGTCCTCTATATCCACATGAAGAGGTCATAGAAATCTATATTCTTGTTTGCATTTTTCTCTTCCTCCTCTCCTGTCAAATGACAGGCTATCTACAAAATGTCCAGTACCTTAGCTGCTGGTGCCTTCCCTTTAGCTCCCTTCCCTTTAAGACTTATTCTTAGCCACCCCAGCAACAGGTAGCCATAAAAGCTAACCAGAGAGGCAGCAGAATATAGTGTTGTTGCAGTTGTGGTGTGGGAATGAGAAGAAAGATGATTTCTGTTGGTTTGGGAAACTCAAAAGCCTGAAGGCAAACAGAAAAATTAATGTACTTCAGAAGAAGGAGTCACAATAAGAAGTAGAGGAAGAACAGGAGTATAGTAGAGTTGGGGAAGAGTGGTATTGTAAGCAGTGAGTACTAACCTTTGAGTGCATGTGTGTGTGTTGCCTCAAGGCCTGTGGAGTTGTGTTGATTCACTTGGAGTTTTGAAGCCCACTAACTTGGGATGTGATGGCTCAGTGGCTAAGACGCTTGAAAGCTCAGCAGTTCAGCAGTTCAAATCCCTAGTGCCGCATATCAGGGTGAGCTCCCATTACTTGTCCCAGCTTCTGCCAACCTAGTAGTTCGAAAGCACATAAAAAATGCAAGTAGAAAAATAGGGGCCACCTTTGGTGGGAAGGTAACATCATTCCATGCACCTTTGGCATTTAGTCATGCTGGCCACATGACCACGGAGATGTCTTTGGACAGTGCTACCTCTTTGGCTTTGAAACGGAAATGAGCACCACCCCCTTAGAGTTGGAATGACTAGCACATATGTGCGAGTGGAACCTTTACCTTCAACTTGGGTATATAGTGACATCTTTCCTCTCCCCTTTTTTTTTAATGATTTTAGGTTGTCTATGAAAGCTAGCGTCCTTACTTTAGAACATTGAGAAAATGTTAAGAATGCATTTGACTCACTCAGAATCCTCACAAATCTACCACTAGATAGCTTCCTAGTTGCTCAATGGCTCTTGGTTGCTGAGGGCTGCCAGCTGCCAATCACGTTACATCTGCTTGGATAGTAGCGAAGGAAACCATCTAACTGTATCCAAGGAAATCTCAGTTCAGTGTTGAACTGCCAAGAAGTAATCTTGGGGAGGTCAAAGTATGTTTTCTTCCTTTTGAAGAACGGACATTGTTTTAGGCTGGCAACAAATGTTCAATTGTTTAGCTTCTGGAATGTATTGGTAAAAAAATATACAGATGTTATTACATTATTTTTTTTTTAAAAAAAAAACCTGCTTGCAAAGAATATTGTCCATGAAACAAAGGCTTCCCCAACATTAGGAAGTTAGAGTGAGCAAAACAGTGCATTTTGCTAATCACAATTCATGATAATTTAAAGATTGTAAACATAGGTTGGTGGGTTTTTTAAAATATATATATATATATATATATATATATTCTCCAAGGTACAAAGCAGACCATATACAAGTTAAGCCGACACATTTTACAAGCATGATGCTCTGTGTATAATACGATCCTCATTTTGGTTTATGAACTATGCTATTAGTCGGGAAGCGAGCATCGAGCAATAACTCTATTGGGTGTTGAATTGCTGATGCCCTACATCCTTAAACTTCTTTCCAACTGTCACCATATTTTTTCTAAATGGCAGTTATTTAATATTGCAGTTAAATAGTACTGCATTATATGCTTTTAGAGGCACAGTAAATTCACAAAGCAACGCTAAAGAAATGAATATGGGCCTGAAAATTGTATGAAGATGGGATAGATAGATATATAAAAAAACAAGTTAAGGCTTGATCAGAGCTGAGATCTGCTGAACAAAAATTATGGGGTGGGGTCTCAGGGGGGCCTCGGACTTCTACTCTGCTTTGTTGGGGTGTCTGGATTCTGTGCTGTTCCCCACTTTTGTTCAATATCTACATGAAGCAGCTGGATGAGGTAGTTTTGTTGGCTTGAGGTGAAACCAGGGGTGCGGTTCAAAAATTTTAGCAAGGAGTTCTCTGCCTGGTTGCTGGGTGGGCGTGGCCATAGTGGGGGTGGCCTAGTTGGCCTCCTGCACCACAGCAGGGGGCCATTTTTGCTCTCCCCAGGCTCCAGAGGCTTTTCTCAAGCCTCCGGGAGGGTGAAAACGGCCTCCCCAGGCTCCGTAGGCCCTCTGGAGGCTGGAAACAAGCCTGTTTCTAGCATTCCCGAACTTCCAGTAGGCCCATTTTTCGCTCTCCCCAAAAGCCTCCATGCACGCCCTGCACTTACCTGCATCCAAAAGGGGCTGCATGGGGACTCCTGGGAGGGGCAGGGAGGGGTGGGAGGGGCCAGCCAGGAGTGGGATTTAGGGGTTCTCCGAACTGCACAGAATCTTAGCTAGAGGTTCTCCCAAACCCCTGCGAACTCCCAGCAGCCCACCCCTGGGTGAAACATCAATATGCTGATGATGCTTAGAATAATAGAGTTGGAAGGGACCTTGGAGGTCTTCTAGCCCAACCTCTTGCTTGAGCTGGAAACCCTACACAATTTCAGTTAAATGGTTGTCCAGTCTCTTTTTGAAAGCCTCCAGTCATGGAGCTCCCCCAACTTTTGAAGGCAAGCTATTCCATTGGTTGATTGCTCTAACCATTAGGAATTTCCTCCATAGTTCTAGATTGCTTCTCTCCTTGGTTATTTTTCATCCATTGTTTCCTGCCTTGCCTTTTGGTGTTTTGGGAAATAGTTTGACCTCCCTGCTTCATCTTTGTAGGAGCCACTCAAATATTGGAACACTGCTCTCATGTCTCCCCTAGTTCTCCTTTTCGTTAGACTAGACATACCCAACTTGTCTATCCAATCTTGTATATTTTAGCCTCAGTCTCAGGTTGGTTATTGATGCTGGCTGGTGAAGTCATATTCCAGTGCCTGGAGGTTGTGTAGGTGGAAAAGAAAGGGGGTCAACTCAGTGGTGAAATCCAAATTTTTTTACTACCAGTTCTGTGGGCATGGCTTGGTGGATGTGGTGTGGTGTGGTGTGGTGGGCGTGGTGTGGCTTGGTGGGCATGGTAGGGGAAAGATACTGCAAAATCTCCATTCCTACCCCGCTCCAGGGGAAGGATACTGCAAAATCCCCATTTCCTCCTCACTCCTGGGGGAAGGATATTGCAAAATCCCCATTTCCACCCCACTCTGGGGCCAGCCAGAGGTGGTATTTGCCAGTTCTCCGAACTACTCAAAATTTCCGCTACCCGTTCTCCGAACTGCTCAAAATTTTTGCTACTGTTTCTTCAGAACATATCAGAACCTGCTGGATTTCACCCCTGGTTCAACTAAGTCCTAGCAAGACAAAGTGGCCATGGGTTTGGGTCTCCTTTGAACCACCAACTGCAAAATTCCCACCTTTAGTCTTGGAGGGGGTTGTAACCCCCAACTCAGCAGTAGTGTACAATTTGTGGGTCCTTCTGAATATACAACTCTTTAGACATTTTGCTAAAGTATATGGTATTTTTTTAAAGCAAGGCTGATTCTGGAACGTTTAGATTTCATATAATTCCAGAACAACCTATGAAATCCACTTCTATTGTATTTATACATATGAAAACTTTTTTTAAAAAAGAAGATAAAATCTAATACAAATATAAAGAAGGAAAGCAAGCAAGCAAAGAGAAAGCAATAAGTGCAAGAAAAGAAAAAAAAGGAAAGAGAAAAGATATAAAGCAGTGACTTTTGACATTCTTCACTGCATTTAGAAGTACAATTATATTTTAAGCTCTCTCTCTCTCTCTAAAGTTACATCATAATGTTCTTTCTATAATCTATCCTATTTAATCATCCAAACCATAAATCACCAGTTCATTTTTTGGCTGTAACATTTTCCCATCTTCATATGCAAACACTTGCCCAGTTATTGGAGACATAAATCCATTTCTTTATAGACAGCTTGAAAACAAACAATGTTTCTATTGGACATGGATTGAATAACTTTGTCTTCTGCAAAATTTATTTCACAGTGTCATTACCAGTGAAATTGCTGTTGTACTTGCAATCCATTCTATTAAAACTTCTCTCTGTGTGAACTATGCCGAACAAAGTACAAACATTTGTGCATACAGTTGAAGTTTAAGGAAGGAGGAACACGCTAATACGTTAAATTCATTATAGGGATTTGCATTCCAGACCCAGCACTTGGAATTCTGCAGGATGTAGGATTGTATAAACAGGAATATTTAAAAAAAAAGAATAGAATAGAATAGAATAATAGAATAGAATAGAATAGAATAGAATAGAATAGAATAGAATAGAATAGAATAGAATAGAATAGAATAGAATAGAATTTTTTATTGGCCAAGTGTGATTGGACATACAAGGATTTTGTCTTTAGTGCATATGCTCTCAGTGTACATAAAATAAAAGATACATTAATCAAGAATCATAAGGTACAACACTTAATGATAGTCATAGAGTACAAATAAGCAATCAGGAAACAATATCAATATAACTTGTAAGGATACAAGCAACAAAGTTACAGTCATGCAGTTATAAGTGGGAGGAGATGGGTGATAGGAACAATGAGAAGATTAATAGTAGTGAATAGTTTGAAAGTGTTGAGGGAATTATTTGTTTAGCAGAGTGATGGCGTTTGGGAAAAAAATGTTCTTGTGTCTAATTGTTCTGATGTGCAGTGCTCTATAGCGCCGTTTTAAGGGTAGGAGTGGAAACAATTTATGTCCATGATGTGAGGGGTCTGTAAATATGATAGAAGTATACAATACAATACAATACAATACAATACAATACAATACAATTCTTTATTGGCCAAAGGTGATTGGACGCACAAAGAATTTGTCTTTGGTGCATATGCTCTCAGTGTACATAAAAATGTACACCGTATGAACTATGTTGAACAAAGTACAAACATTTGTGCATACAGTTGAAGTCAGGGTCCTGGGACGGCTGAACACGACCACATGTTTATTGGACCGTGTCCCTCCTGGTTGGTACTGGCTTCCCGGGAGGTGACACGAGGCTGGCTCCAGAAGATTGTTAACGCTTCTTTGAGTGAGGGGGTCCTGCCGGCCGCTTTGAAAGAAGCGGTTGTGAGGCCCCTCCTCAAGAAGCCCTCTCTGGATCCGGCTGTTTTGGCTAACTATCGTCCAGTCTCCAACCTTCGCTTCGTTGCGAAGGTTGTTGAGAGTGTGGTGGCGCAACAGCTTCCCCGGTACCTGGATGAAGCTGTCTATCTAGACCCGCTCCAGTCCGGCTTCCGGCCTGGGCACAGCACGGAAACGGCATTGGTCGCATTGGTGGATGATCTCTGGAGGGCCCAGGATAGGGGCTGCTCCTCTATCCTGGTCCTGTTAGACCTCTCAGCGGCTTTTGATACCATCGACCATGGTATCATGTTGCACCGGTTGGCGGGGTTGGGGGTGGGAGGCACCGTGCTGCGGTGGTTCTCCTCCTACCTCTCTGACCGGTCGCAATCTGTGTTGACTGGGGGGCAACGGTCGACCCCGAGGCACCTTGCTTGTGGGGTGCCACAAGGGTCGGTCCTTTCGCCCCTTCTGTTCAACATTTATGTAAAGCCGCTGGGTGAGATCATCCGTGGCTTTGGGGTGGAGTTCCATCAGTACGCTGATGACACCCAGCTGTACATCTCCACCCCAGGCCACCCCAATGATGCCCTTGAAGTGATGTCCCAGTGCCTGGAGGCCGTGCGGGCCTGGATGGGGAGAAACAGGCTCCGACTCAACCCCTCCAAGACCGAGTGGCTGTGGCTTCCGGCGTCCAGATATAGCCAGCTGATGCCATCGCTGGCTATTGGGGGTGAATCACTCGCCCCCACGGAGAGGGCTCGTAACTTGGGCGTCCTCCTGGACGCACGGCTGTCTTTAGAAGATCATTTGATGGCCGTGGCCAGGGGGGCTTTTTATCAGGTTCGCCTGATACGCCAGTTACGCCCCTTTCTAGATCGGGACTCCCTACGCACAGTCACTCAAGCACTCGTCACCTCCCGCCTGGACTACTGTAACGCTCTCTACATGGGGCTTCCCCTGGGGTGCACCCGGAGGCTCCAGCTGGTCCAGAACGTGGCCGCGCGGGTGATTATGGGGGCGACGAGGCGCTCCCATGTGACACCCCTCCTGCGCGAGCTGCACTGGCTCCCGGTGGTCTTCCGGGTGCGCTTCAAGGTGTTGGTGACCACCTTTAAAGCGCTCCATGGCTTAGGGCCGGGGTACTTACGAGACCGCCTTCTGCCACCAATAGCCTCCCACCGGCCAGTACGCTCGCACAGAGTGGGCCTCCTCAGGGTGCCGTCCGCCAGACAATGTCGGCTGGCGACCCCCAGGGGGAGAGCCTTCTCTGTGGCGGTGCCCACCCTCTGGAACAACCTCCCCCCAGAGTTACGTACAATAACAGACCTCCGGATTTTTTGTCGGGCCCTGAAAACCCATTTATTCCAACTAGCTGGGCTGGCTTGAGCCAAATTTTTAAACTATTTTAAACTGGAATTGTTTTTTAATTATGGCCAAATTATTTAATTATTTTAATCAGTTTTTAGATTTTCTATGTCTGGTTTTTACTTTGGCTGTGCACCGCCCTGAGTCCTATATTGGAGAAGGGCGGTATAGAAATTTAAATAAATGAAAATGAAAGGAAAGGAAGGATGAACACGCTACTACAGTTAAATTCATTATATGAATTTGCATTCCAGGCCCAGCACTTGGAATTCTGCAGAATGCAGTATTATATAAACAGGGATATATATATATAAAAAAAACCTCAGCAATTTTGGATAGGAAAAAGTTGCATATAAATTGAAATAACCATAAGAGCAATAGCAACCATAACTTATCAGTTGTCTAAATATGATAAAAGTATATAAAGAAAGCCTGAGAACCTGCAAATATTTTTGTGCACGGTTCTTCAAAAACTCATTCTTTTTATACAGCTTTTTTTGCCTAACGAAAATATTGCTACAACCTGTTTTCTCTAACAATGCATTTTTTCTTTCTTGCTATGAATATATACTGTGAATATATGTTTTACCGCCCACTTTCCTCCTTTAAATTTCCAATAATATTTGGAGACGTACAATGCCAACTGCAGAGAAATGCTTTTGTTGTGTGTGTAAAATTAGGAGCCTAAGATTAAAATATCAATCAACGAACTTTTTTTTTCTCTCACTCTAAGAACAAAGACCAAGAAAACAATGGAAAGCTATTGATAATAGTTCCTCAAGCAAGTGTGTATTTGCCAACTGAAAATAAACATGGAATTATAAAAAGTGAGATGTTTTTGATGTTTTCCTAGCTATAAAATACTTGAAAAGAGTCAAAATGTAACAAAAACCTGAAATCTGCTAACTGAATACTTGTAGGGATTTGGGGTGAGTAGAAGGCCCAACTACTTCGATTTTCCTTAAAAAAGGGTAAAGGGTTCCCTTCGCATATATGCGCTAGTTGTTCCTGACTCTAGGGGCCAGTGCTCATCTCCATTTCAAAGCCGAAGAGCCAGCACTGTCCAAAGAAATCTCCGTGATCATGTGGCAGGTATGACTAAATGCCAAAGGCGCACGGAATGCTGTTATCTTCCCACCAAAGGTGATCCCTATTATTCTACTTGCATTTTTTACCTGCTTTCAAACTGCTAGGTTGGCAGAAGGTGGGACAAGTAATGGGAGCTCACTCCGTTACGCGGCACTAGGGATTCGAACCGATGAACTGCCGACCTTTCGATCGACAAGCTCAGCACCTTAGCCACTGAGCCACCACGTTTTTCCTTACTCAGTTTTAGAACTTTCACAAGATCCGATATTCCTGTTCATTTGAACATAAGTAAAAATCTAACTCTCCTCTGCTCTAGTGTGAGATCAGGATGGATCATTCTGTATTGATCCAAATGGAGAACAGGAAGATGTTCTGGAGAAGAACAGAGCAGTTCCTTCAGGCAACGTATGGACCCTTTAATCTCTGGAGGCGGCCTCTAAAAGTTCTCCCTAAATCCAAATCAAGAATTTGACAAAGTAGAAAAAGCTATTATTAAAAACCAAATGTGGCCACAAGGCTAGAATATGTGGTGCTTCCCTAGGGATGGGCTTCAAAAATTTTACCAACGGATTCTCTGCCTGGTTGCTGGGTGGGCGTGGCCATGGTGGGCATAGCCTAGTTGGCCTTCTGCACCACAGGGGAGCGGGGAGCTGTTTTTGTCCTCCCCAGGCTCCGGAGGCTTTCCTCAAGCCTCTGAGAGGGCAAAAATGGCGTCCCCCCAACTCTGGAGGCTCTCCAGCAGCCAGAAATGGGCCCATTTCTGGCCTTCAGGAGCCTCCGGGAGCCTGTTTTTCACCGTTCCCGAGCCTCTGTGCAGGCCCTGCACTTACCTGGCATCCAGAAAGGGCCACATGGAGACTCCTGGGAGGAACGGGGTGGGAGGGACCAGCCAGGAGTGGGATTTGGGGGTTCACTGAACCACATAGAATCTTCGCTAGAGGATTGCCCAAACCCGGATGAACCCGGAGCAGCCCACCTCTGTGTTCCCCTGATGTGGAAGACAAACTAAGGGATAATCCCATTATTATACCCAACTTGAAAAACCTTCCTTAAATTCCTGAGTGGGACTTGAAGAAACCTGATTTTTTTTTCCCCATGACCAACTGCTTTTTTTCCTCCTACAATCCAAGCTTCTTCACCGGGCTTTAAATTTCCATTTAGACAAGAGGAAAAAAAGAGAAAAACAATGTTCCCTAAAGGGTTTTCTTCTAAATAATGGACCCCGTAATTTGGCTCCTTTAACTCTGTTTTAGATTGAGCAATTCCCTGAAGAGCTGTACTCCAAATAATGGACTTCTTCAAACCATGTAGTGAGATCACCAGCTGCTAGGTAATGTTGTGTGTCACCGTTAAGGGGATAAAACAAGCATTGTTTTCATGAATGCTATTAGTGCTTACCTCTTGGGCTCTTAAGTCTGGAGACTGCCAAGGTTCATCAGTGTACATGTGACATCCACACTTGGCAAAACTTTCACACAACTCCTCGTTGAACAGACAGTACATATTACTGATATTTCCCCATGGTGATATAACACAGATTGTCATGTCTGCCCGTATATCAACTTGGGATAGGAGATAGTTAGAGTTTTAATTATGAAAACATTAATTCTACCATAGGCCACCTCCGGTTCCACAGATTAAGAGAAGTAAACCAATGTAGTTTAATGGGATTAACATCAAGATAGGTATTGGACTGAAAAGAGTGGCGTGGTGGCCTAGAGGTGGAGTTTTCACCTCCCGATGAGGAGGCTGTGAGTTTGATTCTAGATACTGTGTTTTCCCGAAAATAAAACCCTGTCTTATTTTCGACCTGGATTGTGGGGGCAATAAGATGACTTTGTATATATATAAAAAAGAACACCGCTTAGCGGGGGACGAAAGCCCTACTAAGAAGGCATATCCAAAAATATGAAGTCTATTGCTTAACACATTGTAAGCCGCCCTGAGTCTCCGGAGAAGGGTGGCATATAAATCGAACCAATAAATAAATAAATAAATAAATAAATAAATAAATAAATATTTTTTTTTGAACCCTGAAATAATGCTTGGCCTTATTTTTGGGGATGTCTTATTACTTAGGGACACGTGGAGCAAAATGGGGCTCCTCTTGCTGTCTTACCTGATTTCCAGCTCTGTCTCCCTAACCCTAACCAGAGGAAATGGTGGGGATCGGCTGCGCATGCGTTTAAATATTTTCAGGGAGGGCTTATTTTTGCACATGCGCTCAAAAGCCCAATTGGGCCTATTATCAGGGGATGTCTTATTTTAGGGGAAACAGGGTAGGTGAGGTAGTGGCAGATATTTCTCTCTCTGGGTGCAAAGAGAACATATTATCTACTGTGAACTCCATGAAGGTGTCAGGAAGGGCATCCGGCCAGTAAATGCTCCGTTCCGTTCAGTCTCCCTGACTTCACCTCAATGCAAGGGATTACAGGGTTGTTAAGAGAAATATATTGGACTGATAAACAAAGGTGCATATTAGATTCCTGGAAAATGAGCAACCATGGTACTGTACCATTCTGGGTATATGATAAATGGAGCTAGATATAAGATCTGCACAGTACAATTGTACTGTACCAATGCTGGGTATGTGTTAAATGGAGCTAGAGATAAGATGTGTTTGTATATTAAACGAATTTATACGGACACTCAACTCACACATGAGTGACTCCAGGCAGCTTACAACATTAAAAAGTCACACACAAACACCCATAACTATTACCACCACCTCATAGCAGCAGCAATACAATCAGTAGCCATAGAACTTAGACTTATATACTGCTTCACGGTGCTTTACAGCCCTCTCTTAAGTGGTTTACAAAGTCAGCACATTACCCCCAACAATTTGGGTCCTCATTTTACCCACCTCGGAAGGATGGAAGGCTGAGTCAACCTTGAGCCTGGTGAGAATAGAACTGTCAAACTGCTGGCAGCTGACAATACTGCATTCTAACTACTGCGCCACCACGGCTTCAAATCAACTACTCCATCAGCTCCATCTTCGTTTGTGGCTCCCAGACCCACTGACAAAACTTCTAAATCTTTCAGAAAAGCAACAAGGCAACATTTCTATCTCCAAGGGAATGATGTTCCACAGAGAAGGGGCCACCACCAAAAAGGCCGGGTTTTTTTTTGTATCCCACCAGATGTGCATCCTTCGTAGATAGGACCCACCCACAACATACCTTACTCTGGGTGTGGGAAGTAAGGTTGAAACCAGTGTAAGCAGGGGTGAAAGGCTACCGGTTCGGGTTGATTTGCCCAAACTGGTAGTAAAAAATGCTTTAAAAAAGTTTTTTAAAAAAAGGTTCTGACGATCGTGCGGCACAGCTGATTATAACACCTGATCGTCAGAACCTTTAAAAAAAAAAACTTTTTTAAAGCATTTTTTTACTACCGGTACAGGTCAGTAGGTAGGAAAAAAAATGCTTTAAAAAAAAAAAAAGGTTGGCCACGCCCATCCAGTCACATGACCCCCCCCCCATGCCCACCAAGCCATGCTCACCAAGCCACGCCCACAGAACCGGTAGGGAAAAATTTTGGATTTCACCACTGAGTGTAAAGGAGCACATTGAATCTTTTGATGATTATAACTGGATATCCTTCCTTTGTCCTGACTAGCCAGCTTCTAAAAATAAGAAGAATATATTACCACCAACGTAATCATTTTCACAAAGTCTTGGACAATTAGAAGAAGGGCTTCATTGAGCTCAGCAGCCACAGGCTGTTGATCCCCATTTTCCTTTCCAGCTGAAAGAAAGTCCTCTTTAATCAACAAGCTTGATTTCTGAGTCGAAATGTGGAGGCTTGCCCTATGAATCACATTCTCAAAGCCCAGGGTTTTAGAGTGCATCTGTGGATACCTGCGGTTGCTTTCTGACATCTCATAACAAGAAGGATCCGTACCCTTGAGGAACTATTGAGAATGTCAGGTAGAATTGCTTTCCCAAAATGAGGTCTTGAAACAGAAGAGGTGACTCATCACCATGTGCGCAAAGGTTGAGGGCAAAACAGAGTCTCGAAAAAGAATCTGACTTCCCTTAGACAGAAAGCAGGATTTCTTCAGTCTCTTCAGCCACAGCTCTCAGTGAGGCTGTAACATTATTAAATTATTCATACACACACATAAACAAACACACACACATACTTTCAGTCCTTGGATCAATTTCCTCTTTGGAAAGAGCAATCCTCTTGCAAGTCAGTATCTATCTATCTATCTATCTATCTATCTATCTATCTATCTATCTATCTATCATCTCTCTCTCTATCATCTCTCTCTCTCTATCATCTCTCTCTATATATATCTATATCTATATCTATCTATCTATCTATCTATCTATCTATCTATCTATCTATCTATCTATCATATCTATCTATCATCTCTCTCTCTATCATCTCTCTCTATATATATCTATATCTATATCTATCTATCTATCTATCTATCTATCTATCTATCTATCTATCTATCTATCTATCTAATCTATCATCTATTTATCTATATCTATATCTATCTATTTATCTATCTATATCTATATTTATATCTATCTATCTATCTATATCTATCTATCATATCTAATTATCATCTCTCTATCATATCTATCTATCTATTTATCTATCTATATCTATATTTATCTCTATATCTATCTATCTATCTATCTATCTATCTATCTATCTATCTATCATTTCTCTATATATCATCTCTCTCTATGATATCTATCTATCTATCTATCTATCTATCTATCTATCTATCTATCTATCTATCAAAGTTTTGCAAAATTAGAAGTTCTGCTGCATGAAACAATACTAAAATAAACATAATGAATTCTCGAGCGGGTTGTCAATCATTTGACGGGGCTTCTGTTTAGTCAGCCAAACTACTGGATTGTGTATTGTTGAGAGAACGCAAAGAAGGAAAACTATGTAAAAAAAAAAAAAAGGAACATGCTTTGTAGTGAAGATGGAATGGGGGAAGACTCAAGTCAATGATGGTGAAAACAGCAGGATATTGTTGGTCAGAGATGCACATGTCAAATGTTGATAAAGATACAGAATAGCAGAGTCGGAAGGGACCTTGAAGGTCTTGTAGTCTAGTCTAATCCCTTGGTTACATAAACCAGGTACATAGGATAGGATAGGATAGGATAGGATAGGATAGGATAGGATAGGATAGGATAGAATAGAATAGAATAGAATAGAATAGAATAGAATAGAATAGAATAGAATAGAATAGAATAGAATAGAATAACAGAATTGGAAGGGACCTTGGAGGTCTTCTAGTCCAACCCCCTGCTTAGGTAGGAAACCCTACACCACTTCAGACAAATGGTTATCCAACAGCTTCTTAAAAACTTCCAGTGTTGGAGCATTCACAACTTCTGGAGGCAAGTTCTTCCACTGATTAAGTTGCTCCTCTCCTTGATGAGTTTCCATCCATTGCTTCTTGTCCTACCCAGAGGTGCTTTGGAGAATAGCTTCACTCCCTCTTCTTTGCGGCAACCCTTGAGATATTGGAACACCGCTATCATGTCTCCTCTAGTCCTTCTTTTCATTAAATTAGACATACCCAGTTCCTGCCACCATTCTACAACGTTCTACACCGGCTACAGGCTGCGGGTCCCATAGCTGAGCAACCAGGGCATGGGCCTACAGAGCGACTGGAAGATGCAACTCTGCGAGCTGCACTGGCTCCCTATTGGTCTCCGGTCACAATTCAAGGTGTTGGTTATTACCTTTAAAGCCCTACATGGCTCAGGGCCAAGTTATTTTCAAGACCGCCTTCTACCGCATAGCTCCCAGCGACTGGTAAGATCCCACAGAGTTGTTGTTGTTGTTGTTGTTGTTGTTGTTGTTGTTGTTATTATTATTATTATTATTATTATTATTATTATTATTATTATTATTTAATCTTTAGTGAGATTCACAGCCTTTGAGGCTGGTTAATAGCTCAGCAGCTCAAGTCCTAACCAAGGACCTAGGAACTGTTAAGGTATCGTTGGAGGATGTAAGCTGTTCCGAGTAAGGTGGTTTTTTGTAGAGTCAAAATGTTCAAGTCCGGCAAATTTAGAATTTCTAAATAGCGGGGTAGCCCTTTGGGTATTGCTCCAAGGACTCCAATTACAATCGGGACAACACACAATTTCTTTTTCCACAGTTGCTCAACTTCAATTTGCAAGTCCCGGTTCTTTGTGATTTTTTTCTTGCTGCTTATCTTCAATTCGTGCATCACCAGGTATTGTAATGTCAATGAACCATATTTTTTTTCTTTTCAACTATTGTTATGTCAGGTGTGTTGTGGACCAAGTGCCTGTCAGTCTGAATCCTAAAGTGCCACAAGATCTTGAGTTTCCCATTCTCTAAAACTTTCTCAACCTCTATTATTATTATTATTATTATTATTATTATTATTATTATTATTATTATTATTATTATTATTATTACAATACATTGCTTTCATATTTATTCTCTAACCATTGATAAAACAACTCCCATATATTATAATAATCTGATTCTTCCTTTTCTTGCAAGTGTTTTCTTGCAAGTGTTAATCTGTTCATTTCTGCACATTCTAATATTTTCTCAATCACTTTTTCACCTATAGGGATCTCTTCCCCTCTCAAAAAAAGTTTATCCACTTACATTTTAGAGAACTTTTGACCTCTTCACATTATTGATATTTGGGATATAATTATTTTGCTTTTATTTTGTTGTTCTTTCTCTCGCAACATGTACGATAGGTAAATGGTGTTGATCTAAAAAGTAACATTTGGCCCATAAAAGGTAACATATGTAAATAATTCAATGTTTAAAACTGTTAATTATACCAAATCAAAGTTAAGAGAAAAGGGGCCTTGTAAGTTAATAAACGGGTCATATGCAAACTGACTCTTGAGGTATGCATATTTACATCCCATCTGCCATGTTAGAACCTGTCACTATTTGTGAAGCGGCATATGGCAAAGTCTCAACCTAAGAGAGTAAAAATTACCAGGTTGCGAGAAGAGAGGGGTAAAAATGCCAGGGATGGAAAAAGATATAATTAACAATATGCAGCATTCATATTTGTCCACAACAGAATCTGATTTCTGTTCAAGATTCCCAAGAAAGTAAGGCAGCTCTGGGACTGAAAATAAAAATGGAATGGAATGGAATGGAATGGAATGGAATGGAAAGGAAAGGAAGGGAAGGGAAGGGAAGGGAAGGGAAGGGAAGGGAAGGGAAGGGAAGGGAAGGGAAGGGAAGGGAAGGGAAAGGAAAGGAAAGGAAAGGAAGGGAAAGGAAGGAAAGGAAGGGAAGGGAAGGGAAGGGAAGGGAAGGGAAGGGAAAGGAAGGGAAAGGAAGGGAAAGGAAGGGAAAGGAAGGGAAAGGAAGGAAAGGAAGGGAAGGGAAGGGAAGGGAAAGAAAGGAAAGGAAAGGAAAGGAAAGGAAAGGAAAGGAAAGGAAAGGAAAGGAAAGGAAAGGAAAGGAAAGGAAAGGAAAGGAAAGGAAAGGAAAGGAAAGGATGGATGGAAACTAATCAAGGAGAGAAGCAACCTAGCACTAAGGAGGAATTTCCTTGACATTGAGAACAATCAACCTGTGGGATGGCTTGCCTCCAGAAGTTGTGGGTACTCCACAATTTTCTTTGAAAAGAAATTGGACAACAATTTGTCTGAAATGGTATAGGGTTTTCCTGCCTATACCTGGGTATAGGGCAAGGGTCTGCAACCTTAAATACTCAAAGAGCCATTTGGACCCGTTTCCCACAGAAAAGAAATCACTGGGAGCCACACAACCTAGAATAGAATAGAATAGAATAGAATAGAATAGAATAGAATAGAATAGAATAGAATAGAATAGAGAATTCTATTCTCTGTCTATATTTGTGGGTCCCCAGGCCACAGTTCCACTGAGGAATTGTGATGAATGAGTGATGAATGAGTTCTGATGACAGTGATGAATGAGTTCTCACTGTCAGGAAATTTCTCCTTAGTTCTAGGTTGCTTCTCTCCTTGATTAGTTTCCACCCATTGCTTCTTGTCCTGCCCTCAGTGGCTTTGGAGTATAGCTTGACTCCCTCTTCTTTGTGGCAGCCCCTGAGATATTGGAACACTGCTATCATGTCCCCCCTAGTCCTTCTTTTCATTAAACTAGACATACCCAGTTCCTGCAACCGTTCTTCGTATATGAGAAGCGAAACATCCTCAAAGAAAAACCGGAAAGTCCAGTTGCCTCTTGAAAAAAGCACTTTTGGGATTCCATTCTCAGGGCAAACGGATCCTGGTACAAGCTGGTTTGGTGATCCGGTCTTCTTCCATTGTCACTTCCCCTTCCCCCATTTCCCACCCTTAGATACACAAGTGTGGATTGCCTCCCCCCTTCCTTCCCCTTTGATGGCAGGAACCCAGCAAGGCACCAGGGTAACGATAGAGATCCTGACACCCATGATTTTATATCCTTTTGGAAAAGCCACAGAATGGGTGCCAACGTGATCGATCATTGTTGTGATGTGAAGGCTTAGAAGTAAGAAAAGTGGGATCAATCCCTTGTCTCAGAGTCAGTGCAATAATAGGCATCAGAGAACCAAGATATGGAAGGACGTATTCTACTCTGATCCAAAGAATGCAGGGTTGTAGATAATTATCATCAGCCTGAAAGAATTATCATCAACCTCTTTCTCTCCGGAGACAAGGAAATCGGCTGAAACTTCTTCTCATACTAATTTGTCGTCAATGACTTTGATTTCAGACACATGCATTCTTGTCTTTAGGTGGGAATGTACATCGCATGTAAACACAAATCTAATCACTGGAATGAGATTCACAGATTACAGTAAGCGATCCAGCAATTTTGGGACTAACTTGTGCCAGCACTTTCTGATAGGTATCTTAGCAACTGTGTGAACAAATGAATGGTGCTGATATAACCGATGTGCTAATTAAAATCCAGAATAGGTGTGTGATGAGGGGGTGATTAGGTGCTATTGTTCTCTTGCAAAACTCTTTCAATTTTCACAGTGTAGAAGGTTTGTTTGCAGACACAAATAATCAGTGTTTGTAACCTAGCGGCAAACTCTTTAGGAATGACAAGGGTTTTTTTTGCAATTCTCTAATATTAGTTTTCGGAAACGAGGCTGTCAGTGTGCATTGGTTCCCCTGCAGAGAGCCGCTTGTGCTGAATGTTCACCATCCCATGATGATACGTAGAAGATAGATAGATAGATAGATAGATAGATAGATAGATAGATAGATAGATAGATGATAGAGAGATGATACATATAAAATAGATAGATAGATGATAGATAGATAGATAGATAGATAGATAGATAGATAGATAGATAGATAGATAGATAGATGATAGAGAGATGATACATATAAAATAGATAGATAGATAGATGATAGATAGATAGATAGATAGATAGAGAGAGAGAGAGAGAGAGAGAGAGAGAGAGAGAGAGAGAGAGAGATGATACATATAAAATAGATAGATAGATAGATAGATAGATAGATAGATAGATAGATAGATAGATAGATAGATAGATAGATGATAGAGAATATTCACTAGCAGGGCTTGATAGGTCATTGTTTGGGTAGGAGAATCTTCAAGCATCTCCCAGGGCCATCCTGAAAATGCTGTGTTTTGGGCTCTTTGAAAATGTAGAGAAGATATGGGTCAAATGTCTAGAAAGAGGCTGTGCCTAAGAGCTATGGTTGCTCATATTTTTAAATAAACAGATATAAACCACGCTTCCAGAATTAAAGTTAACATTTGACTTGGAAAGTAGATTTCTGCAAGTCTTTGACAATGTCCTCAGCTTAAAAATTGTCTTGTACAAAATTTGGGAAAACGGTTGACCAAGTACTAGGTGCAGGACATTATTTTTTGGTCCATTCCTGGGAGTCTTCATGACTGGATGGAGCAGGCTGAAGGTTGCATTCATGTGAAACTGACATTCTGTAATCTGCAAAGAGACTGAGTTGAGTAATCACTACTTCTAGTTCTTTTTCCTCACACAGGTATGAAATGAAGGTATCTCATCCCTTCCACCTAAGTAAGGATGTATGAACAAAATTCATCTCCTTAGGAAAAAGTCAAAGATTGATAAAAAAATTGTACAGCCACTTATTGGGCATAAAACTGGTAGATGATCAAGTGAAGGAGACAATGATAGCATGGGCAAAAAATGTTGGTCACACAATAGAATTAGATAAATGTTGGAACTGCCACCAGATACCTGGGTCCTATTATCATATGTGGTGGACATGTGCAGAAGCAAAAAAAAAAAAAAAATACTGGACAAAAATACATACATGGCTAGAAAAAATGATAAAGCAGCACATTGATTTAAAACCAGAAATATTTTTGTTGGGGATTTTACCTGAAACTTATAGTAAAGAAAACACGTATTTAATTATCCATGTATTAACTGCAGCTAGAATTATATTTGCACAAAATTGGAAAAGTGAAGAGATCCCTATTGATGAGAAAGTGATTAGGAAAATATTAGAATGCGCAGAAATGAACAGATTAACACTTGCAATTAAGGAGAAAGTCATATTACAGGTAGTCCTGAACTTACGACCACGGTTGAGCCCAAAATTTATGTTGTTAAATGAGACATTTGTTAAGTGAGTTTTGCCCTGTTTTACGACCTTTCTGACCACAGTTAAGTGAATCATTGCAGTTGTTGAGTTATCACGGTTGTTAAATAAATCTGGCTTTCCTATTGGCTGTTTGTCAGAAGGTCACAAAAGGGGATCTCATGACCCTGGGACATGTCATAAATATGAGTCAGACACCAACTGTCTGAATTTTGATCACGTGTCCATGGGGATGCTTCAAGGGTCATAAGTGGGGAAAATGATCATAAGTCACTTTTTTCAGTGCCGTTATAGCTTTGATCAGTGATTAGATAAAGTGTTGTAAGGCATATTATAATGTTTCCCTCTTGCTCATACTCATAGAAGGAAAGAGAAGAGAAGAGAGTAGAAAAGAGTAGAGTAGAGTGGAGTGAAGTAGAGTAGAGTAGAATGGCATGGCATGGCGTAGAGTAGAATAGAATAGAATAGAATAGAATAGAATAGAATAGAATAGAATAGAATAGAATAGAATAGAATAGAATAGAATAGAATAGAATAGAATAGAATAGAATAGAATAGAATTCTTTATTGGCCAAGTGTGATTGGACACACAAGGAATTTGTCTTTAGTGCATATGCTCTCAGTGTACATAAAAAGAAAATATACATTCGTCAAGAATCATAAGATACAACACTTAATGATAGTCATAGGGTACAAATAAGCAATCAAATCATTTTAGGAAACAGTCAATATAAATCTTAAGGATACCAGAAACAAGGTTACAGGCATACAGTCGTAAGCAGGAGGAGATGGGTGATAGGAACAATGAGAAGATTAATAGTAGTGCAGACTTAGTAAATAGCTTGACAGTGCTGAGGGAATTATTTGTTTAGCAGAGTGATGGCGTTCGGGAAAAAACTGTTCTTGTGTCTAGATGTTCTGATGTAGAGTGCTCTATGGACAAACTGTACATACAAGAGTTTTAGAACTTCACATGACCTGACCCAGTCAGAAGAAACACCCCACAACTGGCAAAAGCCTCATCTTTGGCCCCATCAATATATAAGCTTTGCCTAACCATCCCGGCTTTGTCCTGGCTGCTGAATTTGCAATAATCGTTTTCAAATTGAGCCCTCTTTTCATTAGCATCTCCATGCTTACATGCATAATTTATGACAAAGCTTTGCAGGCACAACAGAGCTTTCATAAATTAGTGCTAATTTTGTTGTTGCTGAAAAACTCAGTAAATTGTGCAACACGGGAATAGTTTTACATTCGGAATTTTTTTTAAAAAAAAAAAGAAAAAAAGAAAAAAAGAAAGAAAGAAAGAAAGCCCTCCATAATACTGAGCCTTGTTTGACTTCGATACATATTCCATGTGATTTCTTTTTTTTTTTTAAAGGAATGTTTGTATATTCCCATTCTTTTTTTTTTAATATTTACCTATATGTGTGTTTGTTTGTGTGTAGATACAGATATAAATCAAGATGTGCTATATATAAATATACGATGTAAATCCTTCATTATCTCGCCCATCTCTTCTGATAATTTGCATCTTTGCAGCCTGGAGGCTGGTTTATCATTTGATACCCTGAGCCTGGAAACGTGACTTACATGTGTGAAGAAACCATTATTTGTCAAACATTGCAAACAAGACCTTTCATTCTTCTTGTCTAATCTCTCCCTGTCTCCCTCCCTCCCTCTCTTTCTCTCTGCAACAAGTCAGCCAGCAATGGAGAAAATAATTCATCTCGGCATTCAACCTGAGCACCTTTAAAAGTAGCAAATGACAGGGCGAGAAAAGCCCGACCCTGAAAACAAAATTTTTCTTGACAACAACAGTTGCAACACAGAGGACAAGGGAGAGCAACAAGCTCTCGTACCACAGGGCAAGTTCCATCAACCTGCTGTGTAGGACACACGGAAAATAAACATTTTTGCATTCTATTTCTTGCCTACTGCTTCCGTTCCATCATCCCCTCTCCTGTAAAGATGAGAACGTTCAACAAAACATTGTTCAGCGTACAAAACCTTTGCCAGACTAATTCTTGAATACAGCTTGGAACCCACTTGGAACCCACACTGAATAACAGACATTAACACGATTGAGCGGGTCCAGAGGTATTTCATGAGAAGAGTACTCCACTCCTCTACTCACAATAGAATCCTTTATGCCACCAGGCTTGAAATTCTGGGCTTGGACAATCTGGAACTGTGCTGCTTGCGATCCAGTCTAAGCATAGTACACAAAATTGTCTGCTACAATGTCTTACCTGTCAACAACTTCTTCAGCTTCAACCTCAATAATACACGGGCAAACAATCAATACAAACTCAAGGTCAACCGCTCCAAACTCAATTGCAGAAAACACGTAGTCAACGCCTGAAATGCTCTACTCAACTCTGTTGTTTCAGCCTCAAACCCTCACAGCTTCAACCTTCAATTGTCTACCGTGGACCTTACCCCATTCCTAAGAGGTCCATAAAGGGGGGTTGCATAAGCACACCAGCGTGCCTATCATCCCTGTCTTACTGTCCCCATTTATTTGTATTTACTTCATTTGTTTATGTCTATGTTTATACCTAGACCTGCTATCTTGTACATGTTTGACAAAATAAATAATGAATGAATGAATGAATGAATGAATGAATGAATGAATGAATGAATAAGGTATCCATAAATGACTTCAGATTCATGTAAAGACAAACGTTGCTTCAGACAATTTATGCAATTTTGTTAGAAACGTATCAAGGGCTGGAATGCTTGCAGAAGGCTCCTCACTGAATGACATCAAAATAGAAATTTGTTTTTCTACCAGGGGATGCCAATGTTTTCCTTAGGTATAACGAAGTGCACCCTTTTCAATAATAAAAGGGCTCGAAAGCAGCTGGTCCTTCGCCTCCTAATTCCAATTCTAACTTTTCTCGTGGCTGATCCATTTGCATATATCCCAAAAAAACAAACAAACAAACAAACAACCCAAGCTTGGTGTCACGTCTCCCTTGAAAGGTGACAGAGTTAAATGCTACTGTTCGGGCTGTGCTTTATTTGTAAAACTGCTGGAATGAGGGAAGCATGGCCGTGTGAAATGCGGCTTGATTTAGAAAATGCTAAAATTTATGCTTTTCCCCCCGTTCATTTACATTCAGTGATTTGCTTTGCATCTTCTGACGAGACTGATAGATATTTCAGGCAGCTGTCTGGGGAGAAATTTAATGAGAAAAAGGGTTTTAGAGCAGTTTGGAAAGTTTGCTGAAAACCATGGGAAAAAAATCTATCTTGAATCTAAACTAATTTCATTCGCAAGAGGAAATGGACAGGCCTTCTTCATCTGTTAGCAAAACTCAAGGTTTCTCAGAGTTTCGTTTTCTGAGAAAAAAATAATTGTGGGATTTTTTGATTTCTCCCCACCCAAGGATTTGGGGGGGGGGGGTCTCTGCTTTGTGTGGGAGTGTTTATGGGTGTTTCATGGGTGTGTGTTTCATCTCATCTCTTCTCTAATTTCTTACTTATTTCCTGGGCACTATTCAAAGTCCTTAACCAGAGAGGTGCTTAAGGAAATCTCTTTCTGAATGTGGGTATGAAATTGTGGTTATCCATGGTTCTTAGACCAAATGATGGATTGGAAATTCAACTGCCTTTGCACATTCTTGTTGGTTGCGATGCAGGTTTTGGAAGTTAATTCAATTCTAGACATGTATTCCCAGAAATGAAGTTGATTGAGTTTTAGTGGCAATGACTCTTTGAGAAATGTAGGGAAGTCCAATCTTTTCTTGAAAACCTCCAGCGATGGAGCACCCACGACTCTGCCGAAGCAAGCTCTGCGCGCAAAATCCATGTAAAGTCAACAGATTTGAAACAAAACATATTGAAATAAATAACGTAAATATCTCACAGGTTGATGAAGAAATGAATGGGATGATGACGAAGACCCGAAGTAATTGGGTTCATCCATCTCTTACTTCCAAAAGTCTGTCAGCCTTCTCTGCTAGACCAGACAGGAGGCACAACCACATGACTGTTGTTGTTGTTGTTGTTGTTAGTTGTGAAATCGTGTCCGACCCATCGCGACTCCATGGACAACTTTCCTCCAGGCCTTCCTGTCCTCTACCATCCTCTGGAGTCCATTTAAGCTCACACCTACTGCTTCAGTGACTCCATCCAGCCACCTCGTTCTCTGTTGTCCCTTTCTTCTTTTGCCCTCAATCTTTCCCAGCATTAGGCTCTTCTCCAATCTAACATTTCAAGACACCTTTAAAAAAAATGTAGAGTGCATTTTTAGCTTAGCTTTAATAACCTCTATAAAGATGCGGGGATCATAAAAATCGGAAGAATACCTGATCCCATTTATCTATCAGTGGCCCTGTCCTTGGAGTATCATGTTGAAAGAGATTGAACTCTACAATACATCTAACATTGTGGTTTAAAATAACCCAAAGTTCAGCAAATACTTTCCATTACTTAAAAGAATTTTTAGAAAGCAGCAAAATATCTTTGAACCTCTTAGGCTGAAAGTAGCTTGGAATTATTTCCAAAAATCAATTAGCATCCCTCACACCCCCTTTTTCCCCCCCAACAAAGAGCACCCTCCAAAAGTACTTGCCATGACTATTTGTCGTATCACTGATGACATTTGGCAGATGTTGAAGAGTTCCTATGAGAATAATCTTCTCTCAAGTTTCGGAGAGTCAAACCTCAAAATAACAGAGATGAAATCACGGATGCTATTTTTAAAATGGCATGTGCATTTAGCTACCAAAGATATTTGTAAAAGGTCTGCAATAGAAAAGTTTCTGTTAACAAAGTTTACGCAGAAGTTAAAATGGCGCTGGGATCTTGATTCCACATCCACGAGACTGAGAAACAGACATATGGGCCTATCTGTGCAAGAATTTAGTTGGCTCTCCACAAATATAACGGTGTGGGGAAAATGTCTGCACTTTTTTAGGGATATTTGAAGAATCTGTTATTCATAAACTCAAGTGTGATCTGAATTGACTTAACAGTTTCTGGGGGAATATGAACATTTGATTTTCATACTATGTTTTCCCGAAAATAAGACCCTGTCTTATATTTTTTGAACCCCGAAATAAGCGCTTAGCCTTATTTTCGGGGAGGTCTTATTATTTTGGGGCGCATCAAGAAAGATGGGACTCCTCTTGCCGTCTTACCTGATTTCCAGCTCTGTCTCCCTAACCCTAACCAGAGGAAATGACGGGGACTGGCTGCGCGTGCATTTAAATATTTTTGGGGAGAGCTTATTTTTGGGGAAAGTCTTATTTTCAGGGAAACACTGTACTTCCTGGAATTTAGAGGAATTCTTAGCTCAGACACCTGCTGGACTATATTACAGTTAAAAAATGCATATTTTGCCATTTAAAAACTGTTAAGCATTTAAGTGAGTATGTTCATTTAACTTTCTAACCAATCCCAGGATTATAGCTAAAATTCAAATGTATAAATCAGATCTCAGTTGAAGGACAGAAGAAGTGTTAAGGAGAATACTAACCTTGAGCCTTTTTATTTGATGCCAAACAGATAAAGGAGCCCTCCGTTTCAAATTCTCAAATGTGTCCTTACTGTTTAGCTAATGAGGTGACTGTTTTAACACTAAGGCCTTGCCAGTCTCAAATTGCCTCAGGATATACTCCAGAAAGTCATTTTCCCAATTGCTAGTGGCATCTTTTTAACCACAGGACAATGGCTACATTGGGGACAATACTGGGACGAAGCAATGAAGATCAGATTTGAAAGAGTAATGGGTCCATTATAAACATTTGTTTGAGAAGGCATGTTTTGCAAATCTGAATGTTGAGCATGTGCCTGGGAGTCTGTTTTTTTTTTTCTTTTCTTTTTTTTCTTTTGAATGAGAGATGCTAGCATGAGGTTGGATTTCTGAGGTTGAAAACAAGGTGGTAATCATAAAATGTTAGATGTAGAAGATGAACAGGCTGAACCTGAGGGAAGGGTCAAATGCGTTATCAGGTACGAGTCCCTTCACACCCACAAGAGATCTAAGCCCATCCTACCATTCCTTATTTACTACCAAGTTGCCAAGTTGCTTTGACTATTAGCTTGTAGAAAGCTTGAGCTTGCAATAAATCTTTATAGTCATTGAAACTGCCTAGACCTTCTGATTTCCCTGGCACTTGACATCAACTTTACTAGTGAGACCAGACAGGAAACATGACTAATTCTACTTTATTGTAAAGTTACAATAACAGAGTCCGAAAGTACAATTCTTCTGTTATCTCTCTACAGTCCAAGAAGTAAGGGAGGGTTCTTGATCTGCCCATTGTGCATTGTGGCCTTTATCTGACCATTTCCTAGGCTCTCTTCAGTCTGTCTCCCAAGGTCTTTCCCACATACCATTACATAAAGGAAATGTTTCTCTGAAGACAGTATCCTCCATAACCTCCGAAGAGGAAGTAGTTCTAACAGAGAAGATGAAATTGACAATGTGATAGCTCCAAGTGTATTCCTTCATCTGGTTACAAAAGACCGGCTAACAATACTTTGTCCTACAGTTGTTGTAGAGGCATTCTGTAGAGCATCAGGAAACAATCCAATAATCTCTCTCCCTCCCTCCCTCTCTCTTTCTCTCTCTCTCTTTCTCTTTCCCTCTCCCTTTGTCTCCCTCTCCCTCTCTCTCTTCCTCTCTCTTTCTCTTGCTCTCCCTCTGAATCTTCCTTTGTCTTCCTCTCCCTTTCTCCCTCTCTCCATCCCCATCTCCCTCTTCCTCTCCCTCTCCCTTTCCCTTTCTCTTGCTCTCCCTCTGAATCTCCCTTTCTCTTCCTCTCCCTTTCCCCCCAACTCTCCATCCCCATCTCCCTCTCCCTTTCCCTTTCTCTTGCTCTCCCTCTGAATCTCCCTTTCTATCACTCTCCTTTTTCCCTCTTTTGCTCTCGCTCTCGCTCTCCTTTTTTCCCTTTCTCCCTTTCTCCCTCTCTCATTTCTGTTTCTCCCTCCCTCTCCCTCTCCCTCCCTCTCCCTCTCCCTCCCTCTCCTTCCTACTCTCTCTTTCTGTCTCTCTGCAAGCTACTGTGGCAATGCAACCTGTAAGACAGCAACAACTTTTGCCAGCCTCCTCTTTTTGAGATTCCTGTTGCCTTATGGATTTAGCTGGATGAGAGAAGAACAGAGACAGGCTGTCACAAGAGAAGGAATGCAAAATAACCTGGTAGCAGCAGGGGATGAGGATGGAGGAAAACCTGCAGATGTCACTTTCTGCAGGGAAAGTGAATTGACCAGCTGCCTGCCAAGGAACATCAGAGAGGGATCATCCGCCGGCAATCTGTCTGATTGAGTGAAATCATTTGTATGTTTCTCCATTGCCAGATCATGTCAGTTATCCAGCAGGAAAAATGGGGAGGAAGCTATAACTCTTACTTCTGTATTTTCAGCCTCCCTGACATTTCTGTCCAGCGGTTTCATTTTCATTTTATTTTCATTTTATTTGATTTCTATACCGCCCTACTCCCGAAGGACTCAGGCGGTGCACAGCCAAACAATAAAACACATACATACAAAATTTAAAAGTAGAATTAAAATCAAATTAAATAGTTTTGGCCCAGACAAATTAAAATCCCAAACTATTTAAAACCAATTTTAAAATTTGAATATATAAAATACTAAAAGATATTAAAAAACTAAAAATCTTTTATAAAAGAGGGAGAAAATTAGGCCAGGCCCGCCTGGTGAAATAATAAGGTCTTTAGAGTGCGGCGGAAGGTGCGCAGATCCGGGATCCTCCGTATCTCTGGGGGGAGCTCGTTCCAGATAGTAGGTGCCCCCACAGAGAAGGCTCTCCCCCTGGGGGCCACCAGTCGGCATTGTTTCCAAACTTACGCTTCCTTAACTCCCACACTTTCAAAGGAAAGTGGAGTTTATTTCCCCTTTCCAATCCAAAAAGGGATGACATGTGTCATTAAGATTTTTTTTTTTTAAAAAAAACAACAACAACCCTAAGCTGGAATTTAATGATATTCAGGAAGACCAACACCCTCCCCCCAGAAAAGCAACCCTACCAAAATAAACCAACCGCCAAAGAAGAAAACTACCATCCTTAAAAGCAAAACATTTTCAAATAAACCCAGCTCAGCGTATGGCTAATGGAAAGCAGGCGGCTGCTGTTCCTTCTCAGATACATTATCTCAAAGTTTCAAAGCCTGCCTCCTTTAAGAAACACATTTCATAGAAAAGAGCACAGCGGGGGAAAAATTAGGGAGATAGATAGGATTGAATTTCTTTTCAGGAAAACCAACTCCATCGAGTCTCTGGTTTAATTTCGCTCAGTCTTTGGGTAAATAAGCATGACCTCAGTTAGGAATTTAACAGAAATGCCATGCAGAAAACATCCATTGGGAGGAATTGGTGTGATAGGTTTTGGCCCCTCCTCATCCCTCCCTCCCTCCCTTGCTTTCTCTCTCTCTCCCTGTCTCTCTCTCTGTGTGTGTGTGCGTGTCTCTCTCTCTGTCTCTGTCTGTCTCTCTGTCTCTGTCTCTCTCTGTGTCTTTGTCTCTCTCTCTGTGTGCGTGTCTGTCGCTCTCTGTCTCTCTGTCTCTCTCTCTCTCTGTCTCTGTCTCTGTGTGTCTCTCTGTCTTTCTTTGTCTCTGTCTTTCTGTCTCTGTCTCTGTCTCTGTCTCTGTCGCTGTCTCTCTCTCTCTCTCTCTCTCTCTCTCTCTCTCTCTGTCGCTGTCTCTCTCTCTCTCTCTCTCTCTCTCTCTGTCTCTGTCTCTCTGTGTGTCTTTGTGTGTGTGTGTCTGTCTCTCTGTGTCTCTGTCTCTCTCTGTCTCTCTCTGTGGGTCTCTCTGTCTCTCTGTCTCTCTCTCTATGTGTCTCTCTCTGTCTCTGTCTCTCTCTGTGTCTTTGTCTCTCTCTCTGTGTGTGTGTCGCTCTCTATCTCTGACTCTCTGTGTCTCTCTTTGTCTCTTTCTCTGTCTCTCTCTTTCCCCAATTCACATTGCAGCTAGACTTTTGGTGTGTGCGTGCATGCTCTTGACTGCTCTGCATTCCAAGCATGTAGAGTGGAAAAACTAGTGATTTTCATGTTTTGTAGTATGGTCATGCAGTCAAAACAAAATTATGTCTTTCTAGCTGAAAAAAAAATTCCCAGGAGGAATATTAGAAAGAAATAGAACAAATCAAGCAAACTCCAGGCTAGATAAAACAATTTGGAATGTAGTATGATGCATAGCCTTAATTAGATTTTAGAAAACCCAGAGTAGGAATACAATTCTATACTTATGATCTACCAGCAGAGAGGCTATCTCACTTCGCAGAAACTATCCTGTAGCTGTAGGAAGGGCTGGCCTACCAATTTATTCACTTATTTATTGCAATTATTTCAACTGGGCTTTCCATGATAACAATCCTTTTCAAAGGGTTTTTGAGGCAATCTTTTTTTAAAATGGCAATTATTTACCATAAACTTACTTTAAAAGCAAATAAATGAAATAGTTTGGGGACCTTCCACTCATTGGTAACAATGGCCTAGAGTCATAAATGCTGTTTCTTTCTCTCCCACCCCCAGAGTTACAGGATTGCTTTAAGGAATTACAATCAGGGCTCCATTCATAGACCTTGTTGTGGCCTGCCAGTGGCCAGCAGAGCTGGTGGCAGACTCAGACAGTGAGGAGGTTGGGGAGGAACCTGGGCCAGTCCTGGAGCCTGGCGAAGGCTCTGATGAGTGCTCTGCATTGGAGGCAGAGATGGGGCCAGGGCCATCTGACAGTTATCAGTTGCCTTCGGAGTCCGTGGGGCAGAAGAACATCTGGAGACTGTTCCCGGTGTGCACATGCACAGAGCTGCTAGAAGAAAGGAACAGCTAAGGAACAAGGATCGACTCAGGAGTAAAGCCACAGGTGAATGGTGAATGGCCCCTCCCATAGGGAATAAAGAGGAGTGAAAGGGGAGGGGAGTTTGCAAGAGACAATTAGTTCAATTCATTCATTCAATTCATTAGAGTGAAGATCTGTTCCTGATTTCTTGCCAAGTATTGTCTGCTACAGAGTGGTGTTTGGAAGATATCGGCCTGGCAGCTCTACAAGTCTGATAAAAGACCGTTGGCTGGAACTTTGCTGGAGAGGAATTCCCTTTAAACTAAACAAAAGGGGTTTTATCAGGACGAGGAGTCGTCTTCGTGCTTTTGGGAAGCCTAGGTCAGAACAGTCCTAAACACTCCATGAAATTGAATCTGCACACTCCTATTTTCTATACTTTTCCAGGAAAAAAAAGTGCTTTACCCCTCCCAGCTAAATGTTCTAGGAAAACCTTCATCATTTCACTCAACTGCTTTTAGGTGTCAGGCGCAAAGAATCAGGACCACACATTAAATTCCAGTTAAGATTTATTGCTCAAACCTACACACAAGAATCTAAACAACTAATGGTCAACACTGAATTGGCACTAGATAAGAGTCAATGGAATTCAGGAGGGGTTGGATTTAGAGCAGGGGTGGGCCACTGTGGTCCTTTTACAACCTGTGGACTTCAACTCCCAGAATTCCTGACCCAGCTGTCTCAGGAATTCTGGGAGTTGAAGTCCACAGGTTGTAAAAGGGCCACAGTTGCCCACCCCTGACTTAGAATGTTTGTGGACACATAACAATTCTAAGCTGAGTTCTCTCTTGACTCCACCAGCGGGCTCTGCCTCTTTTTCTCCTACATGTGGTATATTTTATAGCCTGATCCACTTTTTCTTTTAAGAGGGATAAGGGAAAAATTCCATTCAACCAGATTGGTACTCAAGTCAGTTTTCAATCATGTCCTGAAAAATCAGGAAAAATTCTAATTAGAACAGAACAGAACAGAACTGTCAGCCTCAGCTTCCTGTTTCAGCTGCCATAAGAAACAGGGGGAGGGATTAGTTATGAAGCTGGGGGGGGGGAAGCAACAGGAGAGAGGGTTTTTTTTCCCTTGTCTGGTAGGATGTGTCTTCATGAGAAAACGAAACTGAATCTTCAAACGGAGATGGCTGACCAACTGCCTCACATTCCTGATGAATGACGCTGCCAGACGTGTTGCCACCTGACCTTTGGAAGACCTTTGGATTGGCTGATGATTTATGGACAGGAGGGGGGGGAAAGCTTAGTAGAAGCATTTTCGCGCGTTTTGCTCAGTCCCAGCTTTTCCTGGGTTGTTATCTTTTCATATTCAGTAAAAGTACCAAATTCTTCAAAATGCTTGAGTTTGGGAGTTTCTTTCCTGGATACTGAAGGAAGCATACCTGACATTTAGCTGGGACTCCCATTCAGTCAACCCGGACAAAAACCGAGGGGACTGTAAATCCAGAATATGTCAGATCGGGGGAGTGATGGAGAAGAGAAGATGGGGGCAGCCAGTTCAACTGCCCTCCAGTCGGAAAAGGAGACTGCAGAATGGTTGGAAAAACTCCGTTTGGAGACAGAAGAGGCTAGATGGTCAAAAGGAGTGGGAAGACTGCCAGACTGGGGAGAGGAACCCCGGGGAGTGACAACTTCCAGACACCGGAAAAGGGAGGCAGTGTGGATGCAAGAACAAAAGGAACGTCTCATGATAGACCAAGCCTTGCAGCTTATCCGTGATGTAGAGGAAAGCAGAAGAAATAGTGAGTCTTTTGAAATTCCTGGGGAGAGGGGGAGAGAAAGCCCCAGGGGGGAGCCAGGAGAAACAGCCTGTGGGGGAGAGGAAGAGTTTGAAGAGGGAACATCCCAGACTTCAGCAGCCCGTGGGAGAGATGCAGCCGGCCAGAGAACCCCAGCCTTGCAGCCCCCCCCCCCGCAGACGTAAAAAGCCAAAAATCCCCCCCCCCTTCCTGGGAAGTTTGATGGGAATCCTAAAGCCTTGGGATTTTTCCTGACCCAAGTGTGGAACCACATGCAGGATTGGGGGGAGGACTACGAGACAGAAGCGGCGAAAGTAAGAAGTGTCGCGAATGCCCTAGAGGGAGCAGCTGCTGAGTGGATGGTGGTTCTCCACAATAACAACTCCCTCCTGCTGAGAAATTACAACCAGTTCATGAGAGCCCTTAGAAGACGATTTGAAGACCATTTAGCTGAACGAAAGGCGAGACTCAGAATGAAGAGCATTCAGCAGGGCCGGAGGCCGGTGGCAGAGTATATCCAAGAGTTTCGTGAACTGGCACCCTATATGACAGGCTGGTCAGAGATGGCTCTTTTGGAGAGTTTCAAAGATGGATTGAATGAAGAGATATATCGAGACTGTAGAAGCATGGGGGTTCCCGATAATTTGGATAGATGGTACATAGTAACTGAGGATGTGGAAATCGAGCTCCGAGGAAAACGAATGGGGGACCAGTCATTCTCTTCCTACCGTAAGGGGGCGCCCAAGATGACTGGCGGGAAGACCGAATTCAAACCTAAGTCAAAGCCCTTCACCTGTTTCAAATGTGGGAAGGAGGGTCACCGAGCGGCCGAGTGTTTCTCCAAACCACTGCCAAAAGCCACTGGGCCCGGCCAAAAGAAAGGTGATAAGATACCCGCCAAAGCCCGCGGCACTGCCCTGAAAGGAGAAGTCATTGAGTTCGCTCCCCGGAACTCGGGCGAGCTGGGAACTCCGACCAACGATGACGATAGCGAGACGGACTCCGACTCCGACACCGACGAACGGGTGAGTCACACGGAAGAACCCTTACTCATCCCCGTAGAAGTAACGGTGCCCTCCACAGGAACTCACGCGCAATTGTTAGCCTTGTTGGACTCAGGGTGCACTAGATGCATAATTAGCCCCAAGGTAGTGGAGGAAATGGGACTGAGACTGAAAACTTTAAAAAGACCCATTGCATTTTGTCAATTAGACGGGTCGATTGCAGGAGGGGGCCCAGCTAGTTTTATGACCGAACCCCTTGAACTGCAGTTGGGGAATCATATAGAGAAGCTCAGCTTCATTGTAGCCCCTGGAATGGAAAGGCCCCTCATTTTAGGACTGCCCTGGCTTCGTAAATGGAATCCACGAGTAAATTTGAAGACAGGGGTCCTGCGCATTCGTACGGCAGAACCGACTCCAGAAAAGGAAGGGCCCCCCCTAAGGGACAACATAAGGCCGGAAAGGATGGCAGTAGCCATTAATTATATTGAGGGAGAAGAAAAAATTCCTAAAGAATATTGGGACCTCAAGGAAGTGTTTAGTGAAAAGGCATCAGATGCCCTGCCTCCCCACAGAGCCACTGACTGCACCATTGAAATTCTCCCTGGGGTGAAGCTTCCCAAACCAAAAATTTACCCCATGACACCTCGGGAATTGGGGGAATTGCGAAATTTCATCGATAAAAACTTAGAACGTGGATTCATCGAACGAGCCAAACCCAAGGTGGCAGCACCAGTGATGTTCCGCGAAAAGAAAGATGGCTCCTTCAGATTAGTAGTTGATTATAGAAACATGAACGCCATTTGTGTAGAAAACGTCTACCCCCTCCCACTGATAAAAGACATGTTGGCCCATTTAGGGAAGGGAAAAATTTTCACCAAACTGGATTTAAGAGAGGCGTACTACCGAGTGAGAATAAAAGAGGGAGACGAATGGAAGACGGCATTCAATTGCCCACTGGGATGTTTCCAGTTTAGAGTACTCCCTTTTGGACTACAAGGAGCTCCGGCTGTTTTCATGCAGTTGATCAACGAAGTGTTGCATGAGCACCTATATAAGGGGGTTTTGGTCTATTTGGACGATATTCTAATTTATTCTGACAACATGGCCGACCATGTACGACTGGTTCGAGCAGTTTTGAATAAACTCAGAGCAGCTGAACTCTATGCCAAACTTTCCAAATGTGAGTTCCACCAAGACAAAATCGACTATCTTGGATATCGTATATCGCATGAAGGAATAGAGATGGACCCGGAAAAGGTCCGGGCCGTGATGGAATGGGCCGCACCACGCACCCGTAAACAATTACAGAGTTTCTTAGGGTTTGCAAATTTTTATAGACAATTTATCCCCTCTTTCGCAAAAATCGCACTGCCAATCACAGATTTGCTAAAAACCAAAGGGGAAGTAAAACCCAAACCCTCGAAACCACTAGAATGGACTATGGAATGTCAGGCTGCTTTCGAGAAACTAAAATGACTGTTTGCAGCTGAACCAGTGCTCAAACACCCCGACATGGAACAACCTTTTGTAGTACAAGCTGATGCTAGCGACGTCGCTGTAGGAGCAATACTCTTGCAAAAGAATGAGAGCGGGATATTACAACCCTGTGCTTACACGTCGCGTAAACTATCAGACACGGAAAGGAGATGGGCCATATGGGAAAAAGAAGCGTTTGCAGTTAGATGGGCGTTGTTAACATGGAGACAATTTTTAGAAGGGGCGAAACACCCTTTCGAGGTGTGGACTGATCATAAGAATCTAGAAGCACTGAAAACCCCATGCAAACTATCACCAAAACAGGCTCGCTGGGCCCAACACTTCAAGCGATTCAATTTTACTCTACGTTACCTTCCTGGAGGAAAAAATTTCATGGCGGACGCACTTTCCAGACTGCCACAGTACAACAGCATTAAGAAGGAGTTGGTTCAACCAATGATTCCATTGACACAGTTAGCAACACCTGTTAGTACCAGAGCTCAGAGTAAAACCGAACCAGAACTCTCGGGAGATTTACTTGGAAAATTGCGAGAAGCTCTAAAAACCGACGAGTGGTTTAAGAATCACTCGAATGAATGCACACTTCGTGACGGATTAGCTTGGGTTGGATCAAAGTTGTATGTTCCAGCCACCTTAAGAACAATTGTATTAACATATGCTCATGATGCTAAGGCCGCAGGACACTTTGCGTTTGTCAAGACACTGCATCTTGTTAAGAGACAGTTTTGGTGGCCTGCACTTAAAAAGGACATAGAGGCATATGTAGCTAGCTGTCCAGTCTGTGCCTCGGCTAAAAGACCTCCAGGAAAACCCCCTGGATTGTTGCAAGGTGTGGCTAGACCGAACGCCCCATGGAAGGAAATATCTATGGATTTTATTGTAAATTTACCAAATAGTGAGGGTTGCACTGTTATTTGGGTAGTGACTGATCTGTTTTCCAAACAAGTACATTTTATCCCTTGCTCGAAGATCCCTTCAGCAAAAACTCTCGCAAAATTGTTTATTCGACAAATTTACCGACTACATGGATCTCCGAAAAGAATAATTTCCGACAGGGGGGTGCAATTTACTTCCAGTTTCTGGAAGGAGTTTTTAAAATTAATAGGTTCAGCACAGGGGTTAAGCTCCAGTCACCACCCTCAGACAAATGGGGCCTGTGAAAGAACCAATGGGATTCTAGAACAATACCTAAGGTGCTACATAAATTACCAACAAGACAATTGGGTAGACTTGTTGCCATTTGCGGAAGTGGCATATAACAATTCTGTACACAGCAGCACCGGATTCACCCCTTTTAAGGTCGCATCGGGCCAGGATTTTGTACCCATTCCCGAGTTACCACAAGATGATCCCCAGAATCCCTCCTTGATGGATTGGATTGAACAATTAAAGAGCACATGGGCAGTGACTCAGAAGGCATTAGATGAGGCACACCGGGCTCATAAGGCTCAAGCCGATAAGAAAAGGTCCCCGGCTCACAGGTATAAAGTGGGTGATAAAGTCTATTTGTCGACCAAATACCTACAGACTACCCAAAAGTCCAAGAAGCTGGGGCCTAAGTATGTAGGACCATTTCAAGTGATTCGGTTGATTAATCCAGTAACAGTTGAATTGGAATTGCCAAAAACCTTAAGACGAATACATCCTGTATTTCATGTTAGTTTATTGAAACCTGAACACTCATCTTCTTTAAGGCCTGATCAAAGCACCCCCCCCCCCCCGTTCCCATTCTTATAGAAGGGGAGCAACATTTTGAAGTTAAAGAAATTTTGGACTCGAGAAAACACCATGGTAAAGTCCAGTATCTGATTGCCTGGAAACATTTTCCTTTATCACAGGCTGAATGGGTGAATAAACAAGATGTCCGAGCTCCAAAGAAAATACAGCAGTTCTATACCAAATACCCAGATAAACCATAAGTATTGTATATATTCTGTTTCTCTCTCTTTTCTTTCCCTTTACTTAGGAATAGCATCTCTTCTGCAAGGGGGGCCGAATGTCAGCCTCAGCTTCCTGCTTCAGCTGCCATAAGAAACAGGGGGAGGGATTAGTTATGAAGCTGGGGGGGGAAGCAACAGGAGAGAGGTTTTTTTTTCCCTTGTCTGGTAGGATGTGTCTTCATGAGAAAACGAAACTGAATCTTCAAACGGAGATGGCTGACCAACTGCCTCACATTCCTGATGAATGACGCTGCCAGACATGTTGCCACCTGACCTTTGGAAGACCTTTGGATTGGCTGATGATTTATGGACAGGAGGGGGGGGGAAGCTTAGTAGAAGCATTTTCGCGCGTTTTGCTCAGTCCCGGCTTTTCCTGGGTTGTTATCTTTTCATATTCAGTAAAAGTACCAAATTCTTCAAAATGCTTGAGTTTGGGAGTTTCTTTCCTGGATACTGAAGGAAGCATACCTGAATAGAATCAGAGTTGGAAGGGACCTTGGAGGTCTTCTAGTCCAACCCCCTGCTTAGGCAGGAAACCCTACACCACTTCAGACAAATGGTTATCCAATCTCTTCTTAAAAACTTCCAGTGTTGGAGCGTTCACAACTTCTGGAGGCAAGTTCTTCCACTGATTAATTGTTCTAACTGCCAGGAAATTTCTCCTTAGTTCTAGGTTGAAGAAGAGAAGATAGCTAGTTATTCATTCATTCATTCATTCATTCATTCATTCATTCATTCATTCATTTTTTAAAATAAAATTTCAAAGTTCCTGAAGTTCCATTAAAGCTTGATTCCATTCCCTTTCCATCTAATCATTGAGTATGCCCGGGAATCCACCTCCCTCCCCCCCGTGAGTGGCCTCATTGCAGACCCAGAACAGATGAGGAAAAAAATCCCCAATTACCAAATGAACTCCCCACGGATGTGCACTCCCTTAGTAACAAGGAGAACTTTACGTAGTCTCTCTCTCTCTCTCTCTCTCTCTCTCTCTCTCTCTCTCTCTCTCTCTCTCTTTTTTTTTTTTTTGGCAGTTGAAGCAACAGCCTGGCTGCAGGGAGCGAAGACAAGAAAACTAATGGGAAAAACTCTAAGCACTTGAGGTGCCTTATTGATTTTAGCCTGCCGGAATGCATTCTAGACACAAGCAAAGATTGCTGAAATGTCCAGATTAAGAAAGTCAGTGAAAGGGCAAAGCAGGTGTGTGTATAAGGAGGGGGGGCGGGTGGGCAGGCTGGTGATTCTGATTTGCTGCCTTGATAATCTTCGTAATCGACTTGACGGTTGATGCATAGATCCTCAGCCTTTATCTCTAAGCACAATATATATATATATATATATATAATATATATATGCAAAAAATTAAAATCTCGGGTGTTTTCCCGCGTCATTATAAATAAGTTGGTTAAAATATTTAAAATCCTAGTTAAAATCCCAGCTTAAAATCTTCTAAAATTCCCTACAGAGCACTCTGCAAGGTCCTTTAAAACCTCAGCTAAAATCCTACCAGTGACTTTAGCTGAGGTTTTAAAGGACCTTGCAGAGTGCTCTGTAGGGAATTTTAGAAGATTTTAAGGTGGGATTTTAACTAGGATTTTAAATATTTTAACCAACTTATTTATAATGACGCAGGAAAACACCCGAGATTTTAATTTTTTGCATATGCACACCCATGAAAACTTAAGAAGACATATATATATATATATATATATATATATATATATATATATATATATATATATATATATATATATATATATATATCCCCTCTCCAGGGGGTGTGGGTAATGGGGCCTCTGTGATGCAAAATAACCTTGATCTTGCAGTTAAAGCAATGATATTGTCTTTTTTTTTTTCCTCCCCTGATTAGATCCTCTGGGTATTATGGCAAACACATCTATTCGCTCTTCTTGATGTGCCTGTGTAATTTCCCTTAATGTTAATTGGAACTACAGAGAGAACAGAACGTGTGTTGGTTTTCCTGGCCTTGTGCTGCTCCCTGCTGTGGTGAGAGTCTGTGATTATTCACAACCACTGCTTTGAACAGTGTTGCTTAACTCTGAAAGAAGGCTGGTATCTAAGATTTTGTGACTTGGGGGTGGGGGGGTGGGCGGGGAGGAAGAAAGAAATGAAACAGATTCACAGGGTAGCTAGGAAAAAAAAATAAAAAAAATAAAAAGGTGGCCGGACCTCAGTTTTATAGCTCGCTGTCAAAACAAACCACATGATAACGGATAGAAGGGAATATTTGTAGTAGCTCAGGATTGAAATGTGAGTGTCAGGAAATCAGGAAGCGAGCCTGTTCAAAATAAGTCTATTCCATGCTAGCTCTCTGCAAGAATCCGAACTGCTAACTGCCAAAGCAAGTTGGCGGAAGATAAGAGTCAAGGCTGAACTTAGATCTCTTGTGGGCACGAAGGAACTCAAGACTGATGACGCATTTGACCCCTCAGGCTCAGCCTAGTCATGTCCTACAGTAGGAGCTCTCTGTGCTCTCTGTGCTTGGTTGTTTTCTTGCAGTCATTTCATTATCCAACTACGCAACATCATCAGTGCTAGAAAGGAGTGGTTTCCACTTCAAGAAAACGACAAAGCAATATCAGTGATAGTAACAATATTTACTTATTATTAATAATAATATTCTTCCCACTTATAATTTCCACCTTTGTGGTCTAACCATTTCTAAAACAAATCCCGTGTTAAAAAATATTCTGTACCTTCTTTATCTTTTATCTTTAATGTTAGCCTATCCATTTCTGCACAATATAATTTTTTTTTTTAAATTATGTGTCAGGGTAATGATGATTTAAAGCTGACCAGTCCTTTAAGACTGAGGATGAGTCAGCAGCGTTATTGCCCTTTAAGAAGCTGCCTATAGAGGGAGTCTCTATCTCTCCTCGTGTATCACTTTCCTCGTTGTGTGTATCTGCATTGTAGTTCTCTGTGTAGACTTGAAGAAGACTGAATATATATATAGATAGATAGATAGATAGATAGAGAGAGAGAGAGAGAGAGAGGGGGGGGTGTCTTTGGTTATTCAGGTTTTCTCCCGCGTAAAATCAGAAGTACCCTGGTGACGTTTCGACGAAGTCTCATTCGCCATCTTCAGGCTGGTGTCTTCATCTTCGTGCTTGTGTGAGCAAAGTGTGATTGGAGATGCCGATCAAGATGACGAGTGAGACCTCGTCAAAACGTCGCCAAGATACTCTCAATCTTACACAGGAAAAGACCCGAATACGCCAAGACTTGATATATATATATATATATATATATATATATATATATATATATATATATATATATGTGTGTGTGTGTGTGTGTGTGTGTGTGTGTGTGTGTGTGTGTGTGTACAGTTAATATCTTGGGTTTCTTCCCGTGTAATTGTAAACATATCCTTAAAAGGGTAGCAGTGACGTTTCGACGAAATCACATTCGTCATCTTCTGGCTGAAGTTCTCAGTTTGGTGCTTATGGGCAAACTGTATATATATAGTGTTTTTCTATCGAAGCACCTGGTCTACCCCAATATGGGAGGAAGCATACTGCTTCCCTTTCGCCTTTCAGCTTCAATCCAGGAGCCCTCAAGCAGTCACATTCACGACAAACCATTTTTATACCAAATTTATATTTTGCTGATAAAGAAATAACGAAATAAAGGGAGACTAGTATAGATCTATTTCAAACTATTTAGCTCTCATCAGCTAGCCATACTCTTACTTGGGAATCAAAATAGTAGTCATGCTGTAAACACTCTGACATTATGTTTTCATCTGTATAAGTAAATTGACTCAGACAATATACTATATATTTAAGCACTTATGTAAGTTAAATGTACAAATAAAATTTATTTTTTAAAAAAGAAAACAACCAAACAACCAGGCCCACAAACCATATGGTAATTCAATAAAATTTCATCCTTTGGAGAGGGCAGAGTTTGCTTAGGTTACAATTGCAGATAGTCCTTTGTTAATGTCCCTAATGGGAACCAACCAATTCCATTGCTAAGAACTTTGATTGCAAAGTGAAAATCATGTGACCATGTCAATTTATGATGACAATTCTAGTACTTCCAATCGCTATTGTAGAGCCAAACACTCGTGGTTGTTAAGGTCACAATGTTGTGTGACCACGACTTACAACTTCCTGCCAGCTTCCCCCATGACATGGCTTGTTGGATACCAGCTGGGAAGATAACAAATGTCAACCATAGAACATTGTGACAATTGTACATCTGTGCCAGGTGTTGAGCACCTGAATCAGGATTACGTGGCCACTGGAATGATCTGTCAGAGTTTGTTGCAAAAATCAAATCCAGAAGCACACACAGATAATTGATACAGCTGGATTCATTAAATTCTTTATATACATAATGACAGATGAAGTATTTACAATACCAAAAGTTGATTCTTCCGACGTGGTAGAAGTTACAGGCAGAACACAAGGCGGGAGAGAACAGTTAGTTTCATTTCAGCAGCGCAGACAGCACACACTCTGGTTTCAGTTTCTCTGCACAGACTCAGAAGCTGCAGACTAAGACACGCCCTGACTCCAGTCTGTCTCAACTCCCATTGGCTGACTTACTTGCTATGCCTATTCATTGGCTGATCTATTCCAGTTTATGAATATTCATACTCTGACATGATTGCAAAAGCCATATCTTCGAGGACCAGTGATAATGTCTCCTCATTTAGACCTCTTGTAATTTCAAACGGTTGTTGAACAAATGTTTGTTAACCAAGGACCAACTATAATGCTTGTATTAATTGAAATTGGATGGCCGCCATGCCAAAATTTGGTAGCTTCGTATGTTTTTCTCTACTCTTCTTGCTGAAGAGAGAAAATGCTGATATTCCATGCTATTCCTGTGCGTGATACTCATTTGCTTGAGCCAATTTTGTACCCAGCCTGAGTAGTCTTCATTTTCTATCCAGTTCCATGTTTAATAACAGAAACACACCTGCCTTTGTCAATATATTTGACTAGGAAAGGCATTTTGTTCATAGTGGCATGCTTCTAAAGTTTTTTGCCTTATCTAGCGACCCATCTAATCATATCCATCTCAGCATGAAGGTTGAACATGGTACTCTCACTGTTTTGCTTGTTTAATTTTGCTTCTTTAGAAGAACCACAACTTATGTTTACATTTATAAAGAGGCAAGAATTGTATAAGAAGGGCTCTGAAAAATGTTCTAGCTTTCTTCTCAACAAGACAACTGAAAGACAGCAGTATAATATCCAACTGCTGCTCCATATTTATCGAGATATTTCTTCCAAAGGAAATGACAGCTTGTCAAAGATAAAAGGATGATATAAAGAGTGGATTTGCTCTATCTTGTGGCCATCACTACTGGGCCAAAAAAGTTCAAATTTCTCTATCACGAAGGCAACAGATTTCTCTAGAAAGACAATGTGTAAGAAGAGCACGTTAATACCACTTTACAATGCCTTGGTAAGGCCACACTTGGAATACTGCATCCAGTTTTGGTTGCCACAATATAAAAAAAAAAGATGTTGAGACTCTAGAAAGAGTGTAGAGAAGAGCAACAAAGATGATTAGGGGACTGGAGTCTAAGACATATAAAGAACGGTTACTTGAATTGGGTATGTCTAGTCTGATGAAAAGAAGGACTAGGGGAGACATGATAGCAGTCTTCCAATATCTCAGGGGCTGCCACAAAGAAGAGGGAGTCAAGCTATTCTCCAAAGCACCTGAGGGCAGGACAAGAAGCAATGGGTGGAAACTAATCAAGGAGAGAAGCAACTTAGAACTAAGGAGAAATTTCCTGACAGTTAGAACAATTAATCAGTGGAACAACTTGCCTCCAGAAGTTGTGAATGCTCCAACACTGGGAGTTTTTAAGAAGAGATTAGATAACCATTTGTCTGAAGTGGTATAAAGTTTCCTGCCTAAACAGGGGGTTGGACTAGAAAATCTCCAAGATCCCTTCGAACTCTGTTATTCTATTCTGTTCTGTTCTGTTCTGTTCTGTTCTGTTCTGTTCTGTTCTGTTCTGTTCTGTTCTGTTCTAGTCTAGTCTAGTCTAGTCCAGTCCAGTCCATTCCATTCCATTCCATTCCAGTCCTGTCTTGTCCTGTCCAGTCCAGTCCAGTCCAGTCCAGTCCAGTCTATTCCATTCCATTCCATTCCATTCCATTCCATTCCATTCCATTCCATTCCGTTCCGTTCCGTTCTATTCTATGAAGTAAGTTAGAAAAGTTTACTAATGGAATTTGAAGAGCCTTACGGCCAGTTATCTAATTAAAAAAAAAAGCATTACAGTACCAAATGAAAAGCTGGAGATTCAGCGAACTGAGCACTAACTCCCACAAAGGAACAAGTAGATCCCTAACCAAAAAGCTTCCTATATTCTCCTGAAGCTTGGAGAGAACCTGTTTAATATGCAGCCACCATGATATTCCAGCAGACGGAACTCTCTAGGCCGATTTTAAATCATAAAAAAGTAGGCTGGAAAAAATCTCCTGTCATTTCGTGTGCTTTCTGGCTTAGCCTGACTTGGCACATGCTAAAGTTAATGACTTCTAAAAATGAGCGGGCTCATTTGATAAAGGAAGTCAGGCATTTGTTATGTATATTAAGGTAAAGGAACCAGCCGAGTTGAAAACAATGGAGAAGAGGAGAAAAGAAAAAAACCCACGATTCTTAATTGAGCTTCTAGTCTTCCAGACAACGAATGCATATTCAAGCATACACGCACAAATATATGTAAAAGAAAATGGTTTTTAGAGTCAGAATCTTTACTACCGGTTCTCCGAACTACTCAAAATTTCCGCTACCAGTTCTCCAGAACTGGTCAGAACCTGCTGAAACCAACCTCTGCTCCCCAGCCTCCAGAGAGAAAGGGAGGGAGAGAGAGAGACACACACACACACCACAGGGGGGGGAGGGAGGGGGGAAGGGAGGGAGAGAGAACACACACACACACACACACACACACACACACACACACAAACAGAAGTCTCTCACCTGCCCCCAAGGCAGCCACATCCCTTCACTAACCTGCTTTCCACCCCCTGGAGCATAACAAATTAAAGTTTAATTTATGTGTATTGTTTAATGGACTGCTAAATTGGCCACGCCCACCCAGTCACATGACCACCTAACCATGCCCACCCAGCTGGTCTGGGCCCCCAACAGTCTGAGGGACCATGAATTGGCTCCCTGTTTATAAACTTTGAGGACCCCTTGTGTAGACTGACTTGTGGCTTAGACACTTCTTTCCCTGCCCTACGTTTCCTTGATTTCCTGTGGTTGCCATTTTTTTTTTAATTTGATTTATATGCCGCCCTTCTCCAGAGACTCAGGGCGGCTTACAATGCGTTAAGCAATAGCCTTCATACTTTTGTATATTTATACAAAGTCAGCTTATTGCCCCCACAAACTGGGTCCTCAGTTTACCTACCTTAGAAAGGATGGAAGGCTGAGTTGACCTTGAGCCTGGTGAGAATTGAACTCGCAGTAATTGTAGGCAGCTGGATGTTAAATGCTGCCTTAGGAGGCATTAGCCTCCTACGCCACTCGGGCTCTTTTTTAATTTTAATTTCATTCTTCTTCTTCTTTTTTTTTAAATCAGTTTGTATGTTTTTATTGTTCACTATGATGGGGCATCATGGCAACAGAAATTACCCTTAAAGGAAGTTTTGACAACAATTGATTGTTGCCTTATCTTTGTGCCATTTGTTATCAGCCTAGCTGCCAAGTCATTGCAGGCTGTGGGTTTATCTTGATGAGATAATACTCCATGGACACCATCACACAACAGTCACAAATTGGAAGACTATGTAATTTTCCAAAGTGTTACCCCTCAAGGCAAACAGCATCAAACCAGATAGCAAGCAAAAGCAACTTTAGATGGCCAGATCTATTTATGGGATTATAAACAAGCAGCCATAAATTTCAACTTATCTGTCGAAAAAGACTTATATGTGTTGGTGAATCCGTTGGGTTTTGACTGTACACTTCTACAACTTTGGGGGTTCAGCATGTTTTCGTGTGGGACAGACAACACTCAATAGTAAACCACATTTAGTTTAGCATGTCATGCAAGCCTAAACCATGTGTTCAGATTGTTGTGACCTAGGCTTCCTGAGTTATTAAAACACACGAGGAGTCCCAAAAACTTCTTTTATTGCAACAGCTGTGAATTACGTTCATTCACAGCTGAGTCCCAATTAGTTGCAAAAAGTCCTTCGGGAGAAGTCCTTCAGGATAATCACCAACCTTTATCTCCCTTGAGACTCTGCCAAAGACCTACTTGGCAAAGCCACACGGATTCCAGAATCAAATAGAGGTGCCAACTGGGAACAGAATTAACAACGTTGCTTTCTGCAAAGGGCCCATGTGCCTTTGCTCCTCTTTTAAGCCTTATGGGAGAGGCCAATCATCTCCAGGCCTTACTCCTGAGTCGTCCCTTTAGTTTTAACTGTTCTTGTCTTCTAGCAGCTCTGCCCATGCGCGCACTAGGAACAGGCTCCTCCTGTTCCTCTGCCTCTCTGATATCCAACTCTGGAGGCTCCGGAGTCTGTGCATAACTCCCAGATGGCCCTGGCCCCATCTCTGCCTCTGATGCAGAGCCCTCATCCAAACTTTCCCCAGACTCCAGGACTGGCCCATATTCCTCCCCAGCCTCCTCACTGTCCGACTCAGCTGCCAGCTCTGCAGGCTGCTGGCAGACCACAACACAGATTAAGGATTAGCTTTAATATACAATGGTCCCAAAGGTGTTTTTTCAAAGGGCAACTGGACTTCTTGTTTTTGCTTGAAGACGTTTCGCTTCTTATCCAAGAACAGATAAGTTCTGAACTGAAGAAACTTCTTGAATGAGAAGAGAAACATCTTCAAGCAAAAAAAAAAAAAAAAAAAAAAAAAAACAAGGAGTCCAGTTTCCTTTTGAAAAAACACCTTTGAGACAACCATGACCTGGATGACTGAGAATCTCCATAGATGTTTAACATACCATTCAAACTCCAAGTGTAACTTTAGACTTCCCATCTTTGGCCTAAAAAGAGAAGCAAATAAATAGTAACCAGAAGAAGACACGGTGTTGTTAGATCCTCTGTGGAACTGATCTTTGGCCATTGAGATAGATGGGTGGGTGGACAGATGGACAAATGTAATAGAAATGAACATAGATTAGCACTGGACTAGGCAACAGTGGATTTCAGATGTTTTGACCTTCACCTACCATCTGTTGGTCAGACCTTGATGATTAATATCAGTAATCCAAAACATCTGGAATGTGTTTAATTGTCAACCTCCAGAATAATGGAATCAAGATTTTGATTGCAAGCAAAATACATTCATGCACCTTGGTGCTTTTATATACATCTCTCCGCTTTTATTTACCGTATTTTTTCTCAGTATAAGACGCACCTTAGTTTTTGGGGAGGAAAATAAGAAAAAAGCTGATTGGCGGGTGGATCGGCCTCCCGGAATACCCCCAATAAGCTGTTCCCAGAGGTAAATTTTAGCAACAGATTCCTTGGTTGTGAGCTCTGTGCCTTGCTTTTTTTTCTGCCTCTGAAAGCCTCCAAAACAGAGCTTCAGAAAAAAAGCCTCTTCTTTTCTGAAGCTCTGTTTGGGGGTTTCTTTTCTGAAGCTTTGTTTCTGATGCTTTTTTCAGCCTCTGGAACCTCTGTTTGAGAAGCTGGGCGGGGCTACATTCTGAGTATGAGACACACCCAGATTTTCACCCTCTTTTTTTGGGGAAAAAGGTGCATCTTATACTCCGAAAAATACGATACATTTTACTACAGCCTGGGAGTACCTCAGTGCTTCTAACTTGTGTGCAAAAATCCCTCTGCAATACAGAAGAATATTCAAGAGTTCACGGGCATAGAGTCACAATTAAAAGATCCACAGTTTTGTTAAAATAAAAATATAAGAAGATTATATTATATGCCCTTAGTGAAGCGAAACTCTCCATGCCATAAAGCAGCTTGTTCCACTATATGATATCTCATAAAATCGGGAAGTAAAACATCTCCTCGGGAAGTAAAATGCCTCCTCATCTTGATATACCTCCTTTGAAATTAATCCAATTTAATTATCCTTTCCTAAAATGTGGTGCCCAAAACTGGACGCAATTCTTCCAAAAGGAATCAGACCATGGCAAAATAGAAGAAAACAGTTCCTTTCCATGGTCTGGAATTTTCAAAATCATTGAAATGCTGACTAAGAGTTCTAGGCCTTGAAAACGACTTATTTAGGCCTTACGGTGGTGCAGTGGCTAGGGTTGCAGTACTGCAGGCTACTTCTGCTGAGTGCCGGCAGTGGTGAAATCCAGCCGGATCTATCCGGCTTGCGCGAATCGATAGCGCTGGCAGCAGGAGGCTCCGCCCACCCGCTGGGATGTCATTACGCCCTGTCTTTGACCCTCTGCGCATGCGCAGAAGAGGCGCACACGCTTACATTCTCGAACCAGTAGCGAAGGTAAGTGCATTTCACCACTGACTGCCAGCCTCCTGCAATTGGCCAGTTCGATCCTCACCAGCTCAAGGTTGATTCAGCCTTCCATCCTTCCGAGGTCAATAAAGTGAGGAGCCAGTTTGTTGGGAGCAATATGTTGACTCTGTAAACCGCTTAGAGAGGGCTGCAAAGCACTGTGAAGCGGTATATAAGTCTAAGTGCTATTACCTGATGGTTTTAATGGATAAAAACTCCTAGGATACCAATAAAGGAGAATATTTGTAGCTCAGGGTTGAAATGAAGGCTCCTGGTTGCTTTCTGAGCTTGCTTGATTTCTTGCAGATGTTTCATTATCCGAACTAGATAACATCATCACCTAGCTTGGGTAATGAAGCATCTTCAAGAAAACAAGCAAGCTCAGAGAGCACCAAGGATCCCTCAAATACCTATTGTCAGGGTTCCAAGTAATAAATCCATTGCAAGCAAAACTCCAAGGCAGGTGGATTCCTCAAAGAATAGCTTTATTGGAAATATCAGATTGGCACATATCTGGAGAAAACCAACTCGGAAGGACCTCTTGGTTTTTTTTTTTTTGTTTTGTTTTGTTTTGTTTTTTAATTTATATGCTGCCCTTCTCCGGAGACTCAGGGCGGCTTACAATGCGTTAAGCAATAGCCTTCATACTTTTGTATATTTATACAAAGTCAGCTTATTGCCTCCACAATCTGGGTCCTCATTTCACCTACCTTTGAAAGGATGGAAGGCTGAGTCAACCTTGAGCCTGGTGAGATTTGAACTTGCAGTAATTGCAAGCAGCAGATGTTAATAACAGTGTTTAGTCCACTGTACTACAGACTCTTTAATTAGGTTTTCACCTAATTAAAAGTAAAAGGTTTTTCCCCCAATCCCAAACAATCACTCTCATGGCCCAATCAATGCAGCATCCGCTGGTCTGGTGACATCACTCCTCCTTCCTCTGGCCAGGTGTGAGAACGTCCTTGGTTCCCAAGAGAAAGTATTTTGTTTTGACTACAAAAGAGCCTTGGTGGCTCAGCAGACTAAAGTGTTGTTAAGTAGCACCAGCTGCCTGCAATTACTTCAAATTCTAATCTCACCAGGCTCAAGGTTGACTCAGCCTTCCATCCTTTCGAGGTAGGTAAAATGAGTACCCGGATTGTGAGGGCAATAAGATGACTTTGTATAAAAAAGAACACCGCTTGGGGGGGGGGGGGCGAAAGCCTTGCTAAGCAGGTATATACAAAAAGTATGAAGGCTATTGCTTAACGCATTGTAAGCCGCCCTGAGTCTCCGGAGAAGGATGGCATATAAATCGAACCAATAAATAAAATAACCCCCAGCTATCTCTAATTCCCCCTCCCTATCCTTCAACTCCATTGTGGCGATACTGAAGCTCCAAGATGGCTTCAGCCAGGTCAGCTTCAGGTTTGATATCTATCATTATTCCTCCATTTGGGAATTTTTTTAAAAAAATCTTCAGTCATAGACTTTTTCTTCCAAACCATTCCGCCATATACTCTAACATCCCATCTACGATGTGCTTTTAGTGTGCATTAATTCATGTCTTTAATTTTGATATAGAGGGACATGATGGCTCAGTGACTAAGATGCTGAGCTTGTCAATCGAAAGGTTGGCAGTTCAGCGGTTCGAATCTCTAGTGCCATGTAACGGGATGAGCTCCCATTACTTGTCCCAACCTAGCAGTTCGAAAGCACATAAAAATATGCAAGTAGAAAAATAGGGACCACCTTTGGTGGGAAGGTAACAGCGTTCCGTAAGCTTTTGGCGTTGAGTCATGCCGGCCACATGACCACAGAGACATCTTCGGACAGCTCTGGCTCTTCGGCTTTGAAACGGAGATGAGCACCGCCCCCTAGAGTCGGGAACGACTAGCACATATGTGCGAGGGGAGCCTTTACCTTTTTAATTTTCATAGCAGAGTACAGTTACACCCACAGTAACATTAACATTGAAGGGAGGACCTGCTCAGGTTTTATTCTTTGCACTGTTGTTGCCTGGAGACTTGCTAAACATTTATTTATTTATTTCACGCTACCTCCAATTGAACGGCTTCTATTATTTAAATTGGCGGGAAAGCATTTATGTCAGCAAAGAATGAAACGGCATTTTAGCTAGGAAGCTGGTTGGTTAAAAATGACTCCTATTTTAAGCATTCTTCATCCAGCAAGGAATTAAAACTAAAATACACGAGTAAATTACCATCGGTTCCAAATAGAATGCCGCAAATGACATATTGCATTTCCAGGCACAATAAGCTGATGTGTGTTTTAACTGATAGGTTTCTACTTGCTTGTCATCCATAGATAATTAGAAGATGAATATGATTTCGGCAAAAAGCACATGGTATAAAATTACTAAGCAGAAGGGAAAGAAAACTAATACGTTGCTTGGTCAAAAGAGAAAAAAAGAATGGGATGATTGCATATCTGCAAATATTATGTTTATCCTTTATATATATCATCCACATAGTTAAGTAAGCCTTACAAGTTATATAACACTACATTTCTTTTTGGGGCTGCAGCAGCTGCTAATTCTTTGGAACTTTATTTATTTGTAAAATTTATTTGCTGCCCAACTCATATCCAATGACTCTTTGTGACCAACTTTATGATAAGAAAGGTTCTACATTTAAGCAAGGAAAACAGAATACACAGATACAGTATATGTGGTACCTCGCTCAATAGTAGTAACTGTGAGAGGGATTTTGGAGTCCTAGTGGACAACCATTTAAATATGAGCCAGCCATGTGCAGCAGCTGCCAAAAAAGTCAACACAGTTCTAGGCTGCATAAACAGAGGGATAGAATCAAGATCACCTGAAGTGTTAATATCACTTTATAAGGCCTTGGTAAGGCCACACTTGGAATCCTGCATCCAGTTTTGGTCACCATGATGTAAAAAAGATGTGGAGACTCTAGAAAGAGTGCAAAGGAGAACAATAAGAGGATTAGGGGACTGGAGGCTAAAATACATGAAGAACCGTTGCAGGAACTGGGTATGTCTAGTCTAATGAAAATAAGGACTAGGGGAGACCTGATAGCAGTCTTCCAATATCTCAGGGGCTGCCACAAAGAAGAGGGAGTCAAGCTATTCTGCGCAGCACCTCAGGGCAGGACAAGAAGCAACGGGTGGAAATTAATCAAGGAGAGAAGCAACTTAGAACTAAGGAGAAATTTCTTGAAGATAGAACAATTAACCAGTGGAACAACTTGCCTCCAGAAGTTGTGAATGCTCCAACACTGGAAGTTTTTAAGAAGATGTTGGATAACCATTTGTCTGAAGTGGTGTAGGGTTTCCTGCCTGGGCAGGGGGTTGGACTTCTTAGAAGACCTCCAAGGTCCCTTCCAACTCTGTTATTCTATTCTGTTCATTTCTTTTCTGTTCTATAACCAATTGCAGTTATGTCCTTTTTTCTAAGGAGTCCTTAAAATTGAATAAAAAGTATGTCTGTGTTTTATCTTCACACTGTCTCTTCCCAGGGCCTTTAAGAAGGCATTCTTAAAGCAACAACAACAAAAAAAAAAAAAAAAAAAGGCATGGTGACCTCTGAGAGTATAGATTTCAATGCCCATCGATTTCAGCTACCACGGTTAATGCCAAAGGTCCTGCCTTCCAAAGCATCTCAACGATGCTACATTGCCCTGTCATAGCAGTCAAGCTTGAGAGATATAAGAAATCCATAAAGCACACGGAGACAGATGGCTTAGAAATAACTGTAGAAGAGAAGGTTTGGCTTGTTTCCTTGAAAATGACTACAGAGAGTCCTTGAGTTACAACCACAAGTGGGGAAGAGAAAATTGCATTGCTAAGACTGGCAGTTTAAACGGCTTACACCCGATTATTAAAAAAAAATATTTTTGGCCACAGTTGTTAAGTGAATCCAGCTTCCCATATTTGATTTTGCTGGTCAGAAGTTGGCTGGGAATGTGAGAATAGAATTGGGAATTGGGAAGAGAAGAGAAGAGAAGAGAAGAGAAGAGAAGAGAAGAGAAGAGAAGAGAAGAGAAGAGAAGAGAAGAGAAGAGAAGAGAAGAGAAGAGAAGAGAAAATAGAAGAGAAAATAGAGAGTAGAATAAAGAACAAAATAGAGAATACGATAGGATAGGATAGGATAGGATAGGATAGGATAGGATAGGATAGGATAGGATAGAATAGAATAGAATAGAATAGAATAGAATAGAATAGAATAGAATAGAATAGAATAGAATAGAATAGAATAAGAAATGGAATAAGGAATAGAATAAGGAATGGAATGGAATGGAATGGAATGGAATGGAATGGAATGGAATGGAATAGAATAGAATAGAATAGAATAGAATAGAATAGAATAGAATAGAATAGAATAGAATAGAATAGGAAATGGAATAAGGAATAGAATAAGGAATAGAATGGAATGGAATGGAATATTCTATTCTATTCCATTCCATTCCATTCCTTATTCTATTTCTTATTCCATTTCCTATTCTATTCTATTCTATTCTATTCTATTCTATTCTATTCTATTCTATTCTATTCTATTCCTATTATTATTTCTATTTCTATTTCTATTATTTCTATTTCTATTACTTCTCTTCTCTTCTCTTCTCTTCTCTTCTCTTCTCTTCTCTTCTCTTCTCTTCTCTTCTCTTCTCTTCTCTATTGAGAACTCTCCTGTAGTGGAAAAACTGTTGTATATCTGTTTCAAGTCCAATACTGTCAACCAAATAGCGAGACTCTACATCTGCTGAATTTAAGGCAAATCCAAGCGTCATGTGCTGAATTGTATCCAAAATATTGAATTTCCTTGCATTGTATACAGACAGCCCCATGAAAAAGAGCTAAACACACCTATTTAGCAAACCCATGCAAACTGTTACGAAGAAGGGAGGGGAAAACCCCCTCCCTGCGTTAATAAACAGAATTAACATTTTAATGAAAATTTTCTTTCTATGCCCCCTATCCTTTAAAAGCTCGCCTTGTTTATGACGCTAGAGGAAGAAATATGAAATGAACAATTTTGGGCCCCACCGTCAAGCAATTTATGTCCTCATTCATTCATTCATTCATTCATATTTTTGACATTGCTAGCTCTGCTCTTTCCATAGCTCTTTCCATGGGAAAAAACAACAACAACTTGTTTCAGTCTTCTTACAAAAAAAATAATAATTTCAATCTTTAAAAAAAAAAAAAAACTTGACCAGGAGCAAGGGAGAACTTGATTGCAGGCTGGAAGCAGAACATTAATAGTTCTGTTTTCTAGCCCGTTGCTTCAATTCTTTGTTGCAGGGACCCTCGGTTGCTTCTCAATTTCTTTCTTTCTTTCTTTTTTGACTTGGAAGAGGCTGAACAGCTTTTGCCACATAATATTAGACAAAGTCATTTGACTAAAATGAACTGGCATGTTAAATCCCAGCTGCATTAGGCTTTTTCTATTACATTGTATTTAAATGTGCGTGTCATGAATTCCCTGTTGATTGTTCCATTATTATAATATTTGTGACTTATGTTTACAATAAAGAGACGAAGGAACAGCAACAGATATTACATATTTTAACCCACTCTGCAAAGAAAAACCCACCAGGCACGTTGAATTACAAGCTTTCGGTATCTTCCTCAGATGAATTGTATTCTTGTACTGCTTTTGTTCCTGCAACGCAACCCCCTGAGCAGGGATGGGATTCAAAAATTTTAGCAACCGTTTCTCTGCCTGGTTGCTGGGTGGGCGTGGCCATGGTGGGTGTCGTCTACTCAGCCTCCTGCACCACTGCAGGGGGGTGTTTTCGCCCTCCCCAAGCTCCAGAGGCTTTCCTTGAGCCTCCGAGAGGGCGAAAATGGCCTCCCCTGAGCTTTGGAGGCCCTTCGGAGGCAAGAAACAGTCCAATTTCCGGACTTTCGGAAGAGAGTCTAGTGAAGAGAAGAACTGGGGGAGACATGAGAGCAGTCTTCCAATATTTGAGAGGCTGCCACAGAGAGGAGGGGGGTCAAGCTATTTTCCAAGGCACCTGAAGGCCAGACAAGGAATAATGGATGGAAACTGATCAAGGAGAGATTCAACCTAGAAATAAGGAGGAATTTTCTGACAGTGAGAACAATCAACCAATGGAACCGAAGTTGCCTTCAGAAGTTGTGGGAGCTTCATCACTGAAGACTTTCAAGAAGAGATTGGACTGTCATCTGTCAGAAATGGTGTAGGGTCTCCTGTTTGGGTGGAGGGTTGGACTAGATGACCTATAAGGTCCCTTCCAATCTGTTAATCTGTTCTGTTCGGTTCAATAGCTACCTTTTATCTGTCCATCCCCTTAGGTGCATCTCTTTTTCCTAAGATCGTTACACATGTATAACTACATGTCTTATACTAGAAAAGGTAAGGGGGGGGAAGGAGGCAATGAAAGTGATTAGAAGCTCCTTGATGAGGAAAGACTACAGCAATTGTAACTAGAACAAAGCAGGCAAAGAGGAACCATGTTTGAAGCATGTCTGTTCAGAGGCCTGAGTCCAATCTCCACTGAATCTCCTAATCGATTTGCTAGGCAGCCGATCCCAGGCTCCGAATTGATTTGCCGATTTGATCAAACCGGCTTTGAAGAACTGAATTTTTGATCTGGAGCTTCACGGAGGCCTAATCCCTACCAGCCTTTGAACAGGATGTCCTAGAAATCAAAACGAATGAATAAATAAAAAACCCCAAAGTTGTTGAGCCATCGGTTCTGATCAGCACTCAACGGGTGTCGGGGAAACTTGAGCCTTGGATTTCGGGGAACCGAAACAGATAATAAAAAGTAGGAGGGGAGCGTCAGTTCCTGTCTCCTATCTGTTTTCCAAAATTAGAAAATATTTAGCTAGCTAGCGCTCGATGCCAAAGCGGAAACGAAGCAAACGCCTCTCTCTGGACCATTGCAATGGCCCAAGTGACTGACTTCGTTGGCTGATCTTGTGGTGCAGCGGGTAGCCAAAACAGTCAGATATGCCTGTCATTACCTTGTCCTCCGGAGGGATATTTTGTGTGCTTCTAATTAAAAATAATCCCATCTCCTTCCCTCAGTTGCCTCCACTACCAAATATCCCAGCCACCACTGAAAACACCCCCCTCCCTCCTGCCAGCTGAGTTCAGCTATCCAGAGGCTTCGGAACAGATGACATTGTAATCCTGTTTTTTTTCGGGGAGGGAAATGCCACCCCCCCCAATTCTGAACCCTAATTAGCCACTTGTGTTGCTGCTTTGTAGAAGATGTAGCTGTTGTTTGCACGCCTGGATGAATTCCTGTCCTTCATTGAAGAAAAAGTCGTCATCATCATCATCATCTCTCTCTCTCTCTCTCTCTCTCTCTCTCTCTCTCTCTCTCTCTCTCCTCCCTCCCTCCCTCCCCCCCCTCTCTCTGGGTTTCTGTCTCGCTTACTTTTAATTGCTAAGCACAGTTTGTGTATAGAAGGCTGTGGTGGCGGGGAAGGTGTATATTCTTTTCTTTTAAAATGGCATTCAGGGATGTCCCCTGAAGCCATTGATGTAGACTTTAGAAGCTGTCTGTCTCTGCTGGCCACTCTGACAACCATCGGCTTGGCAAGGGGCGGGCAAGAATTGGGCAGTACCCAGTTCCTCCCTGCATAATCCTTCCCTTTGTTTAGAAATAAGGATGTGTGGAATTGTTGCCCTATCATCAGACAGATCGTTGGCCTGGCAAGCCCAGATGGGTATGGGTAAAGGTTCCCCTCGTACATATTTTTTTAAAAAATAGTTTTTATTGAAGATTTTACATTTTTAAAACCAAAAACATGATAGAAAAAGACAAAAAACGGAGAAAAAAAGGATGAAAAAAAGGAAAACAAACCATACACATACACCAAGCAGTAAAATACAAAACATAACTAACAACATCATATAATATTTTGCAACTTTCTGCATCGACAATTATCTTTATCCCCTCGCACATATATGCTAATCGTTCCCGACACTAGGGGGCAGTGCTCATCTCTGTTTCAAAGCCAAAGAGCCAGCGCTGTCCAAAGACGTCTCCGTGATCGTGTGGCCGGCATGACTCAACGCCAAAGCCGCATGGAACTCTGTTACTTCCCACCAAAGGTGGTCCCTATTTTTCTACTTGCATTTTTTATGTGCTTTCAAACTGCTAGGTTGGCAGAAGCTGGGACAAGTAATGGGAGCTCACCCCATTACACGGCACTAGGGATTCAAACCGCTGAACTGCCCACCTTCTGATCGACAAGCTCAGCATCTTAGCCACTGAGCCACCACATCCCTTTAGAGTATGATCTAGCAACTCTAAACCAAACCAGTTGTCTAAACTAAACCAATTCAAATTGTCTTGAATTGCAAAATAAACCCTGTTTCCCAGGGGAAGACAGTAATTCTGAAAATAGGATGCCGGAGTTTAGCTCTAAATTAAATTTTACATTTTACACGAATTGTATTATTATTAGAAGTAATAGTATTATTAAGTCTAGACTTAATTAAGATCCATTTTTGACAGTGGGGGAAGAAACCAAAGCTCAGTGTAGGGCAGTTCATTTCCATCTGGTTGGGCAACCTGACTGAGAGGTTCAGAAAAGGTGAATCCTATCAAATACCTTTATAATAAACCCTTTTGTTCTTCAGGAATAAAGCTGCAGTCGATAGAGATGAAAATGTCAGTTCTGATACAGTCTTACTCTTCAACTGCAGACATGTGTAATATTTTGCAGATGGATGACCAAGTCTATTTCTGGCCCACGTTTTTCTGAGTTATCCTTTTACACATACACACACACACAAAAATGTATAGACATAAATCTTGAGTTTCTAGTGTGGTACCTGGGAGGAGAAGGGGGAGGAGGAGGAAGGGGAGGGCGAAGAGGAGATGGAGGAGGAGGGAGGAGAGTGGGAGATGGAGGAGGAGGAAGGGAAGGAGGAGGAGGAGATGGAGGAGGAGGAGGAGGAGGAAGAGGAGGAGGAGGAAGAGGAGGAGATGGAGGAGGAAGAGGAGGAAGGGGAAGGGAGAGGAGGAGGAGGAAGGGGAAGGGGAGGAGGAGGAGGAGATGGAGGAGGAAGAGGAGGAAGGGGAAGGGAGAGGAGGAGAAGGAAGGGGAAGGGGGAAGAGGAGAAAATGAAGAAGGTGGAGGAAGAGAAGGAGGAGGAAGAGGAGGAAGGGGAAGGGAGAGGAGGAGAAGAAGAAGAAGGTGGAGGAAGAGAAGGAGGAGGGGGAGGGGGAAGGGGAAGGGGAGGGGGAGATGGAGGAGGGGAAGATAGATGAGGAGGAAGGGGAGGGGGAGGAGGGGAGATCAAAACACCACATTTGAACATAAACCAGAGGAGTTTTGAAATTGAATTGGGTGGATTCTGAGTTGGTGTTAGATAGCAAAGAGCTTTCCTGGTTGTGAGCTAACATACAGGAATACAATCTGGTGGAATGGAACCACAGCCCTATGGATGATAGAGTGGTAGGCCAAAATGGGCCACTCTTTGGGGAAGGAGGAGAGATTCAGAGCAGGAATTTCAGAAAGGGATAAGAAATTGAATACCACCTGAAGAACTATCTTGACTGGTTTGGGAAATACCTTAATCACTGCTTTGGGATCCGTGGTGGTGCAGCATTGTAGGCTGACTCTGCCCACTGCCAGGAGTTCGATCCTGACTGGCTAAAGGTTGACTCAGCCTTCCATCCTTCCAAGGTCAATAAAATGAGGACCCAGATAGTTGGGGGCAATATGCTGATGTTGTCAAACCCTTGGAGTGCTATAAAGCACTTTGGAGTGGTATCTACTGTATTTTTCGGACTATAAGACGCACCGGAGTATAAGATGCACCAAGATTTTGAAGAGGAAAACAAGAAAAAAATAGTATTTGGCCTCTGCACATCCAGTTTCTGCCCTCCCCAACCCCCAGGAGCACTCTGCAGGCCTCCCACACCCTCTGTGCATCCCATTTTTGCAAAAAAAAAAGGTCTGTTTTGGGAGGCCTGCAGAGTGCTCCTGGGGGTTGGGGAGGGCAAAAACGTGATGTATGGGGGGGGGGGTTTGGGAGGCCAGAAATGGGCCCATTTTCACAAAAAAAAAAAAAAAAACCCAGCCCCCAGGAGCACTCTGCAAGCCTCTGAAACCCTTTGTGCATTCTGTTTTTCCAAAAAACGGACCTGTTTTTGGCGAAAATGGGATGCACAGAACAGGGTTTCAGGAGGCGAAAAATGGCTATATTCAGTGTATAAGATGCACCAACATTTCCACCCTCTTTTAGGAGGGAAAAAGTGTGTCTTATACTCCGAAAAGTACAGTAAGTCTAAGCACTATTGCTCTCTACATCCCAAATAACCCCAGCCTGCTCAAGAGATGGTGAGGAAGTGTCGTGACTGGAGAAGGGAAAATGTGTTCGCCACAGTACCGAAAGATACACAAACCAATTTAACAAGGTATTTATGACTGAAGCAAAATGAGAAACGCAGCAAGCGGAGGGGAAACACGAGGTAAAACTATCCATGTTGGGCTTCTGATCAGTTCAGGCACATTGATCTGAGATGGGAAACGGCACCTAACCTCAACTCCTTGTGTTTCCTAACCTCAACTCCTAAATGACAGCATTAGGACCCCTCCTGTTTTTTCTGAACGCTTTGAGAAAAAGACAGCTCATTCGGCACCCACGGCGGGGAATACGAGACATTTTAAGAAACGCTGAGGAGGATGTATTAAAATGCCTATTCATCTCGTAAATTACCATCTGTGGCAGAAGCGATGATCCCCGGTATGCACTGTCTACCCCTTCCTCCTTATTTTATTAGACGTTGCTCCCATTTTCTTCTTTTTTAAAAAAAAACGGAGATGTCTCCTGGACAATGAGAACAAAATCACAAGTGTTGAGAGATGCTGGCTTCGTCTTAATGAGTTCAGCAGGAGTCCGCAGGTGAGAAATTTGGAGACGTATTCAAAAAAAAAACTTGTGTGACTTCAGGAAAGAAGTCACAGCAACCTGCCCACCCTTGTAGGATGGCGGTGGGGTGGTTGCTCAAAAGATTTGTCAGGTGTGAAGATGCGATGGTCAAGGCTTTGTAATCACAGATGCTTTACAAAGCACCTTTGTGCGAAAGGGGGATGTAGAATTGGATGCCTTAAAATTAGGAGCCTAATAATAGCTGGAAAGTTTCCTTATGAAGTCGTTAGCTATAAGATACATCCTTCCTTCTTCTCCCATGCCTGCAATTTTTGCACATACAGGAGTGTATCCCTTGGTGGTTGTGTTTTGTCCTGCTTAGTCAAGATAAACGGTAAAAAGTTTTTTTTTTGGGGGGGGGTCGTCTTATAAGAGCCGAGGTGGCACAGTGGTTAGAGTGCAGTACTGCAGACTAATTCAGCTGACTGCTAGCTGCAGTTTGGCAGTTCAAATCTCACCAGGCTCAAGGTTGACTCAGCCTTCCATCCTTCCGAGGTGGGTAAAATGAGGACCCAGATTGTTGGAGGCAACAGGCTGACTCTGTAAACTGTTTAGAGAGGGCTGTGAAAGCACTGTGAAGCGGTATATAAGTCTAAGTGCTATAGCTACTTTCCTTCCTTCCTTCCTTCCTTCCTTCCTTCCTTCCTTCCTTCCTTCCTTCCTTCCTTCCTTCTTCCCTCCCTCCCTCCCTCCCTCCCTCCCTCCCTCCCTCCCTTCCCTCTCCTTCCCCATCCATCCATCCATCCCAGCTCAAGGTTGACTCAGCCTTCCATCCTTCCAAGGTGGGTAAAATGAGGACCCAGATTATTGGAGGCAACAGGCTGACTCTGTAAACCGTTTAGAGAGGGCTGTGAAAGCACTGTGAAGCGGTATATAAATCTAAGTGGTATAGCTACTTTCCTTCCTTCCTTCCTTCCTTCCTTCCTTCCTTCCTTCCTTCCTCCCTCCCTCCCTCCCTCCCTCCCTCCCTCCCCTTCCCCATCCATCCATCCATCCATCCATCCCAGCTCAAGGCTGACTCAGCCTTCCATCCTTCCGAGGTGGGTAAAATGAGGACCCAGATTGTTGGGGGCAAGAGGCTGACTCTGTAAACTGTTTAGAGAGGGCCGTGAAAGCACTGTGAAGCTGTATATAAGTCTAAGTGCTATTGCTATTAGTAGCTTGCTGTGATGGAGATTTTATTTTTTATCTTGCCTCTATTATTATTTTTTGTAATAACTCAAGACATTGAACATAACTAATACTCCTTTCTCCTTCTATTTTCCTTGCAACAACCACCGTGTGAGATGAGTTGGGCTGAGAGGGAGCAATTCCCCCCACCCCCAATGTCATCTAGCCAACTTTCATGGCTAGGGTGGGACTATATCTCACCATCTCCTGCTGGTTGGTCATCCAGTTGGATTTCCCCTTGATTTTGCTTTCTGGAAGCCAGCTGGGAAGATCTCAAAGGGCAATTGTGGTGACTATCATAAATACATACCAGTGGCCAAGCAATTTAATCACATGAGTGTGGGGATGTTACAATGGTTGTAAGTGGAAAGACCAGTAGTTGTTCTGACCTAGGCTTCCCCAGCAGCACCAAGCCTAATAAAACCCTTGTCCTGATAAAACCCTTTTATTTAATTTACAGTGAATTCCTCCCCAGCAAAGTCTTTCCTCTCCCAAGTCTTTCAAGATAGTTCACAATTACCGACCTTTATCAGACTTGGAGAGTGGCCAGACCAATATCTTTCAGATGCCGCAATACTTGGCAAGAATGCAATGATGAACTCATTGTCTCCTGCAAATACACCTCCCCCTTCATTCTCTCTTATTCCCTATGGGAGGGGCCATTCATCGTCCACCTGTGGCCTTCCTCCCAAGTCGACCCTTGTTCTTTAGCTGTCCCCTTCGTCTGGCAATTTTGTGCATGCACACATGGGAACAGGCTCCAGCTGTTCATCTGCCTCACTGATGTCTGACTCCAAAGGCAGCTGATAACTGGCATATGGCCCTGGCCCCCTCTCTGCCTCTGACGCAGAGCCCTCATCAGAGCCGTCCCCAGACTCCAGGACTGGCCCATGTTCCTCCCCAACCTCCTCACTGTCCGAATCTGCTGTCAGATCCACTGGTGGGCCACAACAGTGGTAAGTCACTTTTTTTCCGAGATCATCAATGACTAGATGATCATCAAAACCCTGTTGAGGCTCTTACTATTCTCTGATTCTATATGTTGTATTATTATTATTTTTTTTAGCATTATCTTGGAAGTCAGGATCTATTGATGCAATCTGCCTTGTTTGATAGATCCAGACTAAAACCCAGTCAAAAAGGGTTGTACCTTGGTCTTTAAAGATTAGCAGATCTAACCAATTTTCCTAAAATTAATTCAAAGAATATAACTTTTATCATTGTATCGGCCTCCTCCCTTCATCCAGCTATTAGAGTTAGTGCTAATTACCTGAATCTGATATCACTCTACGTCTTTTCTTCATGTAAGTCCAAACACAGTGTGAAGCCTAACTAATGACTTTTTGCCGATTAACAATTGATAGCTAAGTAATTGATTAGAGGGTTCATGCTGTGTGTCTTTCCCATGTGCTATGAAATATGTAAATAGCACCACCAGTAAATGTCAATGCAAATCAGCTGCAGAAAGTTTGCTGGTTTTACTAGAAACATAATATTATTAAGTACAAGCTAAGCTTTTATGCTGCCTGAGATAGTGCGATAAGACAGCAATTCTTCCCAGGGTTGACCAGATTGGCTTTGGACTAGGATCTTCCAAATGATAGCTTCCAAAATGCAAGATCACTATATGATTCTTGGTTAATTGCCACTCCATAATTTTTATGTTTGAGGTTTCTTCTCTTGAACTAAAGAGGAACATCAGTCTCAAATTCTACAGGAAAAAGCGAACTCGGTCAATTCTGAGAACAGAACAGAGTTGGAAGGGACCTTGGAGGTCTTCTAGTCCAACCCCCTACGTAGGCAGGAAACCCTACACCACTTCAGACAGATTGGTTATCCAATCTCTTCTTAAAAACTTCCAGTGTTGGAGCATCCACAACTTCTGGAGGCAAGTTGTTCCACTGATTAATTGTTCTAACTGTCAGGAAATTTCTCCATAGTTCTAGGTTGCTTCTCTCTTAGATTATTTATTTATTTATTTATTTATTTATTTATTTATTTATTTATTATTGAATTTCTATACCGCCCTTCTCCCTGAGGACTCAGGGCGGTGTACAGCCAAAATTAAAAAAACATGCAGGACAAATATTAAAAAACAATTAAAAGATATATAAATTTGGCCCAATTAAAACTCATTACCAATTAAAATGTTTAAAACATTTAAAACAGATTAATTTCTACCCATTGCTTCTTGTCCTGTCCTCAGTGGCTTTGGAGAATAGCTTGACTCCCTCTTCTTTGTGGCAGCCCCTGAGATATTGGAACACTGCTATCATGTCTCCCCTAGTCCTTCTTTTCATTAAACTAGACATACCCAGTTCCTGCAACTGTTCTTCATAAATTCATAGACTTCTTCAGTGTAGGATGTTGAATACCCAAACCCACAATCGTTTCCTTCCTTCCTTCCTTCCTTCCTTCCTTCCTTCCTTCCTTCCTTCCTTCCTTCCTTCCTTCCTCCCTCTCTCTCTCCCTCCCTCTCCTTCCTTCCATCCATCCATCCATTCATCTAACTATCTATCTATCCACCTATCCATCGACTAAACTTAGAACATACAATTTTCAAAAAAGAGTTGGATGAGTTGGAAGGAACTCTAGTTAGACAGCCATTTCCAAACTAGAAGATATCATCTTTATTAGCCCGATGACATAGAGGAGATCTCTGCAGTAGGCTTGCAGTTTGGGCTGTAAATATATTCCACTGACAGGTTTATTTCTTCATTAAAAAATTTATGTGTGTTGGATTCCCCCACCCTCTTTTTTCCCCGTACACACGCATGCCATTCATGTAAGTTAGAAATGTTGAATAGTTCAGGAACATCGTATGGATTTCAAAATTCTTATTCCCATAGTTTTCTAGTTTGGAAGCAAAGAACTATAGAATGTTCCAAAAAAAAAGTGGCTGGTTTTGGCAATGGGGGGTTGAGAATGAAGTGGCTTTCATGGTGCTGCAACTAGGAATGACACAGTTATGGCTCCTGAGTTGTCACTGAATATGGGGATCCTGGTCAGCACGACCAATAGTAAAGAACAGAGATTTGTATTACCAGGGCGAGCATAATTTTCTACACAATCATCATAGTTACACGTTCCACAGTTGTCCAAAATGATTTGGGACCATCCATCACATCTAGGATAGTACACAAAATTATACAAATAGAAACAGGAATATAAAAGCTGTGGCTGTATTAGCACAACCGACCTACTCAGGATACTAGGAAATGCAAGAGAGAGAGAGAGAGAGAGAGAGAGAGAGAGAGGGAGGGAGGGAGGGAGGGAGGGAGGGAGGGAGAGAGAGAGAGAGAGAGGGAGAGAGTGTGTGTGTGAGTGAGAGAGAGAGATGGATGAATAACAGAATAAGAGAGTTGGAAGGGACCTTAGACCTTAGAGGATCTTCTAGTCCATCCCTCTGCTCAAGCAGGACACCCCATACCCAGTGGTGGAATTCAAGTAATTTAACAACCGGTTCTTTGCCTTAATGATTTCTTCCAACAACCAGTTTTCCAAACTGCTCAGAAAGTTAACAACCGGTTCTCCTGAAGTGGTGTGAACTGACTGAATTCCACTACTGCCTATTCTATTCTATTCTATTCTATTCTATTCTATTCTATTCTATTCTATTCTATTCTATTCTATTCTATTCTATTCTATTCCATTCTATTCCATTCCATTCCATTCCATTCCATTCCATTTTTTACTTTCCTATTCTATTCTATTCTATTCTATTCTATTCTATTCTATTCTATTCTATTCTATTCTATTCTATTCTATCCTATCCTATTCTATTCTATTCTATTCTATTCTATTCTATTCTATTCTATTCTATTCTAAAGTTTCCATCCATTGCTTCTTGTCTTGCCTTCAGGTGTGCTGGAGAATAGCTTGACTCCCTCTTCTTTGTGGCAGCCCCTGAGATATTGGAACATTGCTATCATGTCTCCCCTAGTCCTTCTTTTCATTAAACTAGACATACCCAGTTCCTGCAACCGTTCTTCATAAGTTTTGGAATGATTAGATCCCTAATCATTCTTCTCTGCACTCTTTCCAGAGTGCAGAATGCCTCATCATTTCCAGAATACCTCATCAGGAATGTTGCATTTTTGAAAAATCATTTGGTTTGGCTTGACAGCAGAAGCTTGATGCTGGGATCACAGCGAAGCATAACAAGATCTTCATCCAAATGAGAAAGGTTCCAAAGTATTAGCACTAGCCATTATTTTCCTATTGTATCTAACTGCAGATTAAACAAGAATGTGTGTGAATTTAACTCAGATCACAGATAGGCAGAGGAGTTTTCTTCCCATTAAATAATATGGCTTCTGTTGTTACTGTTTTACATATTGTTGTTTATAACACGAGGACTGATTAAAATAATGGGACCAATTAGACTATATGTTTGTTTCTCTAGTTGCATTAATAAAGACCAGCCTGTTGGAACAATTCCAGCTTCAAACTCACATAATATCCCAGATAATCTTTCATTGGATATACACAGCCAAAATAACTTGAAAGATGGCTGCAGGGTTAAATTGCCCTAGTAGAAGAGCGGTGTGGAATATCAATAGGATTTATAAATAAACAAGAAAAACACACGATAAGGAGTTTTTCCTTGGACTTGAAGACCTCTTCTATCCTCTTGTGCATATTCATGTTCAGTATGTATCTGTTGGGTGATTGCTGGTCCCACTGTCCATTGTGACTCTTGACTAAATTTAGACACGATGAAATCCTTAATTTCACAACACATAGACAAACTCCACCATAGTTTCAACTGAGAAACTGTGAGCATCCTAGACCAAGCCAAGTCCAGAAATGTAGAGAATTCCTGGAAGCCTGCCACTCAGACCCATCAGCCATCAACAGGCACATAGAGATAAACAACATCTACATACCTTTTGAAAGATTCAATCAAAAAGCCCAAAAAAATAATAAAATAAAATAAAACACCTCTTCACCAGCAATCAACCTCCAGAAAAGCAGAGTTTAACACCAAGACCAAATAGACCAACGATCAAGAAGTAAACAATACCCCAATCAGGGAACTACCAACCTCAGGCAAACAAGCTAACAGTAAACCACAATCTAATCAAGGAACCATGAAGAACTCTGTCCCTAACACTGATAGGGCAAGTCACGTGTATATAAAAAGAGATCAAATCCCTCTTCCTTCTACCATTGAGATTACCTAGTTGGGTAATGAAACGTATGCAAGAAAATAACCAAGGTCAGAGAGCACTAAGGACCCCATAAACTAATGTGGCTTCCACCTGAGGAAGTTTTATGCTTTACAAAATCTATTCCTTTTCTAATTTTCCTTAAGTTTTTAAGACACCGGGAAGCACTATTTCTAAGGCGAGAGACGATAACATATGACATTTGAGTGGTTTCTTCATTTCAAGAAGCTTATTTCTGTGATATCATCATAAATAAACCTAAGTGCCTTTATGAGGCAGAAAATTGGAAAGCAGATCTTCAAAAAGGTTAAATACAATATAGTGTGGCCATCCGTTAAATACTTTCGACTATAATGAGCAAAACCTATTCATTTATTACCAATTGGTACAATAATGCCAGTGAATCAGCAAATACTGTTTTCAAGCTCATTGGGAAATAGCTATGAAATTAGGAACAGAACCATTTGCTGCAGCATTCTCAGAAAGGAATTTCAAATTAAAGTTGCTTTCAATGAATACCGTGCGCTTGAATTTTTGAAAGGAAACCAACGGGGGTGAGTAGTGAGGAGGGGGTTTGTTGTTGTTAGTTGCAAAGTCATGTCTGACCCATCGCGACCCCATGGACAACGTTCTTCCAGGCCAGGTGTCAGCAACCTGCAGCTCTGGAGCCACATGTGGCTCTTTGCGCCCTCTGCTGTGGCTCCCTGTCGGTGATCCCACCATTGGCTGACCCGCCCCTCGACCTCCCAGTCACTCCTCGCCTGGCCTGAGAAGGTAAGGGTGATGGCGGGTGATGGAGAAGTGGCCGGGGCAGAGACAGAGAGATACAGAGAGAGGAGGGGAGGGAGGGGGAGGGAGGGAGAGAGAGATGCCAAAATGGTTTTGTGGTTCCCAGTGTTTTTTAACAACCAGTTCTCTGCCCTAATGACCAGCTGGGTAGGCGTGGCTAGGGCACTGTCATGTGACTGGTAGAAGTGAGTGATGTTGAGTTGGCCATGCCCACCCAGGTTTTGTGGCTCCTGGTGTTTTCTTTTCTGTGGGAAACAGGTCCATATGGCTCCAAGTGCCTCCCAATGGCCAGCTGGTCTCTGTTGTGCATGTGCAGAGGGCGGGGCACATGCGGGGGGGCTGTGTGCACATGCACAGGGATGCATGAGGGGGCCTGTGCATGTGTGCAGGGGCAGGGAGCATGCAGGGGGCTGCACATGCATGCATGGGAGGGGCAGGGCATATGCACAGGGGCTGCATGTGCATTGCATTTTGGGGGTTCTGGCAAGCACATGTGCAATCAAGCACATCGGTCCAGAAAAGGTTAGCCATCACTGCCCTATATCATATCAGAAAAAAATGGCTGTCCAATTTCTTCTTTAAAAACTCCAGTGAAGGAGGTTTCCATCCATAATTTCTGAAGTTCCACTTTAACATCTTCTAAATGTTAAAGTGATAAATGTTAAAGAACAAGAAGCAACGGGTGGAAACTAATCAAGGAGAGAAGCAACTTAGAACTAAGGAGAAATTTCCTGACAGTCAGAATTAATCAGTGGAACAACTTGCCTCCAGAGGTTGTGAATGCTCCAACATTGGAAGTTTTTAAGAAGATGTTGGATAACCATTTGTCTGAAGTGGTGTAGGGTTTCCTGCCTGGGCAGGGGGTTGGACTAGAAGACCTCCAAGATCCCTTCCAACTCTGTTATTCTATTCTATTCTAAATCTAATAGCAAAAGTGCAAAATTTCATGACTTCCATGGGAATTTCACTAGAGGGATCTTAAATAAGAAGCACATACTGTAGTCTTGGTGATTGGCTGCTAGATCAAAGGGAAACTTCAATTCAGTGAATCTTGTGATTTTAGCTTTTATAGTTGAATTTGTAGAGCAGTGCCTTTTATTTTTACTTTCTCCTCTTGCCCTCCTTTCCATGCCTTTAGCGAACACACTGGCTTATCTCCCCTGTGAATCTGAAATGTGATGGCAATGAACTCTGTTACTCATACCCTCCCCATTCTACTCATGATTGTGAAATGCTTATAGCTATTTTTGCTTTGGGTATTTCATGACAAACAGGCAGGTAATTCAGATGAATACTAGTTAGGAAACAGCAAAATAAAAGAGATTTTAGTAACTTATGAATTTTCATGTGGGGTTTTAGATTCTCTAACTGGTAGTAAACCCTATCAGTCACTAGGTCTCATTTCTTATTTCTATTGCAACCCAACATGCAATTGTCAGTATCAATTCCTACATTGCGAAATGTATCAGCTCCTAAGGAGTTATTTTATTTTTGCCTGAAGAGTAAGCTCATTAGCATATTCCATGCAAAGAAAATAAGTTGAAGAGTGACTTGAAATGCTAAACTTCTTTAACCTCCTGTGGCCAAATTATTGCTGGCTTGATTTTCAAGAAGAGGGGATGGGAATTAATGAGTATAGTAAGATCTAGCTAGAGCAGCTCTAATCAGGTTTGCATTGTTGGTTGTAACAAATAAGTAAATAAGTTCCATCTTAACTGTCCTGATTTGAAGCACTGGGTTAAATTGGGAGTTTGCATGTACTTAGCAGCAGTAATTTCTAATTTGTTTTGGCAGATGGAAAAGTTTTCCCGCTGCAGCTTCCCATGAATCACTATCTCAGAATTATTGTGATCAACTGAAAAATATTGATTTACTTGAGGGGAGCTTTTAGGATACTTTCTCAGCACCCTATCAATTATACAGACCAGAGCAGGAATGAAAAGAACTCATACTATTCACAGTATTGTACCAGACCAGATGTTGTACAAAATTATTACAATTATTAAGAGTTATTAACCTAATCTTGAGAAGCTTCTTCTCTGGTAATATTGTACTGCAAACTAGGGAATAAAAAACCTTTGCTAGACCAATTCTCGAATACAACTCATCTGCCTGGAATCCACACTGTATATCAGACATTAATACAATTGAGCAAGTCCAGAGGTATTTCACAAGAAGAGTCCTTCCCTCCTCTGCTCACAATAGAATACCTAATGCCACCAGGCTTGAAATTTTGGGCTTGGACAACCTAGAACTACACTGCCTATGGTCTGACCTAAGCGTAGTACACAAAATTATCTGCTACAACATCCTACCTGTCAATGACTTCTTCAGCTTCAACTGCAATAATACATGGGCAATACAATTGTAAGGTAAACCACTTCAAATTTGATTGCAGAAAATATGACTTTAGCAACAGAGTGGTCAATGCCTGGAATGCACTACCTGACTCTGTTGTTACATCCTCAAACCCCCAAAACTTTACTAGATATTAGTAAGGAAGAGAAGAATAACAGTAATACAGTCTTAGTAAATTATGTGAGAGTGTTGTGGGAATTAGTTGTTAAGCAGAGTGATGGCATTTGGGGGGAAACTGTCCTTGTGTCTAGTTGTTCTGATGTGCAGTGCTCTATAGCGTCTTTCTGAGGGTAGAAGTTGAAACAATTTATGTCCAGGATGCAAGGGGTCTGTAGATATTTTCACAGCTCTCTTTTTGACTTGTGCAGTAGACAGGTCCTCCATGGAAGGCAGGTTGGTAGCAATTATTTTTTCTGCAGTTCTAATTATCCGTTGAAGTCTGTGTTTGTCTTGTTGGGTTGCAGAGCCAAACCAGACAGTTATGGAGGTGCAGATGATAGACACAATAACTCAATAATAATATACACACACATTTCCCCACCTTCGTGTCTTTTCATGAACATTTGGCATTTTCCCTATTCCACTTTAAGGAATGGAGGCAAATTGTCATTAATCTTCAGAAGAGATACCTGAAGCCCACCCACCTATTCTGTCATATTCAATCAGTAGAGAGTGAGGTGGTCACCTTGAAATTCTGAAAGCTGTGTTTGGTGCCATTTAAAAGATGGATTTTTCTCTAACTCTGAATCCTCTTAAGCAGTCATTAGACAGGAAGGAAGTTACCTAGGGCTCATTTAAAAAAGGGGAAAAAAGTAGAGAGATGAGAAAAAAATGAAATATAGAAATCTAGCCTAGAGGAAGCGAGCCCAAAAAAAACCCGAGGTGCTCTTTGTCAGATCAGAAAGGTTCATTCTCTACCTTGAAGGTAAACAGGTATGATATTTCTCAGGTTGTTCTTGGTTACAAGGAGAACTCTTGCTTAACCTCCATCTTCTCCAACAACAGAGTGGCTAGATAAATTAGCAGAGAAGGGAAATAGTGAAATGGTTTCTGAAGGAAATAAAGACGAGAGATAATGGTTAAGTCCCTCTTTTTTCTGGAGCTGGCGTAAGCCATGGATGTTCCTGTCAACAGATGTTTGGGTATAAAGAACAACGCTGGGAGAAGAATCACATGGACTCTCTAAGTCCATAGAATCTCCTTTTCTGCCAAAGAAGAGAATGTCCACTGAAGACTGTGTTCGTTAAACTTTGTTAAACTAAAAGCTAAAGATAAAGGTTCCCTTCACACATATGTGCTAATCGTTCCCGACTCTAAGGGGCGGTGCTCAACTCTGTTTCAAAGCCGAAGAGCCAGCGCTATCCAAAGACATCTCCATGGTCATGTGTCCGGCATGACTAAATGCCAAAGGCGCACGGAACGCTGTTACCTTACCACCAAAGGTGGTCCCTATTTTTCTACTTGCATTTTTTATGTGCTTTCGAACTGCTAGGTTGGCAGAACTGGGACAAGTAACGAGAGCTCACCCCATTACGCGGCACTAGGGATTCGAACCACCGAACTGCCGATCTTTCTGATCGACAAGCTCAGTGTCTTAGCTGCTGAGCCACCGCATCTCATCCACTGAAGAATATAAGTAGATAATTGAAGTCTTAAGTCTTGCTTTGATGACATTTTGTTATGGCCACTGAAACTTACAAATAGTTAGATTGCCGGGTAATACTAAAGGGAACACCAGCAGAAGACATCCGAGATCTGAATGAATGAAAGAGCCTTATTAAATACTTTATTCGTTACATACAGTAGTTTTGTGTTCCCTTTAGTTGTTTGAGCAGTGTATAAACTACTGAATGTAAAGAACAAAGTATTTAATAAGGCTCTTTCATTCATTCAGATCTCGGATGTCTTCTGCTTGTGTTTCCTTTATTTTTTTGAGCAGTATATTTAACTTTTAGATTTCTGCTCCTCCTTGATGAAGTAGAATGTCAGGTTTCGGTATCGTCTCAAATAAATTGCATTTCCAAACAAATAGTCTTTGATGAAATCTTTCATTTATTAAGCACGACAATCTGTCCCCTGACTTCGTCGTAGCCAACACTGACTTCCTGACCCCAAACCTTCCCTTTCCGTTCCCCAATTCTCTGCGTCTCATTGGCCATCTTCCAAATCACTCTCCCCATATCTACTACTTCAGCTCCCAGGAATGTCCCCCCTCCCATCCCATCTCCTAGGGCATATTATCTTCAGGGAAAATAAGTAGGTGAAAAGTCAAGCGTCCTCTTGCCAGCTGCCCCCTCTTCTCCTCCTTATGTCAGCACTGGAACGAATGTAGTTTGGAGTGCTGACATAGAATAAGAATGACCAATCAAGATAACTAGGGTAAATAGATCTTAATATTGTTCACCTTTGTACCACAGTGTCTTTCTTTCCTACTGAAACTATATGTGTGTGAAGAACACTGACACTGATATCTCCTAAATCCTCCCCTGAAGATGTTACTGAGTTTGGTAATAAAATGTTCAGGAACCAACCCACAAGCTTGGAGAATGAACCTTCACCCTCATCCTACACCCGAGCTACAGATATTCACCACGATTGCAAATCTCTGTGTGTATACAAACACACACACATCCATATAAAACCTTCAGATATCTGGTCAGGTCAGATCAGATTCTGGATGTTTGAGAAGTTTCATTCATCTCAAAATTGGAAGTACTTGTCTGAAATGAAGAGTAAACTTGTGTTCCACCTTGTTTATTCAGTTTTCCCTGTGAAGCAGTGGAATCAAATGTTTATTGGGGGAAAAAAAAACACATTCAGAAATAAGGCAAGCAACAATAAAACCAGAAATAAATTGTGTGAGTGTGTGGCACGCACACCGTTGAGTCAGTTTTAACTTGTAGAAACTGTCTGGAGTAATTCCAGCTAATGAAGCTGAGAATGTCTGTCTCTTTCTTTCCAAACCTTGCAAGAAACCACTTGAATATAATTCAAGCAAATTGCTCGACTTGTCTAGCCCAAAATTAGAATTTCTCATGCAGATGGCTTTCCTCATCACCTACCTCTTTGTTTCCTTTTAATTAGAACATTTGAGGTGTTGGGAAGTTCTGTATCTAAAACATGACATTAGAAACAATACCCTCCTTTAAAAAAAAATAAAAAAAATAAAAAGATGAAGCTAAGAACATAGGAAGGCTTTTTACAGCTGATCAAAATATTGTCCAACCGCTTTAGGAGTTGCAGATGTTAAACAGCTGTTTTCCTTCCCGTGGAAAAATCTTTCGATGAAGAATATTTGGCGGAAGCATCAGAGCAAGATTTTTTTTCCCCTTCCGGTTCTCAGAGACTACCTAAACAAGTTCCCTGCAGCTTTCTTGTCAAGTTTTTTTTTTAAAAGTCATTTGCCATTACCTCCTTCATAGGGCTGAGAGAGAGGGACTGGCTCGAGTCAGTTAGCCAGCTGGTTTTCTGCCTAAGGTGAATTAGAAGATATCCCGATTTCTAACCTGATGCCTTAACCATCACACTAAACTGGCTCTTGTGATTGTTATTATTAGTCACAAAGTCATGCCCGACCCATCACAACCCCATGGACAACATTCCTCCAGGCCATCCTGTCCTCTATCATCCCCCAGAGTCCATTTAAGCTCATGCCGACTGCTTCAGTGACTCCATCCAGCCACCTCATTCTCTATCATCTCCTTCTTCTTTTGCCCTCAATCTTTCCCAGCATTAGACTCTTCTCCAGTGAGTCCTTCCTTCTCATTAGGTGGCCAAAGTACTTGACTTTCCTCTTCAGGATCTGGCCTTCTAAAGAGCAGTCAGAGTTGATCTCCTCTAGGACTGACTGGTTGGATCGCCTTGCAGTTGAAGGGACTCGCAGGAGTCTTCTCCAACACCAGAGTTCAAAGGCCTCCATTCTTTGGAGCTCAGCCTTCCTTATGGTCCAACTTTCACAGCCATACATTGCAGCTGGGAAAACCATAGCCTTGACTATACACACTTTTGTTGGCAGGGTGATGTCTCTGCTTTTTAGTACGCTGTCTAGATTTGCCATAGCTTTCCTCCCCAGGAGCAAGCGTCTTTTAATTTCTTGGTTGTAGTCCCCATCTGCGGTGATCTTGGAGCCCAGGAAAATAAAATCTTTTCTGGAGTATAGCTTAATAGATGTCCCAAAGGGTTTTTTTCAAAAGGCAACTGGACTTTCTTGTTTTTTTCTTTGAAAATATTTTGCTTCTCATCCGAGAAGGTTCTTGTATTTTCAATAAAAAAACTGAAGAGAGTCCGGTTACCTTTACCTTTTGGGACAACCATGACCTGGATGATTGAGAATCTCCAATGATATGTAGCTTCATAGGGTTTCTCATGCTGCATAGCTATCATCTCTGGCCTCATAATTCTAGATGTCCACAAGATGGCAGCACAGATGTAGACATTTTTTTTTACAATTCTCTCTGCCGCCATCTAGTGGCCAGGTGAATCTTTACAAATATAGCTGTTTGTCTGTGATGAGCCCAGCTGAAATATACTGGTAGTTTATTGGATTGCAAATCTTTCAGCAGTGATAAATTGCAGGAGACATCTATCATTGTATCAGGAGCAATATTTTTTGTTTATTTGTACTTTCCCTTGTGCCAGAAGAATTTACTATTTTTTTTATTTTTATTTTTCAATAATGACACGAAAACAATCCAACAAGAATGATAAGAACAAACCCCAGGAGGGAAGAAGAGAGAAAGAAAGATAGAGGCAGAGACTCAATCCTGCTCAGTCTAAATCTCAAAATTGTGGCAGAGATTAAATGCTTAGTTAATCATCATACAGTAACTCAGAGAAAAAGAGTTTGTTTGTTTAGTATATTTGGATTTATTTTTCCATTGATCATTTTCTGTAGAACTGAGTACCCCAGCTCCCTAATCTTTCACTTCAGTTAATTTGACATGACAAATACACTATTCATTCTGGAGATTTATCTCACTCAAACCATGAATTCACAAACACCAAGAAGTGAGTTGACTTTGTGGAAAACAAAGTTTATAGCAATTTATTCCAAAGAGGGAGGGAGGGAGGGAGGGAGGGAGGGACAATAGCACTTAGACTTATTTACCACTTCACAGTGCTTTACAATCCTCTCTAAGCGGTTTATAGAGTCATCATATTGCCCCCAACAATCTGGGTCCCCTTTTTACACATCTCGGAAAGATCGAAGCCTGTGCCAACCTTGAGCCTGGTGAGATATGAATTGCCAAATTGCAGGCAGCCGGCAGGCAGCAGAAGTAGCTTGCAGTACTGCACTCTAACCACTGCACCACCATGGCTATAAATGGATATATATATATATACTTATGTCCCTTAATACTCACCATTGGAAAAATAGCAATATATATATATATATATATATATAGAAAAATAGCAAAAAATAGTAACTTAGACTTATATACCACTCCATAGTGCTTTCCAGAACACTGGGTGGTTTACAACATCAGCATATTGACCCCAACTATCTGGGTCCTCATTTTATTGAAGGATGGAAGACTTCAGCCCCATCAGGATCAAAAACTAGGCTGTGGGCAGAGTTTGCTTGCAATACTGCATTCTAACCACTGCACCATCAGGGCTCCTAAAAAGAACAACAAAAGTGCCACGGTGGCGCAGTGGTTAGAATGCAGTACTGCAGGCTACTTCTGCTGACTGCCAGCTGCCTGTAATTTGGCAGTTCAAATCTCACCAGGCCCAAGGTTGACTCAGCCTTCCATCCTTCCGAGGTGGGTAAAATGAGAACTCAGATTGTTGGGGGCAATAGGCTGACTCTGTAAACTGCTTAGAGAGGGCTGTAAAGCACTGTGAAGCAATATATAAGTAAGTGCTATACCTAATTTCCTTCCCTTCCCTTCCCTTCCCTTCCCTTCCCTTCCCTTCCCTTCCCTTCCCTTCCCTTCCCTTCCCTTCCCTTCCTCCCTACCTCCCTCCCTCCGCCCCTCCCTCCCTCCCTCCGCCCCTCCCTCCGTCCCTTCCTTTCCCTTCCCTTCTCTTCCGTATCCATCCATCCATCCCAGCTCAAGGTTGACTCAGTCTTCCATCTTTCTGAGGTGGGTAAACTGAGGACCCAGATTGTTGGGGGCAATATGTTGACTCTGTAAACTGCTTAGAGAGGGCTGTAAAGCACTGTAAAGTGGTATATAAATCTAAGTGCTATTGCTTTGTAACATGATTTTTGGAGTTCCATTGGCATCTGGTGAGTGATTGATGGAAATCAGATCCTAGAGTATCACCTTCTCTCTCTCTTCAGTTCTGCTGATCTTAATGTCTTCTACTTCTAGTCTTCTAGCAATGCACAAAGCATAAACTCAAACCCATGGGAAAATCAGCTTGCTGAGAGTGTGCCTTCTAGCAAGCCACAAAAGAACACATCTCAGCCTCATGGTTCGGTGTGGTGGACACCAAACACTTCCATTCCAAATTGTTCTACAACATTTCACACAATCGGTGATTAGTTGCATTACTTATTTAAATGATTACACATTATATAGATCCATTTCATCCTTTGCCTCGCAAGGCAATTAATAATACTTTACAGATTACCCCTAGGCTGACATTAAACATGGATGTAAAGTCAGAAAAGTCTACTTGTATTCATTAAATTCTGCATTCCTGTCTCTGTAGGATGGTAATGGTCAACTTTATGATGGCCTTTATGACAGCTATGGAAAAGTACCGTTTTACAGGCCACTCTGCAGTCATAGCAACTGCAATATTGCAGGCTAATCTGGGCCATGTGCTCAGTCCCTTTTAAATTCAAATGGGATCAGAATATAATTACCAAGTATCCAGTTTATAACAAGTGCTTTCTTTCTTTCTTTCTTTCTTTCTTTCTTTCTTTCTTTCTTTCTTTCTTTCTTTCTTTCCTTCCTTCCTTCCTTCCTTCCTTCCTTCCTTCCTTCCTTCCTTCCTTCTTTTTCCTTCTTTGAAAAATGTCCTGTTTCATCAGTTCTATACCTATGGAATAATAAAAGTGAAATGCCAAGTCTGAGGTTTTGCAAGAAAATTTGGATGAGTTTTCTAAACCAAGCCAGAAGAAAAGCTGTAAGAAGAGTAGCGAAGATGATTGGGTGGTTACAATAGAATACAATAGAATAACAGAGTTGGAATAGAATAGAATAGAATAGAATAGAATAGAATAGAATAGAATAGAATAGAATAGAATAGAATAGAATAGAATAGAATAGAATAACAGAGTCGGAAGGGATCTTGGAGGTCTTCTAGTCCAACCCCCTGCTTAGACAGGAAACCTTACTCCCTTCAGAGTTATCCAACATCTTCTTAAAAACTTCCAGTGTTGGAGCATTCACAACTTCTGGAGGAAAGTTGTTCCACTGATTAATTGTTCTCACTGTCAGGAAATTTCTCCTTAGTTCTAAGTTGCTTCTCTCCTTGATTAGTTTCCACCCATTGCTTCTTGTCCTACCCTCAAGGGGATTTGGAGAGTAGCTTGACTCCCTCTTCTTTGTGGCAGCCCCTGAGATATTGGAACACTGCTATCATGTCTCCCCTAGACAAGAGGGCTGTGAAAATATTTACAAACCCCTCGCATCCTGGATATAAACTGTTTCAACTCCTACCCTCAAAACGACGCTATAGAGCACTGCACACCAGAACAACTAGACACAAGAACAGTTTTTTCCCGAACACCATCACTCTGCTAAACAAATAATTCCCTCAACGCTGTCAAACTATTCACTAAGTCTGCACTACTATTAATCTTCTCATCTTCTCATCGTTCCCATCACCCATCTCCTCCCACTTATGACTGTATGACTGTAACCTTGTTGCTGGTATCCTTACGATTTATATTGCTATTGTTTCCTGATTGCTTATTTGTAACCTATGACTATCATTAAGTGTTGTACCTTATGATTCTTGATGAACATATCTTTTATTTTATGTACACTGAGAGTATATGCACCAAGACAAATTCCTTGTGTGTCCAATCACACTTGGCCAATAAAAATTCTATTCTATTCTATTCTATTCTATTCTATTCTATTCTATTCTATTCTATTCTATTCTATTCTATTCTATTCTATTCTGGTAGAATGAGAGCAGATAACTTCTGATTCTGCATGCCTCAACTTTTGGCATGCCTCTCCTAGGGTTATTTTGACCATGGGATTTTGGTTAAATTTAAATCAAAGAATACTGCATACAGATATGAATGCCATTCCAAAAAGTTAATATTAGGGTTAGAGCTCAAGCTATTTACAATCCATAGGCTATTCATAATCTAAAGCAGAGCGATTCAAAAATATTATAAACTTATTTACAAATAATTGTCCTACCCAGGTAACCATTCTTGCAATTTGTATTTGATGAGGATCTCTTACTTTTAAATTTTGAACAACTCAAAAAAGGAATCAATCTACTGAAAGAATGAATAGGGCAGAATAATATCCCGTGTTTAAAACACTTTGTCATTGCACTCCCTGGTCCATAGAATCAGGTTTCTTGGACTTTTAAAGATATGGCTGGATAGAGATAATGCACCTCAACATTTTATTAATATCTGTAAAATATCTATCTTCTATGGCCTTCTGAAGTCCCACATTTCTGGCATATAAATGATGTATACAATGATGTATACAAAGAATGAAGATTCTTTTCTTGAACACACAATAATAGCCTCTTGGAATTATCTTCAGCTGATATTTAAGGCACTTTCTACATCTCAACTTGAAACTCAACATATTCTCAGTGCATTGAACAGCATAGATGAATGGGAAATCTGAAAATCTAACCATTACAGGATTGATTTTGGGAAAGTACAATATTTGCTGGGTTATTTCACTTTAGTTTTACTTACTTGGTCCTGTTCTCTCTCTCTCTCTCTCTCTCTCTCTCTCTCTCTCTCTCTCTCTCTCTCTCTCTCTCTCTCTCTCTCTCCCTCCCTCCCTCCCTCCCTCCCTCCCTCCTCTCCCTCCCTCCCTCCCTCCCTCCCTCTCTCTCTCTCTCTCCCTCCCTCCCTCTCTCTCTCTCTCTCTCTCCCTCCCTCCCTCTCCCTCTCTCTCTCTCTCTCTCTCTCTCTCTCTCTCTCTCTCTCTCTCTCGTTTTGGAGATTTTATTTTATTTTTAGAATAGAATAGAATAGAATAGAATAGAATAGAATAGAATAGAATAGAATAGAATAGAATAGAATAGAATAACAGAGTTGGAAGGGACCTTGGAGGTCTTCTAGTCCAACCCCCTGCCCAGGCAGGAAACCCTACACCACATTAGACAAATGGTTATCCAACATCTTCTTAAAAACCTCCAGTGTTGGAGCATTCACAACTTCTGCAGGCAAGTTGTTCCACTTATTAATTGTTCTAACTGTCAGGAAATTTCTCCTTAGTTCTAAATTGCTTCTCTCCTTGATTGGTTTCCACCCATTGCTTCTTGTCCTACCTTCAGGTGCTTTTAAGAATAGTTAGACTCCCTCTTCTTTGTGGCAGCCCCTGAGATATTGGAACTCTGCTATCATGTCTCCCCTGGTCCTTCTTTTCATTAAACTAGACATACCCAGTTCCTGCAACCGTTCCTCGTGTGTTTTAGCCTCCAGTCCCCTAATCATCTTTGTTGCTCTTCTCTGCACTCTTTCTAGAGTCTCCACATCTTTTTTTACATCGTGGCGACCAAAACTGTATTACTTTTTTTATACACTGTCTAATAAATAGCTGTTTCTTCCCAGCTCCCTCTTCCAAAACAAACACCGTCTGGAGACCAAATGTGGATTAACTGGACAGAAATGTATTTAATTCAATAGAATCTGCAGTGGGAAAACCATTTAGCCTTGGGCTAATAAACTCTTCAGAGAAGGGAATGAACATGCCCATGAAATACGGTGTCACAATTTAAACACACAATTGTGTAAACCACAAAGAAAATACTCCAATTGTAATTGACTATGAAAAATTGCACATAGTCAACAGTGCCTGGTTAAAAAATGGAAATGTTATTGGAAAGGGAGAGAGTCAAACAAGGTTGGCTTTCACAGCTATCATCTCAAAGAACCAACATATCTTTAAATTGGCTTCTTGGTATTCTTTGAGCTTGGTGAGTTTCCTGCGTACATTTCATTAACCAAGCTAGTTAACATCATCAGTGCCTGGAGAGGAATGTTTGCGGGTGGCTTCTATATAAGTCTTGTTAATTTTGGTTGGCGTAAGGAGTTGTCTCTCTTCTCTCCTCAAAAAAGCAGAACTCTTGAAATAAGTAACATTTCAAAAGGAAACTTTTACTGGGAGATAGTGATAGCAGGAAGAGCAAGGCAGAATCTGAAATTCCCGCTCAGAGCCATTAGATTAAACACTGCAGAAACCCCCTCCTCTATGTCCAGTCTGAGGTGAGCCAATCCACAGGTGTGAAATTGTTGTGAGAACTCGAGCTGAGAAGGTGATAAGACGTTGTTGTCAGACGTCGCTTTGCCCCAGTGTTGGGTTTCAATTTTTTTTACTACCGGTTCTGTGGGTGTGGCTTGGTGGGCATGGCAAGGAAGGATACTGTAAAATCTCCATTCCCACCCCACTCCAGGGGAAGGTTACTGCAAAATCCCCATTTCCTCTGATCAGCTGGGACTCAGATAATAGAAGGGGGCAGGGCCAGTCAGAATTTTTACTACTGGTTCTCCAAACTACTCAAAATTTCCACTACCGGCTCTCCAGAACAGGTCAGAACCTGCTGAAACCCACCTCTGCTTTGCCCGTTCATTCAGAGATGAGACAAAACAGGAGGCCATCAGGCCCAGTGGTGGTATTCAGCCAATTCTATCCGGTTCAGGCAAACCTGTAGTGGCAGCTGCGGGAGACTCCGTCCACCTGCCCAGACATAATCACATTCTATTTTTGATTCTCTGCGCATGTGTGGAAGGCCCACGCACACTCACAAGTGTGAACCAGTAGTGAAGGTTACCACCCCTGCCCAGGCCTATCCCTGCCCCTTTCTTTCCCAAAAAGGTACATCAAAGTGATAAGAAGACCAGAAACAGGAAAAGGTTGTAATGGGACATCCTGGCCCTCCCGGACAGAATGGCAGCATTCCGATGGGGCTCTATGGGGACGTGACATGTGGTGTCTTTTTTAATGATTTCTTGATTAGGGTACTGTTCCACCCTCCCAATTATTATCTGTGGCTGTTTCCTGATGTTCTGACCCAGCTCCCTAAACACAACAAACGCTCTGTAGTTAAATAAATGATTACTTTATTAGGAGCGCCAACAGCCCTGGCAAAAAGTTTCTCTCTCACCGCAGGTTAACAAGTTTGTCCGGCAGGGAGATGAATAGTTGTCTGCCATATCTATTCATTTCTGCTCCCTGCCTTTTATCCCCAGAGCTAGGGTGGGGCTTTGCTATCAGCAGTGGCTGTTCTGTCCCAAGGATCAGCCCATAGATTTCCACTGCTCTCCTCTCCTCTGCCTTCTGCACATCTGTGCATCTGGCACTGGACCCAGCTGCTCCTCCTCTTCCTCATCAGCCATCTCCAGACCTGGGGGCTGTTGGCTCTCCATCTGAGGGCTGACAGACAACCTGGGCTCCACGTCTATCTCTCTCTCTCTCTCTCTCTCTCTAACAGCTCCATTCCCTCTTCCCCCTCGGAGCTCTCAGGTTGCCTTGATGCTGACGCTGACTCCCACGTCTCCTCCTCATCTGATTCAGCTGCTGAAGGGGCTGGTGGCTAATAGGCCACAAAACCTGAATATATATAGACACTGGTTTCTGGATCTGCTATGAGTTGTTTCCTTCATTGACTTTTGTTTTTGTTTTTTAAATGATGGGATTTCTCTTTGTGTTTATTGTGGGCTGATCTGTCAACGTACCAAACTTCCAGATATTAACGAATTCTGACTTGAAGTAGCAGCTCACAAGGAAATGAGTTCTTCTAAGTCTTTCCAATGAGTAATATCTAGGATGGTGCTTCGAGTGAAGCCAACATGCTTGAGTTGCTGTGTCCCAATGGGAAGTAAGAGGAGAAAGCAAAGGGCACTCAAATTACCAGCAAGGCCTTGAAACAATGTTCTCATCTTCTAGGAAGTGGGAGGTTTGGTGGAGTTGATGGAGTTGATGGAGTCTCAGTGGGGAGCTCAGTAAGCTAGATAAAGAAAATTGATAGGATATATTAAGTCACGGTTTGAAGCTTCTCCTTAGGTGAAGGACAGCCTGTTCATCATTAAAAAACAAAAAGCAATGACCCTCAACAAATGGTTGTGTTGTCATTCCAAAGGCTTCATTTGAAGTAGAACTGAAAGAACACTTGTTAGATTCTCTGTTTGTTTCACAGCCGAACATCAACATTTTTGAGGTTGCCTCTTCTTGTCTGGATGAAAGATGGCCTTTGAACCCAAGTGGGTGAGTGGAGATACCAGGAAGCAAGGCTTTTTGAAGAGGTTGGCTGTGATGCCGTCAATGCAAGGATGTTTACCAGAGCACCGTGCTGAATAGAGGACATTTGCATCTTTCCTCAAGGTTACTTATGCATATGATTACGCACCAAGGTGATGGTACCCAGAAGCAACAATCAATTGTATTGCTTGTGCATACAATTTGCTAAACAATAAAGATAGAAGCCCCCCCTTCCCTCTTTCATGTTTTCATATCAAAGATAAGACTCGTTACACAGAAAAATAATTCTAAAAGCCCACTAAAAGTAGTGAATTAAATCTCAAAATGCAAGGAACCCTTGCTAATGTCACTCTTAGTGGAATAAACAAAACAGAGAGAGAGAGAGAAATGGAGATGAGAGAAAAAAGAAAACTGTTGTTGTTACTAACTACATAACAGCACTTTCAACTGCACTATACATTACAATAGGATAAAATTACTACCTATGGTTGGTGAAGAAGGGACGCGGTGGCTCAATGGCTAAGATGCTGAGCTTGTCAATCAAAAAGTCGGCAGTTCAGCAGTTCAAATCCCTAGTGCCGCATAATGGGATGAGCTCCTGTTACTTGTCCCAGCTTCTGCCAACCTAGCAGTTCAAAAGCACGTAAAAAATGCGAGTAGAAAAATAGGGACCACCTTTGGTGGGAAGATAACAGCGTTCCATGTGCCTTTGGCATTTAGTCATGCTGGCCACATGACCATGGAGATGTCTTGGACAGTGTTGGCTCTTCGGCTTTGAAACAGAGATGAGCACTGGCCCCTAGAGTTGGGAACGACTAGTACATAGGTGCGAGGGGAACCTTTACCTTTATCTATGGTTGGTGAAGTAAATCCAGATTTTTCCTAAGCATAGTGTACGATCCAGGCCAACAAGCTAAGGACTAATGTTTAAGTGTAGCATATTGTGTAACACACATTTATGTTTATGAACTTGAGTTTATCAATGAGCGTGTTGCGTGACCCCGGGCATAGCATAATAAATCTAAGTTTAAATTTTGAATATCTATTCAGTTTGTTGTCTGTGTAGACTATATCCTTTGCACCAAGAGATGGATGGATTAAATCAGTCTCTGATCTCTGTCATTTTATGTGCTCTACTCCATCCTCTTTCTTTTCCTCTCTATTATAAATTGTAATGATCAATTAAAAATAAGTCAACGTGTATCTTTTGGTGCATATTTCTAAACAAAGTTTCCTTGAAATAAATTGCTAATTATTTGTTGTTCCTGTTGGAAACAATATCCATCTCGTTCAGTTCCAAGTGGAACTGAAGTGGGGAAAAAGACACTGGAAACATGGAGGCTGATTGGAAAAATGGTTTATTGATGAACAGAACCACATGGATTTGAGGTCCTGGGCAGCTGACCATGTGGAGTTGAGAATGAGGGGTTATTTATATCCTCTCTTGGGCCTTGCCCTTGAGCTTCCTGTTCCTGTGCAAGAAATTTATTCTATTGGTTGTTGGAGGGGTCCCTGCTAACTTTGTAGTTTGTCCCAAGTTTGGTTGAAGCCTGCTGTGTGTTTGTGTGTGTGTGTGTGGGGGATAATGTAATGTCCTCAGGTGTTTGTGCCATGTGGTGAGCTGCTAGATGGATTAATCCTATCATGTCCTGGAGGGTCATGTCTTAATCCTATCACCCTGGAGTTGAAGGTCTTTTGTTTTGTAGATCGGCTGGCCCAATCCTGCTCAATGTGTATTAAATATCTACTGGGGGCAGGGAGCTGTTCTTTGTCTTTAAAAACATGGTTCTCCTTTTCTCATCCAGGGAAATTAATATTTCCTAGAATATTTCATTCTTCTAGGAGGAGGGTGGGTGCTAACTTTCTACATCCCCATTGCAAATACAGCAGTAAAATCCTCTGAAGTCTGCTACCAGTTCTGTGAGTCTGCTACTGAGACTCACATAACCGTGCAACACTAAAAAAGGAACATTTTGAAGCTTTCTGAGTCTGCAAAGGTAAGTAGACCAGCAAAGGAGGGAATCTGCTGTGCCACACGATTTAGATTAGCTAGAAAGCAGGAAATATGATGATTCTAGCTAATATAAATCGTGCATCACAGCTGATCATCGGAAATTCCAGTTCGCCCAAACAGGTAGCATTTTTAATACCGGTTTGCCCGAACCGGTCTGAACCAGTAGCATATCACCCCTGAATTAGAACTTTACTCGTTGAGTAAAACATCCTTCTCCCCAACTTCTCTGTCTCTGTCTACCAAGAAGGAGGAGACTTCTGAGAAGCTATCACATTTTCTCAGTGGAAGCTGAACACCCATTTAGCTACGATGCAATAAATCTGAGGACAGGAAAACTTAACGCTAAGTCAGTCTAGAGCAATTGTTACAGTAGATTTACTAAAGGTGCCTACCATGGCTACGATTTTGGAATTAAATCACAAAAGGTAGCATTGAAGTCTCTTGTTCTGATTTGACCTGTGGGAGAAAAGAGTTGCTATAAATTTCTGTCAGATAAGTCTTTTTATTGCCTCCTTCCAACCTGAAAAGCGATAAATCAGCAGTCTGTTTCTGAGGAGCTGATCTTAAAGAATGACTCGGTGATCACAGACATGCAATCAGCAGAAAAAAAGTGTTATTTCAGTGCCAAAGTTCTTTTCTTCATCATTGGTAAGAGGATTTCAATAACCTCTGGGGAAAAATCCATTTGGAGGCTGGGAATGGATTGGAAACAGGATTTATAAAAGCAGCAGGGGAAAAATAAATCTTTTATTTACAGCATCGGCCATGTTTATCATGAGGACATGCTGGAAGTTCTGGAAATGAGAGAAAATTATGTAGCAGCTGAGAACAGCACCCTGCACAATAGGGCAGGCACAATAGCCCCAGATTAAGTGCCTGCCCTTAACTAGCCAAAGAATACCAACTGGCTTCAAGTTTTATTAGGAACATATCAAGGCTGCAGAAGTACCACTCCCTGTTCCCTTCCCCAAATTCTTTAAGAGACAAGGGGGCGGGGGAACGGCAGGAGAGGAAGGAAGGAGAGTGGGAAGAAGGAAGGAAGGAGGGAGGGAAAGAGAGAAGGAGGAAGAGTGGGAGGAAGGAAGGAGGAAGGAAGGAAGGAAGGAAGGAAAGAAGGAAAGAAGGAAAGAAGGAAGGAAGGAGAGAGAAGGAGAGAGAAAAAAGTTCACAGTTACATTTAAATTTGCATGACAATCATGGAAGGGAAAGGAAGGGAAGGGAAGGGGAAAGAAGGAAGGAAGGATGGAAGGAAGGAAGGAAGGAAGGAAGGAGGGAGGGAGGAGTAAAGAAGATGAAAAGGAAGGAAGATTAGAGAAAGAGTTGGAAGGAAGGAGGGAAGGAAGGAAGGAAGGAAGGAAGTAGGGAGGGAGGGAGGAGCAAAGTAGATGAAAAGGAAGGAAGATTAGAGAAAGAGATGGAAGGAAGGAAGGAAGGAAGGAGGGAGGGAGAAGGAGAGAGAGAGAAGTTCAAAATTACATTTGAATTTGTGTGACAATCATGGAAGGGAAAGGAAGGGAAGGGAAGGGAAGGGAAGGGAAGGGAAGGGAAGGGAAGGGGAAGGAAGGAAGGAAGGAAGGAAGGAAGGAAGGAAGGAAGGAAGGAAGGAAGGAAGGAAGGAAAGGAGAGCAGGAACGAGAGAAAAGTTCACAATTACATCTCAATTTGCTTGGCAATCACAGGAGACAATTTGGGCGTATGGATGATATGAATTAACCTGGCAAAACTCAAGGTTGGTTTGCTAGTTAAAAGGAAACTCTCCACTGTACCAGATCTTGCTGCGGGTCCTATTTGCTAAGTGCAGTGCCCATAACTCTCTGTGAAACTCATTGCATTTATATTCCTGACATCGCTCGCTGCATCCTTCATAGGGCCCCACCATCCGCTGCCTCGCTGTAAGTCTTCCAGACTTTTCTTGAATTCGAAATTGTGCTATTTTAATTAGTATTAATTGCTGAAAGGTAAAGTAAGAAAGAAAGAAAGAACCTTCATATATTCAAATTTACCAGAGGCATTTGACTGCTCTCTTTCAAGAACAGAAAACTGGGCTAAAGGCTGATGAACTTAAGTTTCATATAGCACCATTGACTTTTCAAAATTGTTATGTTTCCAACCTCCTCTTTCTGAACTTCAGGAAAGTTGGCAAACACAGGATAAGGTGAATTCAGAATCCTGTTTGAGGAATGCAAATATCAGGTATGCCTCCTTTCAGTACTCAAGAAAGAAAAAACCCGACCTCATTTTCATAGAGAAAGGTACTTTTAATAAGTATGAACTGAATGCAACCAAAGAAAAGCAAGGTCTGAGGCAACAGGTGCGAAAATCACTTTTTAAAAAAAAAATATTTTATTTGATTTATATGCTGCCCTTCTCCGGAGACTCAGGGCGGCTTACAATGCGTTAAGCAATAGCCTTCATACTTTTGTATATTTATACAAAGTCAGCTTATTGCCCCCACAAACTGGGTCCTCATTTCACCTACCTTAGAAAGGATGGAAGGCTGAGTCAACCTTGAGCCTGGTGAGATTCAAACTTACAGTAATTGAAGACAGCTGGTGTTAATCACAATGCTTTTAGTCTGCTGAGCCACCAGGCCCCTTATAGAAAACATCCATAAAACCCTCCCCACAATGGTTCAGTCAGAATTATCCAATCCACATCCCCACCCCCAAGGGGTCATGTGGGGTGCAGCTTCCAATGGCTCCATCCTTCTGGTAAGCCAGGATGGTTAACCTTGACTGGTTATCAGTGTGCCTCCCAGCTGCAGAGAAACGCTGAGGAAAACTTTCTCCATTTACTCCACCAGCTCACTTTCCCCCTCCCAAATATCCAGACAGCTCTCCCCTCCCCACCATTACAATGGCAGCCGAGCAAACAAGTAAAGAAAGGCGGAGGCTGACAGCAATTGAGTTTTTGGAAACGAACATGGCTGGCTAGCGAAGAACTCATAGCTGCCCAATGAAATGAATCGAGCTGAACATCTGGCCCTCCAGATGTTCCACTGTAACTTGCTTCTACCTCCAACCATTCACCAGATTGACTGAAACGGATGGGAGCAGCATTGCAACATCTGGAGAGCCATCAGTTACACTCCTTTAAATTAATCACAACACTTTGAAGAAATGTTCAGCTATTCTAGATAACATCTCTAATGTTCCAGAAACTTTCATTAAACAAAGAGCTGGATGAAATATTAGGTAATCCAGTTTTGAACATTAGATACGAACGGATTACACCAAAGTAAGCATCCAACCATATTCACAGTGATATTAAAAAATAAAATAAAACACAACACTGCTTTTTTTGGAAACCCACCATTGTTCTAGACGTGGTAGGGCTATTGAAAGTTTTGTTGGATCAGGAATTCTGGAGCTGCCATCCCATACTTGAATGGTGTCAGTTTGGGAAAAGCTGGTTTATGTAGATTTAAGGATGGGTGTATATCTACACTATGGCTATTATATTCTAGAAAGGTAAAGACTGATCCTTTAAAAAAAAAAAGACACATTCCTTTTTTGGAACACATTATAAATATCTGTGAAAATATCAAAACAGGTTCTTTTCTTTTATTATTATTTTTCCAAAGGAGATATTAATTCAAGTGGATTAACACCATCATTTATCAGCTTCTAGACAGATGGAAAGGTAAGCCTCAGTTCAAACTGAACCCCAGGAATGGAAAAAAAAATTGACCTTGAAATGAAATCTCATATTGACATTTAGTGTGAAATATTACCTTTGCTCGCCTACCCACCCACCCACCCACATCTTTCATGTTAGCTTTCACTCTTTTGGAAAATTTAGAATTCAAAACAATTAACCGCAACTAATTCACTGTTGCTATGCTTCAGCTAGGATACCTCTGATGTAGAGACTTACACAACAGAGATGGAAAACCTGGGAAGGAAAATGCAATTTCTTTTCAAACGCTGCTGTCGGCGGGGCACAAAGAAAGGTCTGCGCAGCAAAACTAGAGATGGGGAAAGAAATGGCATTCTTAAGGCTATTCTTTAATGTGTTTGCATGGAAATGGTTGAAATGCATAGTTGAAAAGCGCAAGAAGCTTCTTGGATGAGGAACGTCTTCAAAGAAAAACCAGAAAGTTGCCCCTTGAAAAAAACAGCTTTGGGGAAGAGTTGAAAACTCGTTTTTGAGATTTTCAACCATCAGCCCATCTTTTCCTACAAATCCAACAACGTATGTGTACACAGAGACAACACACGTCGATAGATCTATTGATATAAAATACATCGCATTGTAGTTGATGACAACATTTGTAGTTTATTTGGATGGGGGTTTTTTTTCCTTTACCAAGGTTAGGTCGTAAGTCACTTTTTTCAGTGCTGTTGTAACTTTGAACGGATACTAAGTGAGCCGTCGTAAGTCGAGGACCACCTGTATATGAACTAAAAGCAGAAAGTGTATAAAAAACAGGAATCTAAAAGATAAGTTAGAACAGGGGTGTCAAACTCAATTTCATTGAGGGCCGCATCAGGGTTGTGTTTGACCTCAGGAGGGGTGGGGGGCATGGCCAGGATGGGCATGGCCAGCTTGACATCACTCATGTCGGGGGCACATGTGGTGGCCCAAGTGCTCTGCCAGAGAAAACGGGTATCAAGGTTCCAACGGATGCCCTAATTAAAGCATGAGCCTTGAGCCAAGCTTCAAAAGAAATCCAGTTATTTATTAGGAGCTTCATGTTGGCATGTTCCCAAGTGAAGCCAGCTCTGCCCCTACATAATTGATGCCCCAATTATGACCCTGTTTCCCCAACCCCCACCCCCCAGGGTGTGTCATCAATCACAGAGCAATTTCACGGGTTGTATAGGTCACTCCCCTCTGGCTGCTGTAGATAACCCTAGGATACAACCTTGAGAGAGATAAGCATGGAATGTGCATCTGTATTTGGCTGCTGTGCCATTTTGCTGGTTTCCCATCCCCCCTGACCTATGGCAACTCGAGAGCAAGCCAGGGATGCTTTGCAAGTTGACATTAGGCTCCCGAGCTCCACTTTTGGCAGGGACAGCCTCCTACAACCCTCTGCCAGCAAAAACAGCACTTGGGAGGGTCGCGTTTTCACTGGCAGAGGCACTGCAGTCCAGTCCATTGCGGTTTCCAGGGCAGCCCCACGAGCCAGACCTAAGCATCCCATGGGAAGGATCTGGCCCCCAGGCCTTGAGTTTGACACCCCTGAGATAGAAGCATTAGATGGGTGTAGGAGAGTATAAAAGATTAACACCTATCAATCAAGTTGGAACACTGTAATGTGGCAAACTAGACGCTCATTAAATCTAGTTTAGAGCACAGGTCATCATACAACAAATTTTGAGTGAATATTTAGAGGTGTGACTCGCCAAAGAAAGATGCAGGTCCCTAAGACATTTTATAAGGTGGTACTGTAATTAGGTGATGCCTTTCTGTCTATCAAATATGTCTATCATCTGTCTAACAAGTAGTTTTGCCTTTGATGGCCAGTGCAATGCAATTGTTAAGAGGTTGGATTTGCCTTGGAGAAACCCAGATTCACATTCTCACGTTTCAATAAAGAGTCTTCCAATGAATTCATCAATATCTTTTGGTCTAATCTCCTTCCCAGAGTTTCTGCTATGGAGATAATTCCAAAAAATAAAATGAATAAATAAAAAATAAATAAATGCAATATATACACTGTTGTTTGAAGGGCCTTAATCAGATAATGGAATTGAGGGCAGGGTAATGGTAAGATGTATAATGGAAATAGCGGCACCCCCATTTCTAGCCTTTGCCTTCTCCAAACAAAGATTGTTTTTAAAAAAAATAGCTCAAAAAAGTTATGAGAAGATGTTTGAAAGAAGATCTCAAGGTGGGGAAATTGAAAGCATTTTTACAAAGGAAAAATGCTTTTGAGAAATCGCAAAGAGGATTTCAAGATGGAATTAATTCTACAGTCAGCAGGTTGAATGGTAGAGGATGAAAAGAGTTGTAATTTAATAACAATTCAAGGGACATAAGGTCTCCATTACTGGATGGATGGATGGATGGATGGATGGATGGATGGATGGATGGATGGATATGATAGACAGATATTCTAATTCTAACACATAATACTGAGGAAAAAACCAACATGAAAATATATTATATTTCAAAACTTACATTACCAATAGAAGAGAATATCTGAAGTTCGAGGTTGAACTGCAGAGTCCTTGGTACTTTCTATGCTTCGCTGTTTTCTGGTAGATGTTTCATTACCCAACTAAGTAACATCATCAGTATTGCTTCAGCCCTTGGAGCCAATCATAAATTCCAAATCCCCGGGATTAAAGCTTTACTTTTCAAACATATATCTCAAGAGATCAATCATACAGGGTTCATTTTTAAAGAAATTTTCACTTTGGGAATCTGGACAGGGATTTCTGGTCCACTAGCAAAATATTATCACACTGAAACGTTCTACAATTTTGCAGCTAAATAGCCTTACTGATTGAATGAGTAATACCCTGTTTCCTCTAGCAGTCCAGTGTCACTTTGCATTTTGGTCATAGTTAAAACATTGTGCACCTTCAATGCCGCTGGGATCACATCAAGGTCATCCTTGTTTACTATTATTGAGAAAATTCCTCTTACACGAGCCCTAACAGTGAAATATGTCAAAGGAGGTTGCAGTAAATCATTTCCATCTTCCCTTTTTCCAGTTAATTGGTGTTTTCTCTCCTTTGCAGCCTTCATCCCACTTTAATGATTTGACATGTTTGGACCTTCAACCCAAATCTGTATCATTTATTTATCGGCCCACTCTTTTATCTTTCTTGCTAAATGGGATCCAAAACAAATTTCAAAGCAACTGTCTGGGGTGAGCTTCCTTGCTGGAAAAGGAAACTAAGACAGAGACGTACAGCAAATTTTTTTCAGAAATATTCTAACAAACAAACAAACAAATAAGGGATGTTGGAATTTGCCCTTCCTGAAATGTGTTCCTGAGTGACTCAAATCCACCCACAGGCCGTTTTTGAACTTGAAGAGTTGATTTATCCATCACAGTCAAGAATGGCAGATTTTTTTCCCCCCTCTTCCAACAACTGAATCAGAGGTGAAATGCTACCGGTTCGCACAGGTTCGGGCAAACTGGTAGTAATAAAAACTACCAGTTCAGGCAAACCGGTAGTAAAAAAATGCTACCAGTTTGTCCAAACTGGTATTTCCGACGATCAGCTGTGCTTTTTGTGCACTTTGAAAGCCCTGTGTGAATATCCTGCCTTTTATTGCATAATAAGACCTCCAGCCTCCCTGCCTAAAGAGAAACTATTATGAAAGGAACACCTTTCACAGGACTTTCTCAGTGGTGGCACTGTCACTTCTGAAGAAGGCTCTTGCCTTTGGACAATTGTTGGAGCAATTTGAAGAAGCGATTCACCAATTTCCCCGTCCATAAATCAGATGGAGAACTTCAGAAGGCCAGCATTTTGCCAGTTCTCTCTTTTCATTTCACAAGCAGTTTTTATCAATGAACCCATACTTAACTCCTTTTAGTCAGTTTCACAGTCTCTGGGAAACAAATTTCTCCAGTAGAGTAGAGTAGAGTAGAGTAGAGTAGAATAGAATAGAATAGAATAGAATAGAATAGAATAGAATAGAATAGAATAGAATAGAATAGAATAGAATAGAATAGAATAAACAGAGTTGGAAGGGACCTTGGAGGTCTTGTAGTCCAACCCCTACTTAGGCAGGAAACCCTATACCACTTCAGACAAATGGTTGTCCAACATCTTAAAAACTTCCAGGAAGGACTTCCTCTTCCAGAGTTCTTAGAAATGACTACATTGCTTCGGAAATCCTAGAAATTGAAATCTATTTACAGGCAGGCCTTCTTAAACTATGGTTATTGGAATCAGAATTTCCATTGCTAAGCCATGCAATCTAAAAGTACGACATCGTGTGACTGCATTGCTTAGTGATTGCAATTCTGACAGTCTCCATTATTATTGTTAAGTGAGGGATGTGTGTCATTAAGCAAAGATGTCATGTTACCATAACTTGTGACTTCCTGCTGGCTTGCCATAAACAAAGTCAGTGGGGAAGCCAGCAGGAAATTGCAAGTTCCAGGCATGACAAGTCTTTCATTAGGCATTTTGCAAGCAGGATGGTAGGCAGGTGAATGCTATGGAGTATGGGCAGGAGAGTGCTGTGGTGCTGTGGTCTAACACATGTGTGGCTAGGTGAACAGCTGCCCACTTGCCCAGGATCAACGATCACTTTTTCACCAGGGGTTTCTTTGAGAAAAAAAAAAAGCAGAGAAAGATACTTTGTTTCCCTGAAAATAAGACCCTGTCTTCTATTTTTTGAACCCCGAAATAAGCGCTTGGCCTTATTTTCAGGGAGGTCTTATTATTTTGAGGTGTGTGGAGCAAGACGGGGCTCCTCTTGCCGTCTTACCTGATTTCCAGTTCTGTCTTCCTAACCCAAACCAGAGGAAGTGACAGGGACCGGCTGCGTATGAATTTAAATATTTTTGGGGAGGGCTTATTTTCAAGGGGGGGCTTATTTCAGTGCATGCGCTCAAAAGCCCAATTGGGCTTATTATCCGGGGAGGTCTTATTTTCAGGGAAACAAGGTATATCAATTTGCAGGTCCTTCACTGTTAGCTTCCCCCACTGATGTTGCATGTGAGAAGCCAGCAAGTAAGGTCTCAAATGAAGATCATGGGATCGCAGTGCACTTCGACCATCAAACACGCAAGCTGCCACATGAATTGAGATCACATGACCCCGGGAACACTGCAACGACCACAACTTCGGTTTTAAGTCCTCTCGTTCACCATTCTTGTAACTTTGAATAGACCCTGAACACATGATTGTAACCCAAGGACTACTGCATTTGAAATATGCTCACGTTGGAAAACCTGCTGTAGAAAAATGTCTGAGATACTTACTAAAACAGCCTCAGTGGACTATGTTGGCAACTGTAGATCCAGGAAAAATGAAACTCCAATCTAACCTTGATGCAATAGATCTGGAGATAACATTTTAAAAAGCAACAAGAGGGAAGATCAAGCCATGTCAGGACTATTGAACAGGAAGGACCTTTTCTCCTAGCTATCTTTATTATTTTTTTTAAGGAAACTAAGTAAGAAAGGAGAAAGAAAACTCAGTAATCACATGGAAATCAATCATAGACAAACAGTAGGTGAAGAGGGTAATTACACTTCCCCCAGCTATAATCCTAAGCACTCTCAGTGGTTCTATTAATATTTTAGGCTTGCATTAATATTTTAGGAAAGCAGGGGATATTCTACTAGCATTATGTTTAACTCATGGTTATAATAACAGGAAGAATAATAGGAATAATATCCATTCAGTTCTGGGAAAATTGAGATATGACGGTGAGAAAACAAGGCTCAACTTCTATTACTATTCTGGCATTCATTCTCTGGATCTGTAAATAGTATGTAGTTATGAATTAAGGATTTGTTTTCACAAAACGTGGCAAGGACGTGTTTAGCAGGACTGCATCTATATTCATTCATGCCTGCCTTGAAATTGCTACATTTCTTCCAAATTACTTTCATCAAAAGAGATTATTAAAACTAGATGATTAACTTTCCAACATGTATGAATTAGCGTACAATGCATAAGCATTCTCTCTTAACCAGATAATATTTAGCAAAGTATTCACCTATGCATATCCAGGAATTAGGACGCTAATGAAAGATGGCAGTACACAGACACCAAAATAATGTAGTAAGATGTTTAAATAGAAGTCTTGCAGATAGGTGCATTTTGGCTCTGAATTAGAGATGGGGATCAAAATTTATGAGTCTTTGGATAGGGGCTTTGACTTCCACTTAAGGGAAAGTGATTTGCAAGAGATCTTTAACCCTTTTCCACCCAAATTCCTATGGTATAAGAACTATGGTGCTGGAAAAGACTCCCGTGAGTCCCTCGGACTGCAAGGTGATCAAATTGGTCAGTCCTAGAGGAGATCAACCCTGACTGCTCTTTAGAAGGCCAAATCTTGAAGATGAAACTCAAATACTTTGGCCACTTAATGAGAAGGAAGGACTCACTGGAGAAGAGCCTAACGCTGGGAACGACTGATGGCAAACCCTAACCTTAACCCTAACCTTAAACACTCAAAGAGCCACAAAGGTCCTAACAGGAAGCCCCCCATTCAATTCTGGAGTTGACCGGAAGTCTGGTTCCCCCACAGTAGAGTCTCCTCCTAGTGCGGTGTCCTTTTTCCTTTACCTATCCTAACCGAAAGCCCTATCAATTGTGGAGCCGACTGGCAACAGGGAGCTGCAGCAGAGGGATGAAAGAGCCACATGTGGCTCCAGAGCGTCAAGTTGCTGACCCCTGTCCTGTATGTTCAGTAAGTAAGGCCATAAAATTTCTGGATGGATCAAGCCACTCTCTGTCATGACATGGACAGCTAGTATGCTATTTCTCTTTAGCATTAGCATTAATATTAGAATTAGATCCTCCTATGCTATGTAGCCTATCGGGCAGCAAGACCTTCTTCACCATGCATTTTGAAGACATCTTCTTGATCGTTTGGCATCAGTTGGGGATCCATCTCATTGTCATCTTGGGGATTCAATTGTTCTCCATATGGAGAATATGATCTGCAAGTTGGAGTCGTCTATGTGTGACAATGTTATGTAATTTGCAGAAGACACTTCTTCATTATTAATATGGTCAAAATACTAAATCTTTAGGATTAGGCAAGATGTCTCTTGTTAATACTCCTGAACGCCTTCCAGGTTTCTCTTTTCTAATTCAAAAATTAGGAACAAACTGCAGCGTGCTTATTTCATTTATTTTTAATTTAATTATCGTCAAATTAAGCTGAGTTCATATGCTTTCTCCCATGTCTTTTCTAATTTCCCTTCTTGTTTACACACAAAGATAATTTGGTGGCAACTGGTGTAAGGGCTTTGGGGCTGAATTATAATGCTTTCTGAGACAAGACATAACTCTAAGGGCTCAACTGATAAATCTCTGTCTTGTTTGAGATGAACCTAACAGTTGAGATTTAGGGGTGGTTTTTTTTCCTAATTAAAAAAAGCATACCAGATCAAAATACTGTACAGATAATTTGTCTATCAAATGCCTATGATTCTCAGCAGAGATATAAGTCTACGAGAAAATTGTAATGCAAAGTTACTTATAGCTTAATTAAATTAATATCAGTCAGTAAGGCAAGGCTTTGTGTTTTCCAAGAATTAGATGAGAATGCAGATGTATCTTTATTTAGGTAGATATCATGGATGGGAAACTACAGGTGTCTGCAGCCCCATCCGTCTTGGTTACTGTTGAAGGATTTTCAATGTGGTAGATTAGCAGTGTCTCCAGATTCTAGATTCCCCACCCAGAAATTTAAGTCTGGATCTAACATGGAAATGGTTGTCCCAAAGGTGCTTTTTCAAGAGGCGTACTGGATTTTCTGGGTTTTCTTTGAAGATGTTTCGCTTCTCATCCAAGAAGCTTCTTCAGAGCTGAAGAAGAAGCTTCATGGATGAGAAGCGAAACGTCTTCAAAAGGAAAAAAAACAAGGAAGTCCAGTTGCCTCCTAAAAAAGCACCTTTGGGACAACCATGACATGGATGGCTGAGAATCTTTACAGACCTTTAGCTATACAATTTGGGATGAAGACCCTTTGAATGGTGGGGGAGTAGGAATGGATTTCCAGAAGAAAAATAATTGCAGACTACATGAATCAGGAGCACCACTCAGGTGACCCTGAGGACACAGATAAACCTCCAAGTACTTCAATGACCCTCTAAAAGGATGCAAATGACCAGCTGTCTGCAAGGAAAATAAATCCTTCCAATCCCCACCATCCTTCTAGAGCTGAAGAAGCTTCTTGGATGAGAAGCAAAACATATTCAAAGAAGAAAAAACAAGAAAGTCCAGTTGCCTCCTGAAGAAACAATTTTGGGACAACCATGACCTGGATGACTGAGAATCTCCATAGACATTTAACAGGGAAATGACTAACTATTACATGGCTGAATTTTGTTTGTTTAACCCTGACACAGTCTGGGTTTACCCTATTTAGCAAAGTGAGTCTGGGGTGGTGGGAGAAGAAAAGTTGGGATTGAAGATAAGACTTGGTTTCTTGGTTTACAAGATGATGATGATTGATGATAATCAGTGGCGGGTTGCTACCGGTTTTCCCCGGTTCTTGCGAACCGGTAGTAGAAATTTTGAGTAGTTCAGAGAACTGGTAAATACCACCTCTGCCTGGCCCTGCCCCCAATCTATTCGCTGCCTCTCAAGTCCCAGCTGATTGGCTGGAAGGAAAAAATCAGGGCTCACTTGACAAAGAAGAGAAAGAAAAAAACAACAACACACCATAGCTTTAAATTGAGAAGCCAAGAAGCCTCCCAACTGATTGGCTAGAACCAATCCACTCCTTTTAAACCGCTTGATGGTGGTAGATTGACAATTGAGGCCAAGCTGCCTGAAAGCGGTTTCTGATGCTCTTGGTGGTGACAGAGCAGCAAAAAACTGTTTAAATTCTTGCCGCGATGCTTCCAAGGACCACCCTACAGCTGATCAGGCTGTAGGCTGTGTGGTGGTAGACTGGTGCGCTCCAAAAACAAATGGGTAGACCGGTACGGCTCTGCAAGCAGTTAAAAGCCTGGTAGACCAGTACCTCTGCTAAATCCTAAAGAATTGTTTGTCACATGAGCATCAAACCACACCCACAAAATAAGCCACACCCACAGAACTGGTAGTAAAAAAATTTAGAACCCACCCCTGATGATAATGATATAAACTTCTAAATAATATTTTACCATAAAGCTAGCCAACTGAAATCCACTTAAAGATGTGTATAAAGAAAAGGATTGATTTTGTGTGTGTGCGTTTGGGTGCAATAATTGCTCTATAGACAATAAAGAACAAATATAGTAAAATCTGGACTCAGTTGTATCACTTTTTCCCTTTCTCTTTTAATGGCTTTCTCACTTTGAGATGGAACTGTTGTTTTATCTTTCACCATAAAAATGAGATAAAATACTCAGCGCTCCAGAAGGGACCAATGCTTGTGTTTTGTTACTGTTTGGCATCAGGAGAACCATATCAAGTGCACCAAAATTACAGGCATCAAACAAAGCATTTCTGAAGCTAGGAAGTAGTTGGTTGTATGCAAGATTTAACTCTAATATATAGTTTTAAAAATAAACAGGAATGTGCAAACATTTACTTGATGGGAAAAAACTTTTGCATTTCCTGATTCAACAAGGCCTCATATATATTCATATACTCATATACATTAAGGTGATGCATCACCCTGAAGTAAGCATAAAAGGTAAAGGTACGGGTAAAGGTTGCCTCGCAGATATGTGCTAGTCATTACCGACTTTAGGGAGGGCGGTACACATCTCCGTGGTCATGTGGCTGGCATGACTAAACGCCAAAGGCTCACGGAACCCTGTTACCTTCCCACCAAGGTTTCGAGCTTGTCGATCAAAACGTCGGCAGTTCAGTGGTTTGAATCCTTAGTGCTGCGTAACGGGGTGAGTTCCAGTTCCTTGTCCCAGCTTCTGCCAACCTAGCAGTTCAAAAGCACGTAAAAAATGCAAATAGAAAAATAGGGACCACCTTCGGTGGGAAGGTAACAGCGTTCCGTGCGCCTTTGGGGTTTAGTCATGCCAGCCACACGACCACGGAGATGTCTTCGGACAGCGCTGGCTCTTCAGCTTTGAAACGGAGATGAGCACCACCCCCTAGAGTCAGGAAAGACTAACACATATCTGTGAGGGGAGCCTTTATCTTTTACTCTAAGAATAATTTCTGACCAAAGTTTAAAGATTCTTGCCTAACTATTTTGCTTTCATTTTTCTTACGAAAGGCCTTGGACTAACAATCAATTAAAAAAAAAAAACACCATGAAGTCATTTATCTACAAATTTCCTAAGTCATGTCTCTAAGTACTTATTGTAGTGCACCAACAGAAAATCTCCAGGGATCTCTGGATCAGAAATCTCCCATTGCCTTGAAAGTTAAACATCTGCGATTGAGCTTTAGGTAGGTAGGTAGGTAGAAAGATAGATAGATAGATAGATAGATAGATAGATAGATAGATAGATAGAGAGAGATAGATAGATAGATGATAGATTCAAGCTGTTTTTATTATCTGCCAACAAAAGCTGATCAAAACATATTTATTTCCTTTAACCTTTATCTGTCAATGAAGAGAATGCAAATCTGATTTTATTAATTATCAAGTTATTGAGTTGGCAAAGATTAAAATATTCTGTCTTCTATTGAAGTGTACCAAGGATCGCATAAGATAATTTCCCCCTTCTCCTTTGGCATGCTTACCAGCAGGCCTATCTTTTTAGTTTGGCTTAATTCAATTTTCAGATAAAAGATTTGATTATAAAGTTCAAAACTATGATCAATTTTCAGAAAGCTGATCTCCAATTCGATAGTCTTAGATAAAATGGATTAATCTGACTCGTATATTGTCCAGTTTTATTTCTCAAAGACCATCACTAGTACTGGATTTCACTGACATTCAGATGATTAAGAAGCTTAGACCAGAGATTCTTTTTTTCCCCTTTTCCTTACCATCGTTGTATTTATAATTTTACTTTTTTATGTTATCAAATCCATATAAAACTTTTTTATTATTATTTCCACTAATGGACTGGGTTAAACAACTCTGCATTAAAGTTGAATATTCAGCAATTACTCTGTACACTTTTGAACCTTCAGCAAGAGAAGGAAAGCTTGCAATTTTCTTGGCATTGGGGGGGTAGGTGAAACGTTTCGAATCACAGAACCAGAAAGAAATCCAGATGACATTATCACAAGCTCATAGTCAGTTGAAGACCTACAATTCTAGATGTAATTAAAGCATATCTGACAAGTGGTTGTCTTATCTTCGGCTTTATTATTTCCACCTGAATAAAATCCCACCACCTGCTGAGTTATTTTGCTCTGTTGTTCAACAAAAAAATTTCCTGTATATTTTCTTCTCTAGTTTTCAACAACTTCCAAAATAGGAAAAGAAGAGGGGGACAAGTACCATAAGAAGTAAGGTTACAAAAAGTCAATACATGGGGAGGAGGGGGAAGCAAAGGGTTGAATGAATAAATTATTGAAAAATAGTCATATTCTGGATCCAGCACAAACTCTAGCATGAGGTCAATAATTGTGTCCATGTTTCTCATGAATAAGTCTTAAAGAACTCAATTCTGAATTAATGCAGAGTACGGTACTCGGAGTACTTGAGTATAATGGTACTCAATTCTGAATGAATACAGAGAAGATTGCACTACACCCAAATGGAACTAGTATTGTAAAACAGATGTTTTGATGCCAGGGTCAACCCTGGAGATAATCTTTTTCTTGAATTCTTCAGGGCTGCCACATTTAGTGCTGGGAGGGGGGATTTGTATGGAGTTGGAGTGATATCTAGCCATAATAACATTCTTTTCTTTGAGAATCAAGGACATCCTGCCCTGAACCTGGAGTGGTATGACTGGGAGGCATATCCAGTTGGGATAGCGCATTGATTGGACCATGTGATGGACATGTGGGTGCAGGGGAAGGGACTTGGACTTTCTTTTGGGTGGGGAAAACCTGGAAGCTTTCAGATTCGGGTTTTCCCAGATGTGCCAATATGACATCTCTAATAAAATGGAACTTGGAGGAATTGCTGGCCTTGGAGTCTTCTTTCGTTGGGGATATTACTTGGAATCCTGACAGCCAGAAGTTTTCAAAATCTTGTTTGAACAAAGACTAAACAGGTCCACCGTTTACATTTACTTTGGAAAACAAGACCATTTTAAGGGCGAAGGGAACCAAGTGGTTTACCAACTCATATTTTACTTGTTGTGTTCCGGTGAGTGGGCTTGCTATGGTTCACGCTAAAATGTTATTGTTCCATAATGTTTAGCAGTCGTCTTTTGAAATGTATATAGGCTATATAAGTATTGTAACTTTTATTTACCCGTAAGCTTCCTTTTCTTATTTCTGTGCTTCTTAGAACATTTTTCCAAATATCCTTCCTTGCAGCAAAGAATCAATACTTATTTCTAATGACTCTCCAGAGCGCTACAGTTAAAAACAAGGCAACCAAAGGAAAACTGCACAAGAACACAGCCAGAGGAGGTCACAGAGGTCAAAGATGGATGGCCTTCCATCCAGATGATTTCCACATATTTAGATCTCTGCGAATAAGAACCCCATTGAAAGCACAATTTTGCCACAATGGGCTCCATCCTTTCACCAGCAATTTGCATAACTTCCCAAAAAGAGCCTTGGTGGTGCAGAGGACTAAAGTGCTGTTAAGTAGCACTTAGCTGCCAGCTGCCTGCAATTACTGCGAGTTCAAATCTCACTAGGCTCAAGGTTGACTCAGCCTTCCATCCTTCCGAGGTAGGTAAAATGAGGACCCGGATTGTGAAGGCAATAAGCTGACTCTGTATAAAAAAGAACATGAGGGGTCTTTTGCCCAGAATGGGCTGAATGAGTGGGAGAAGAGAGGAAAAAACTTGGAGGTAGTACAGTGGTCTAAGGCACCCTGTTATTAAGCGGGTTATTAAGACCAGCTGCCTGCAATTACTGCAGGTTCAAATCTCGCCAAGGCTCAAGGTTGACTCAGCCTTCCATCCTTTCTAAGGTAGGTAAATTGAGGATCCAGTTGTGGGGGCAATAAGTTGACTTTGTATAAATATACAAAAGAATGAAGGCTATTGCTTAGCGCACTGTAAGCTGCCCTGAGTCTCCGGAGAAGGGCGGCATATAAATCAATTTTAAAAAAAAGGTACCCCCAAATTGGCCTATCCATTTTAAAGTTTAGAATTTTCGCCTTCTGGTTTTTTCTCCCTGATAGATCAGAGCCCTTGAGACAAGGGCAGAGAGGTATATAAAAAAATAGAGATAAGTATTCAGTCAGTTTCAGAGTTAGAGTAAGCGTTTAAATTTTTTCCAGAATTATGGTGTGTCCCAGACCATGATTAAATTAGATATTGATGAGAGAATCAAGGCTGCCACGGGCAAATGAAGATAGCTGGCAAGGGTAAGGAGATATCAGAATTAGAGAGTTACCAGCTTCCTATAAAAAATATCAGAACCCTCTGTAAAATGTTTAGTATTCATATGTGAGCAGGAACAGGGTCGGTGGGTGGAGCCTCCCGCTGGTTTTACTACCGGGTCTATAGAACTGGTCCGAACTGGGGGCAACCTACCACTGGTCTGCATTCAAAAATGTGCACTGCACCTTTAACCAGGTCAAATTTTTTTTATTTTATTTATTTATTTTATTAAATTTCTATACCACCCTTCTCCCGAAGGACTCAGGGCGGTGAACAGCCACAAGATAAAACACATAAATACAAAAATTTAAAATAAAGTAAAAACGAATTAAATAATTTGGCTGAATTTTAAATACCCCATAATTTAAAAACAAATTAAAATTTACATTTAAAAAGGGGAGAAGTCTTCATATCTGCATTTGCACAGGGTAAATTTTGTCAGTGCATATAATTCATGACTTGGAAGACGTGGTAACAAAGGTCAATTGGACGGTGTTTCTTTTTTCCCTTGAGGAAGAAGATGTTTTGCTTCTCATCCAAGAAGTTTCATCAGTTCTGGCTGAAACCTGGGGAGGGAGTGGGGGAATAGAAGGATTAGTTTTGAGAAGATGTTGGGGAATGGTGGTGGTGGTAGAAGGATCATATTTCTTTGCAGTCATCTGGTTGTTAGTCCTCTCTCTGAGAGTTGTTGAGGCCACTTAGGGGTTTATCTGTGCCCTCAGGGTCACCAGAATAGAATAGAATAGAATAGAATAGAATAGAATAGAATAGAATAGAATAGAATAGAATAGAATAGAATAGAATAGAATAGAATAGAGTTGGAAGGGACCTTTGAGGTCTTCTAGTCCAACCCCCTGCTTAGGCAGGAAACCCTACATCACTTCAGACAAATGATTATCCAATCTCTTCTTAAAAATTTCCAGTGTTGGAGCATTCACAACTTCTGGAGGCAAGCTGTTCCACTGATTAATTGTTCTCACTGTCAGGAAATTTCTCCTTAGTTCTAGGTTGCTTCTCTCCTTGATTAGTTTCCACCCATTGCTTCTTGTCCTGCCCTCAGGTGCTTTGGAAAATAGCTTGACTCCCTCTTCTTTGTGGCAGCCCCTGAGATATTGAAACACTGCTATCATGTCTCCCCTAGTCCTTCTTTTCACTAAACTAGACATAGATGTGAATCTTCTTGGAACTGGTGAAAGGATGGCTTTGTGGACAGGAGACAAGTGGTGTCATATTCCTCCCCCTCTCTGAGAGGATGAGTGGAATCTGCATTATGAAGTTGTCATTTCTTTATAAGCATTTGTCTTCCCACTGGATACCCTTGGACAAATCCCTACTACAGTCAGTGAAAGAATCATCATCATCATCATCATCATCAAAAACAACAACAATGGGGATACAAGTAGGGAATGGCTTTTTATTCTGACTCATTAGGCATCCACCTGCTACCACAATTCTACCAGATTTGTAAATGATCTTTTTTAGGGTTCCTACCTCAACCCAATCTCCCAAACAAAACAAAACAAAACAGACTTCCTAAAAATGTGTCTGGCATATTTCTGCAACGGTTGTATATTAAGGTTAAATCAGCTGATAAAAATCAATGCGCCCGATCATCTGATTAGCAGAACCAAATTGTAATTAGTTTGCAATTAAGATCATTTGTAAGCATACCTCATGTGTGTAATTCCTAAATTAGTTTTATATAACATGGAACAGATTGGGATGGCTTGCTTTGCTTTCCTCTGCTCATTTTTAGTTTAAGTGCTTTTTTTTTTTTTAATAATCCATCCCAGTGCTATTTTTCTTCTCATTTCCAAAAGATAGATTGGGATATTAAGAAAGTTAACTTAGTTGATGAAAAAAAAAGGGGGTAGATTACTGAACTGATTCTCGCTCTCCTTCTAGAGTTTATGGAAAATTTAGGGCAGAGAGAGAGAGAGAGAGAGAGAGAGAGAGAGAGAGAGAGAGAGAGAGAGAGAGAGAGAGAGCAATCTAATTTAAAGTTTTCACAAATGTCCACATTTTTGTTTCTGTTTTTAGTGCTTCCTGATTTACATGTGTTTCTTTAATTATTAATTATACTTGCTTTCCTTGAGGGTCTTTTCAAGATTCTTAGGCATCTTCATGAGAAACACTCACTCGAGACCTCCCCTACTTTTCTTTTCCTTGCCTCTTCTGTCCATCTATTTTTTTTCCCCCTCCATTAATTTTTGTTTATTCAAGTCAACAGCACATCATCCAAAATACCGAAATGACTCTTGGGATTATATTTTTAAAGTATTTCCTCTGGCTGCCTTGTATGAAAAGTTTTGATCCATCTGATTATTTCACATTCCGAATCACTGTTCTGGTTCCACTTTTGTGTCACCTAACCAGAGGTGAAATGCTCCTGGTTTGGACCGGTTTGACCGAATTGGTAGCGATGGCGGCCGGTGGTTCAGAGAACTGGTAGCGATGGCGGCCGGTGGTTCAGAGAACCAGTAGCAATGGTGGTGCAAGGCTCCGCCCACCTGCCTGGTCATTGTAACTTCCTGGTTTTAACCAGGAAGTAACCTGTTTTTTACAGGTTCTGCATGCACAGAAGGGTTTGTGCATGTGCAGATGGTCCAAACATGCTTATGATGTACGCACTTATCAACTTTGTGACAACCCCTCAAATATTGGGACACTGCTAGGTGCTAGGTGACACCTAGTCCTTCTTTCCATTAAACTAGACATACCCAAATCTCCCAACCGTTCTTCGTATGTTTTAGCCTTTAATCCCCTAATCATCTTTATTGTTCTTTTCTGTTGCTATATGTAGAATTACCACATCTTTCTCTATAAGCTTCACTTTAGCAGACCATGTAACAATACACCATAATCTTAGGCTTAGGCCCGAGGTACTTGCAGGACCATCTCCTGCCTGCTTCCCACCGTCCTGTCCGCTCTCACAGAGCCGCTCTCCTCAGGGTACCGTCGACCCGGCAATGCCATCTGGTGATGCCCAGGGGTAGGGCGTTCTCTGTGGGCACCCCTACCCTTTGTAACAAACTACCCACTGAGCTCCGGACGGCCCCAGATCTCTGCTCCTTCCGTCGAGGCCTGAAGACTTGGCTATTCCAATGAAAGGGCTGATGCTGATTCTTGGGTTTTATTATTTATTGATTTTAATTTGGTTTTTACGGGATTTTATTATTTTATCATTGTATGTTTTTAACCTGTGTTTGCCACCCTGAGTCTTTCGGGAGAAGGGCGGCATATAAATACTGCCAAATAAATAAATAAATCTTCCAATTTCAGGGTTCAAAAAAATATAAGGCAGGATCTTATTTTCGGGGAAACACGGTATATAATCAGAATATAATAAACCCAAATAAATCCACAAAATACTCTTGCCTAATTGAAAATTCAAATGACGGGATAACTCTCATTTTCAACGAAATGTTCAGTAATGCTGAGTGAAAAATCAATAGTGGCTCTATTATATATTTCTTCCTCCAAGCATTGGGCAAACACTCATTTTCCCCATCATAAGATTTTTATATCTTTAATTCTAATGGTGAGTCAGTTCTTTTGCCTTTAAGCCATTGTTAACAATAGGGATAAAATGAATAATGAGAGTATGTGGCCCATTTAAAAGATTTGGAAATAGAAAAATCAAAATCCAGGAGCACCTCAGCTCATTATGCATTTAAACTTTCCTTTTTTAAAAAATAAAAAATAAAAAATCACCTTAAATGTCAAATTCCAAATAAGTATATCTGTGACATATAAATGGAAAGAGGTCATAAGAATAAATGTAATACACAATATGACATTAACAAATCAGTCAATGGAAAGTTTCATATTTAGAAAATAATTAGCATGTTTTTTTATAAAGACATCATTTTGTGCAAACACATGGCTTCTTGGCTATTATCTTTTGTCATTATTGCAACCTATTTCAATTATGCATTACTTTTGGAACATTTGTAATTTGTATAATTTTATTAGCATTGTTGTTTTTGTTGGATTTTTTTTTTTTTTGCTTTTAGTTTGTTTATAAGCACCCTTTTATTATTTTGCTGCTGTTTGCATTTCAATGCCAAATTTTCACATGAGAGCTGAGAAAGATTCCCACCCATCTTCCTTCCTAGAGTCAAGGAAAATTGTAATTAAATTGCATTTTTTTTAAATGACATCAAATATTAATGATGAGTTGATGAACACATGATGAACACATCTATGTTCATTGAATTGGTCCAGTGGACTTACTACTCTATATCAAATCAGTTGCTAATATTGTTGTAAACCTGGTATGAGTTGGGATGTTGTGGTTTTCCAGCACAGCAAAGAATTGTGTGCTGATCTGATGGAATAAAAGTAGAAACCAGTAATCAAACAGGAAAGGATGAGATTGGGAGCAATCTGCTTCTAATTTGTTGTAGATTATCAGGTAGATAGATGACTGATAGATAATGGGTGATTGACAATGTTTATGATGATGTAGGTGGATAGATAGATAGATAGATAGATAGATAGATAGATAGATAGATGGAGATGATTGATAGATAGATAGATAGATAGATAGATAGATAGATAGATAGATGGATGGATGGATGGATGGATGGATGGATGGATGGATGGATGGATGGATTGGATTGGATTGGATAGGATAGGATAGATGGATGGATGGATGGATGGAGATGATAGATAGATAGATAGATAGATAGATAGATAGATAGATAGATGATAGATAGGTAGATAGATAGATAGATAGATAGATAGATAGATAATAGATGGATGGATGGATGGATGGATGGATGGATGGGATGGGATAGGATAGATGGATGGTGATAATAGATAAATAGACAGACAGACAGAGAGACCAACCGACCATAAATAAAGGAGAGAGGAAAAAACGAGAGAGGATCATGATAGAGAAGAAGATAAACTCAAGTTAATGAGAAAGCTGAGCAATGATCATTTCTGGAAAATAAATTCAGGACCTTTAAGGCTCGACTAAGAAATGATGAGCCCATCCCACCTTGTGTTTCTCTATACTGTAGAGAGAGAGAAAAGTGCTGTGAGATTAGAGCATCTTTATGTACGCATCCATAACGTTAGAACCTACACACGCATATACTCATGTAAATGTGTTTATGGGTCTCGATTGCTCCGAGCAAATGAGATACATAAATTAAAACTGCCTGGCATCCATCTTCTATGCCTTTAAATTTTTTTCTCAGGGTTCCCGACACAGAACCTGTCAGCATATAAATAGCAACACTTGTAATGATCAAAAATTGCTATTTTCTTTAACATAGCAGTAACAATATATCATAATGGCAGAAGCCTATTCCCGCACACTTTCATAATCAAGCATAATGTTCAGTTTTTGCCTATTTTCTTTGCAGCAATTGTGGGAACAAACCAATCATTTCTTACAGAACAAGTCATTTTACTATAAACAAGGAGGAAATGTGTTTTTTTTTCTTTCTTTTTTCTTTTTTTTGGCAAATCACCGCCGTACTCCTAAATTTACTCCTCCTGTACAGCTGTGTTTCCTTTATTTAAGGTTGGTGCTCTAAACAACTCTTGGGGGGGGGGAGAGAATAGGATAATCGATCCCTCTATCTTCCATATGAAAGAACAATTGATTTCATAAGCCTCAAGTGGCCCCCAACTAATGTCACGACTTCATTGTTTGTAATGCCCAACTGCAGAATTCTGAAATATTGCTCTGTTGAAATAACCCCAAACAATCACTTTGTTTGATTATAACTACTCCTTAAGAAACTCTCCAAGTGCACCGGAGGATACGGTACAGTAAATAAGAGGCTGCCACAAAGAAGAGGGTGAGTTGCCCCCGGTTCGCACCGGTTCTATAGAACCAGTAGTAAAACCGGCAGGAGGCTCCGCCCACTGCCCCCTACGTCATCAAAATGCTTCTGCGCATGTGCAGAAGCTTCTGTGCTTGTGCAGAAGAGTGCGCGTGCAGGCAGCCCTGTTACAAATCAGTAGTAAAGGTAAGTAGAACCCACCCCTGGGGTCAACCTGTTCTCCAAAGCACCTGTTGATAGAACAAGATGCAACAGATGGAAACTAATCAAGGAAAGAATCAACTTAAAACTATAGCCTGACTAGGTGACTCGGATACATATTATCTTGACTAATTTTCTCTGGTAAGATACCCAATAGGAATAGTTCTGATTTTAAGTCTATATGTTGTTGTATCATTTTCCCCACCCATAACTTAATTTTATTCCAATAGCTTTTTGCTTCCCGGCATGTCCACCACATGTGGTGGTAATATGAACCTGGTAACTGGTGGCATTTCCAACACTTAGCTGATTTATTTTTAAATGTTTTTGCCAGTTTCCCAGGGGGCATATGCCATCTATAAAACATTTTATATTGATTTTCCTTGTATGCAGTGGACATTGTTAATTTATAATTTCTTTCCCATAATTGTTGCTATTTATCCAATTCAATTGAATATCCAATTTTTTTTTTTGCCCGGGCTATCATTGTTTCTTTTACTTGTTCTTCCTTTAGTTCTATACTTAGTAAAAAAAATTATAACATTTTTAAAATTAATTTATCCTCTGTTCCCATGAGTATCTTATCCAGCTCAGTCTTCTCTGAGTAAAAACCCTGTAGTCAGTGGTGGGATTCAGCCAGTTTGCACCTATTCGGGAGAACCAGTTGTTAACTTTCTAAGCAGTTCGGAGAACCGGTTGTTGGAAGAAATCTTATTTTGTTTTTTTCCACTTTACAGGACTAATCCTGTAAGGAAGGCAGGAAGGAAACATTCTGGTGTGATTTCTAGCCTACTCTTTATTGCCCTGCTTACAGAAACTGCCTCTCTGGTTAACCCTTACTACATTGTAACAACTAAGACGAAATGCCCATCGACATGAGTGACGTTGAGTTGGCCACGCCCACACGGTCACATGACCACCAAGCTACACCTACCCAGCTGATCATTAGGGCAACAAACCGGTTGTTAAATTATTTGAATCCCACCACTGCCTGTAGTTTAAAATCTTTTTCATATCTAGTTTCATATCTGGATTACATCTTTCAGTTAAGCATAGATTATTAATGCAGAGGAATGTGTGTGTGGGGGGGGTATTTTTTGAGGGTTTTTTTGCCAAGTACAGTTTCAAACATCAGAGACTCCTGCTAAACAAGCACAAAACAAAATACCCAGGATGGGTCATTTCAAATTGAGGACATTGTGCTTTCAATCACAGCCCGGTTCATAATTTCAGCAATTTATGCTATTTTTCTTGAAAGGCCAGGGAAAGGTGGACTTTGTTTTGTTTTTAAAATGTACCATAGTGCAAAATAGGGATAAAGAGATCTATTTCTTTCTGTCTGCCAGGGTGTTTGTGGCGTATTGCAATAAAGTTGATTGGCAGACCAAAAGCAAAACAAATATGAATCAATCACTTCTCGCGCACAAGAGGGAATAGATTTATGAAATTAACCATTGCATGGAGCAGGGATGGGATACGGAACAGATACAATGAACTCTTTGGTAGCTGTTGATAGCAGAAGAGGAACAGAGTTGGAAGGAACCTTGGAGGCAGAAGTGGGTTTGAGATATTCTTAGTGCACTTGCGCGCCTTCTGCATATGCACCCAGCCCTCTGTCTATGTGCTTGAACATATGACGGCCGTGGCCAGGGGGGCCTTTTATCAGGTCCGCCTGATTCGCCAGTTGCAGCCCTTTCTGGATCGGGACGCCCTGCGCACAGTCACTCACGCCCTTGTCACCTCCCGGTTGGACTATTGCAATGCTCTCTACATGGGGCTCCCCTTGAAGAGCACTCGGAGGCTCCAACTGGTCCAGAATGCGGCTGCGCGGGTGGTTATGGGTGCAACCCGTTGTGCCCGCATGACACCCCTCCTGCGCGAGCTGCACTGGCTCCCAGTGGTCTTCCGGGTGCGATTCAAGGTGTTGGTCACCACCTTTAAAGCGCTCCATGGCATAGGACCCGGGTACCTTCGAGACCGTCTTCTGCCACCAGTAGCCTCCCTCAGGCCAGTCCGCTCCCACAGAGAGGGTCTCCTCAGGGTGCCATTGGCCAAGTCATGTCGGCTGGCGACACCCAGGGGGAGGGCCTTCTCTGTGGGAGCCCCAGCCCTGTGGAATGAACTGCCCCCGGAAATTCGTAAGATTTCTGACCTCCGGGTATTTCGCTGCGCACTCAAGACCCTATTGTTCCGCCAGGCTGGGTTAGCAACATAATTTTTAATTGGATGTTTTAAATTTTTGGGGTTTTAAATTAAGCCAATTATTTAATATTTTTTAATTATTTTAATTCGATGTCTATTCTGTTTTTAAATAGGCTGTACACCGCCCTGAGTCCTTCGGGAGAAGGGCGGTATAGAAATAAAATTATTATTATTATTATTATTATTATTATTATTATTATTATTATTATTATTATTATTATTATTATTATGTGTACATCTTCCACGCATGCGTCCGACCTCAAAAACATGGCTAAATAGGACAGCATTATGCTGGGGCAGGTGGGCAAGCACACCCCCACAGTCGCTGCTATTGGTTCACCCAAATCGGTCCGAACCGGCTGAATACTACCACTGTTTGGACGTCTTCTAGTTTAACCTCTTGCTCAAGCAGAAGTGTTGTGGTTGCCAGCAGCTTGTGGAGCTGACAGCGATGAGGCTGAGGAAGAATAGGAGCCAGTCCTGGAGGCTGGGGAAGGCTTGGATTAGGGCTCTGCGTCGGAGGCAGAGATGGTGCCATCGGGGAGTGATGTGTGGACTCCTGAGCCTCCAGAGGCTGACAGTAGAGAGACAGAGGTACAGGAGGAGCCTGTTCCTAGTGCACGTATGAGAAGAGCTGCCAGGAGGCAAGAGCAGCTAAAGCAAAGAGGACAACTCAGGAGTAGGGCCAAGAGATGATTGGCCCCTCCCATAAGGCTTAAAATACCAGCAACGGCTCTTGGGTTTTTTGTCAGAAAACAACGTTGATAAACTTGGTTTTTATCTTGCTCGGCATCCTCTGCTTCTGAACTTTTGCCAAGAAAAGCCTTGTAAAGCACTGTGAAGTGATATATAAGTCTAAGTGCTGGTGCTAGTGGCAGTGACCTAATCATCTTCGTTGCTTTTCTCTGCTCTCTAGAAAGAATCCCAACTCTAGAAACTCTCAACTTTCCAACAGTTGAGAAACAGGCTCACCATTATCAAGGCTGATAATTTCCCCTCCCTTCAGCAATTTTTTTTTTTCTTTTCATCCTCCTGCTTACAGATTGTAACAGCCTGATTGTGATGCATCCTTCATAATATCTCAGACTTTGCAACACAGGAGAAGAGTGGTCTAAAAATGCTAAGCATCAGCAATCAATCAATCAGTCCACCAACTGACCCATCAGTCATGGCACAGAATATTTTTGGGGGAGGAGGAGGGGAAGAGTAGTCTTTTTTTTTTTTTTTTGTTTTTTTAACAGAGGCTGAGAAAAGTGCATGACGGGAAGATAAATGAAAGCAGGGCCGTTTCCATGAGGGAAAACAATATTTTGAGTAATTTCAAGAGCTGAAATGCCTTTAAAATACTAATTAAAGCATTGGTGTGATGCGAGCCTTCACTGCTACTTTCTGTTTCCCCGAAGCTTTTCTGGTCTTTCCTTCAATTGTGTCTGAATCAAGGTATTCTGGTTTGACTTCATAGTTGTTGCAATTTATTATTTCCCATTGTGACATTGAAGAAATACATTCAAAAGACGCCGAGGGCAAAATGCAATCAATTTGCACAGTATCACGATTAAAAAAAGAAAAAAACATAGTTTAGTGAGATGCGATTTGACGTGAGACGGTGCATATTAATATTTCCAAGATGTGGAAAACCTTTTTGTGGCTTTTAGACAGTCTATTAATCACCTTCCTCAAAAATGCCTCCTTCCTCTAAACAAAACAAGGGGAGAAGGAGGAAAAATAAGGATTTAGGAACTGTTTAAGTGTTGATTATAGATTGCAGAAAGGGACATGGTGGCTCAGTGGCTAAGATGCTGAGTTTGTCAATCAGGAAGGTCGGCAGTTCAGCGGTTCGAGTACCTAGTGCTGCGTAACAGGGTGAGCTCCCGTTACTTACCCCAGCTTCTGCCAACCTAGCAGTTCAAAAGCACGTAAAAAATGCAAGTAGAAAAACAGGGACCACCTTTGGTGGGAAGGGAACAGCATTCCGTGTGCCTTTGGCATTTAGTCATGCTGGCCACATGACCACGGAGACTTCTTTGGACAGCGCTGGCTTTTCGGCTTTGAAACGGAGACCAGGCCCAAGTAATGCTGGCCCGATGTTTCTTCTTCGCATTGGGTAGACCGGGCTGAAGCCACACTGGCCCAATGTTTCCTTTTCACATTGGGTAGACTGGGCCGAAGCCGCATTGGGTAGACTGGGCCGAAGCAACGTGCGCTGGCCCCTTACATTTTCCAGGACAGCTCCATCAGCCGGCCCAACTACATCGCGGGACAAATACACCCCATGGGCCTTGTGTTTGACACCCCTGCTCTTCAAAAAGTGAAGCAGAAATACCAATCCTCACCGCTACCACACACACACAATAGAAAATGAAAAAAGATAACATCATTCTTGCTCATCACACACTTTGAGAACTGCGACCGATTTGCAACAAGGTGACTTTTTTAAGTCCTGTAATTTCACCGAAGAGTAAAAACATGGAACTACACACTAAGTTTCTGAAGTCATATATACAACCAGGCCATCCATGGTAATTGATGTACTAGATTAATCCCGGATACTGTAAATCAAAGAAATGGGAAGACATATGTACTTATCTGAGATTGTCATAATTTTTTTTTTCACTCAACGGAAGTCATCTCTTTCACTGCCAGATGGAAAACTAGTTCCAAGTTGGATGCCATGCAAGTTTCCAAATACTTTCTGAAGCTAAAAAAAAAAAAAAAAAAAAAAAAGCTGTTTTGATGAAGTTGAAATGAGGAATTGTGCCATTTGGAGAAAATACTATTACGTTATGGATTATGTTCCTTCTCCACTGCCACCACCACCAAAAACAACAACAATCATACACAGACATAGACATAGAGGTGGTATTCAGCCAGTTCGTACCGGTTCAGGTGAATTGGTAGCGGAGATTGCAGGTGGGGCCCGCCCACCTGCCCTGGCTCTATGCCATTTTATTTAGGCATGGTTTTGAGGCTGGCCACATGCGCAGAAGACACACGCACAAGCAAAGTGCATGCACGGAAGGCCAGGCACATGCACGGAAGGTCCGCGTGAAGTAAGCATGCGTGCGGCGAACCGGTAGCAACAAAATGTGAAACCCACCACGGCATAGACACCCCAGGACAAATCTAACTACAACCCACTTATTTAGAATTGAATTTTATTTCTCCAGAGGTGTCTTGATCTCACAAGGCATATTTAGTTCAAGCCTTTTCCTGGTGGGGTTATTTTATTCACAAAATTTCACACTCGAATATCAACTCTTGACAACGTGTCGCGTCTGGCCCTCTGTTGAAATGTGTCAGTGCTGGTGGGGGGGGGAGGAAAACTTTCCTTCTGTCACAAATGGTGAAAGTGACAAAACCAGTAGAAGGGATAGTCAAATTAAAGCTGTTATACAGCTGCTTCGAAGGCAGAAACTTCTCTAAGCCAGAGCAGGTAGATAAGCAGCCCTAACAATATATAACTCAGGTTAAGCAATATAATTTGGCCTCTAAGTACCATATTTTTCGGAGTATAAGGCGCTCCAGAGTATAAGACGCACCTTAGTTTTTGGGGAGAAAAATAAGAAGAAAAAAAATCTGCCTCTGCCTACCAGCATCCATCGGTATTCATCTGGCTAGTGTCTTCTCAGTGTGTGGGAGAGTTGAGGGCTGTTTGGAAACTGAAACAGTATTTGCTGTGTGAGCAACAAGGAAGGAGACAGCAAGGAGCCTGGACGTGGCTTAGGTCAACTGTTCTAAAGATGCATGCTGTGCTGATCTCTGAAACTAAAACTGAAACTCCTCTCCTCTGCTTGTATTTTGCTTGTGTTGGAAAACCTGCTTTTGGTATTGTATATTTACTTTATATTTTATATAAAGAGAAGTTATTGAATCCTGCTGAATCAGTTACTTGTGTGTGCTTTTTGGATGTGATTGCTGCTGCAAACTCTGACGGTCCTTGAGGCAAATAGCGAATAGCCAAGTCACAGCTGAGCAGCACAATCGTCAGAGTCTTTTTTTTTTTACTTTTAAAAGCAATGCTTTTACAAATAAAAAAAAAGATTGTGTGTCACAGCTGATCAGTTACTCTGCAATACTGCATTCTATCCACTGGGAAGGAAGGAAGGAAGGAAGAAAGGAAGGAAGAAAGGAAGGAAGAAAGGAAGGAAGGAAGGAAGGAAGGAAGGAAGGAAGGAAGGAAGGAAGGAAGGAAGGGCAATAGCAATAGCACTTAGATTTATATACCGCTTCATGGTGCTTTACAGCCCTCTCTAACCGGTTTACAGAGTCAGCATATTGCCCCCCAACAATCTGAGTCCTCATTTTACCCACCTTGGAAGGATGGAAGGCTGAGTCAACCTTGAGCCTGGTGAGATTCGATCTGCCAAACTGCTGGCAGCCCGTGATCAGCAGAAGTAGCCTATGGTACCGCACTCTAACCACTGCACCACCGCGGCTCATAGCAGAGATGGAGATAAAATGTATGTATCCATATTTATTGCATTTCCAGTAAGTGTGGCCTGCTACACTGCAGCATATTGCACGCATCTATGACATTCTTCCATCTATATCCCTCCTCGGGAACTAACTCGAATAGATGACTGATGAGATCAAAACACCACCATAAATTTAGCAAAATAAAAACAAAAAATAATCCCAACAACCTTGGAGTAGAAAACTAAATTTGGCTGGAAGTCTGTCTGATGCGAGAAGTTCATTGCTTATCTCCATCAGCTTTGGCAGCATCTCTGGAAGATTTCCCTACTGCTTGGTTAATCTCCGTTAGTAAATTTGCATTTTAGGACTGTCCAAAGAGCTGTTGAACTGTTGAAACAACACTGATCATTGGAATCCTTTTGGGTAAAGGTCTCTGGAAACTTTCAGCCCAGCGAGATACTGAAGGCAATCTAAATTAAAGTTTCCATTTCAAACAATTTCCTTGGCATAGCAGAAGCTTTGAAGTTTCTTACCTCTTAGGAGCAGAAATTAGTTCTGTGGTTGCATTGTAGAAAATTAAATGGCAGGGAAAGATGGAGCCATGTGTTTTTCTCCAAGTGGTTAATTGTTGAACTACACATTGGAGTTTCTCCAGAAGACCTTCAGGTTTCAACCAAAGAGACGGATGGGGTTTGGGAACACTTGCCTGGCAGATTCTGCACATGAACAATAATCATCATCATCATCATCATCATCATCATCATTTAACAACATTTAACAACATTAAACGCAGAGCATTTAATGGCCGGATGCCTTTCCTGTCACCAATGCGGAGTTTTGCTCAGCAGATATATCCTCATGGTGCCCAGAGAGAGAAATATGTGCCTCTACCTAGGATCGAACTCACAGCCTCCTGATTGTGAGGCGAGAGCTCCACCTCTAGGCCGCCGCACGACTCTTCTGCATGCAAACAATCTCATCAATAATTAAATTGCCTTTCCAGATTGAACCCGGAAGCTAATTCAGTTCATCCATCTGAATCAGATAACTCCATTGGATGATGGATGGATGGATGGATGGATGGATGGATAAATGATAGATAGATAGAGATAGATAGATGATTGATAGATAGTTAGACAGACAGACAGATAGACAGATGATGATGGATGGATAGATAGATAGATAGATAGATAGATAGATAGATAGATAGATAGATGATAGACAGACACAGACAGACAGACAGATAGAAAGAAAGAAAGACAGATGGATGATGGCTGGATGGATGGCTGGATGGCTGGATGGATGGATGGATAGATGGATAGATGATTGATCGATGATAGATGATAGATGATAGATAGATAGAAAGAAAGAAAGAAAGAAAGAAAGAAAGAAAGAAAGAAAGAAAGAAAGAAGAAAGAAAGAAAGAAAGAAAGAAAGAAAGAAAGAAAGAAAGAAAGAAAGATGGATGGATGGATAAATGATAGATAGATAGAGATAGATAGATGATTGATAGATAGTTAGACAGATAGACAGATGATGATGGATGGATAGATGATAAATAGACAGACAGACAGACAGACAGACAGACAGTTGCATGATGGATGATAGACAATATAGATGATAGGGGATGGATGGATGGTTAGATAGATCTTAATAGATAGATATTAAAAAGGGGATTAAATTCAGCATATATGCACCATGCTCATGGTTTAAAACCACCCCAAAAAAGTTAATTTTTATGCTGTTTGAAGCTCTGGTGTTTTGATGACCCTAATCTATTCCATCCACAAAGCTTACCTACTGATTGCTCTTAAAAGGTTAAAATGCTGAATGCCTGTGAGTGCCAGTCCTGTTTAATAACTGGATTATTGCTGTCATAGATTATCTAACTTACTGTTATGTACTATTTTATTGTTCAATATATCTGCTACTTAAAATTGCTTGTTTGTTTGGCTTTTGAATGCTGGCTAAACTCCTGCTTTCTTGTTTTGAAAAACATTGCCATTGTTTTGTTTTGTTTTTGGTGCTGTTTTCATTATTATTTGTTTTGCTACCTTCTTGCATTGTATTTTGGCATTCTAAAGAAGTAGTGATTTTTTTTTAAAAAAAATAATGCAAATATAAATCATGATACTATATACATCAAAGGAAGTCGCCAATGCAGCACTGAATATTCTACATTTTCATTTTGTGTTATGGTTGATATTCAAGGGTTTCTTTATTTAAGATTTCCAGTAGATCTGAACTCGTTTCCAAAATATGCAAAATCAGGTTCCTGTGCGATCTCAAATTAGAACAATGGTCCTTGTCCCTGAGTTAGAACAGAATAAAATCTTGGATTTACTGCGCTGGCTTTTTTGTGTACCACTAAGCACTAATTGGTCACCTCATTTTATTCTTAGAAAAGTCCAATTGCAACTTGCAGATATGAAGCAAAGAATTACAGTGATGTATAAATGTCATATATGCCCATATATCTAAGAGAAGAGCAGGCAGAGTTAAACACATTATCAGCTTAGAGTTGTTACGTTCCCATAAATGGTCTATGTACCATATAATTACATATAAATGACACAGAGTCAAGCACTTGGATCTCTGACTACTTGACTGTCCCTTAACTTTAGAATAGATGATCAGCACAATGATATTAATAAATTAATCCCCTATATTAATGGTTGTTCAACATTCCCAATTTGGCATCGGGTATGGATTGTCCTGTTGTCTGTTTCAGATCTACTTATTCCCCTCATCAGTGCCTAGAAGTTCATGGCAATTGCCCTTTTGTTACATGTACAATAAGCCCAACATCCCAAGATATTCAACTGGTTAATTAAATATCAAGTAATTGCTAAAGCTACTAAGTGACATTTAATTAGTATGTTAATTGATATCAAATTGTGCTCACACTATCTTGTTTTATGGTAATAAAATCCCTAAACATTTATCCCAAGCAGATTAGGAAACAATACACGCCAAATACATTTATATAAAGTTGCCTTATGCAGTTGATGCTGCCTACATCTCTCTATCATAAAATTTAACTTAATCACTTTGCTTCAGTTCTTCATAATTTGGGAAGTTGCTAAATTGGGCAGGTGTTCCCTCCCCAGACCTCACATACTTTTCAATAAACATTCTTAGTACACTTGGGTTCATTATTAAGATATGTCCGTAGTAAAAAAAATATATTCCATGACAATGTCCTCTGATATATTTGCCAATGTTGACCTAGTAGAATACAACTAACTCTATACTAACTCTATACTATATAACTGTATACTAACTATGCGAACTACTAACTGCTATTTATCTAGCTACCAATGGTATCCCCCACTCCCAAAAATCCATGTAGAGATTAGAATATCACACTTTTCAAACATGTTCTTATTCAGCCATTCAATGTGTTCCTGAGAGCTTAGATGATAGATAGATAGATAGATAGATAGATAGATAGATAGATAGATAGATAGATAGATGACAGACAGATGACAGACAGATAGACACTGATAGGTAGAGGATAGGTAGATGATAGTTAATAGATGATAGATAGGTAGATAGATGATAATAGATAGATAACTTGATAGATAGATAGATAGATAGATAGATAGATAGATAGATAGATAGATAGATAGACAGACAGACAGACAAATAGATAGATGAGAGAGTGAAAGAGAGACAGAGACAGAGACAGACAGACAGAGGTAGTAGATAGTGCCTTTCCAATATGTTAAGAATTGTTTTTTTCATTTCTTCTGGTGGAAAAAATGCCGCTCTCTAAATCTTCCTCCTAAAATAGTCAGCAGAATAGAATAGAGACATTTTTTTTTTTTTTTGCTTTTCTTTAAAAAGAAGCAGCTAAAAAAAAATAACATGGATTTTTCTCATGTTGCTCTGGTCATTATTGCTGGCACCCTTAATCCCTAATCACCAAGCACATTTGTATTCATTTCTTTGTTTTAAAATAGCTGTGCCTTGCTTTACTGCTGATAGGTAGTCAAAATGAATCCGATTAGATCTGGCAGCATACAAACCATATATATATATATACACACACATAAGTAATTGGCTAATAAAAATAGATAAACAACGCAGTTAGTGATACACAAAATTCACCTTCCAACTCAAGCCTGACTCTTGGTAACTTCAAGGAAAGAGAGGAGTTTTTTAAAGCAATACCTGGTTTATTCCAAGGTTTCCCCCCCCCCCCCAATTTACTAGAGTTCTGTATAATCTTAGCATTTCTCAGCAGTCTCTCCCAAAAGCCAAAACCCATCCCTCTTAGTTTTCTGAGATTCGGTGGTGGTTGATTCGATGGTGGGGCTGCTGAAACTACGGTAGCAATGCAAATATGCGTCACTCGAAAAGATCAGAACTGCAAACATGTTGAAATAAATATGTCATTGAAGACTCAATCATCCAGGCTAAAGGTGTCTAAAGCAGGGATGGCATTAGCCATTCTATGCGGTTCGGGCGAATCGGTAGCGGTGGCTTCGGGAGGCTCTGCCCACCTACCCGGAGGTCATCACGTCCCATGTTTGATGCTCTGCGCATGCGTGGAAGGCTCTGCGAATGCACGGAAGGCTTTGCAAATGCGCGGAAGACTCTGCACATGTGTGGAAGGCTCTGCACATGCACAGAAGGCTCTGTGATTGCGCAGAAGGCTCTGCACAAGTGTGGAAGGCTCTGCGCATGGATGGAAGGCTCTGCAAATCCGTGGAAGGCGCTGCACATGTGTGGAAGGCTCTGCGCATGCACGGAAGGCTTTGCAAATGCGCGGAAGACTCTGCACATGTGTGGAAGGCTCTGCACATGCACAGAAGGCTCTGTGATTGCGCAGAAGGCTCTGCACAAGTGTGGAAGGCTCTGCGCATGGATGGAAGGCTCTGCAAATCCGTGGAAGGCGCTGCACATGTGTGGAAGGCTCTGCGAATGCACGGAAGGCTTTGCAAATGCGCGGAAGACTCTGCACATGTGTGGAAGGCTCTGCACATGCACAGAAGGCTCTGTGATTGCGCAGAAGGCTCTGCACAAGTGTGGAAGGCTCTGCGCATGGATGGAAGGCTCTGCAAATCCGTGGAAGGCGCTGCACATGTGTGGAAGGCTCTGCGAATGCACGGAAGGCTTTGCAAATGTGCGGAAGACTCTGCACATGTGTGGAAGGCTCTGCACATGCACAGAAGGCTCTGTGATTGCGCAGAAGGCTCTGCACAAGTGTGGAAGGCTCTGCGCATGGATGGAAGGCTCTGCAAATCCGTGGAAGGCGCTGCACATGTGTGGAAGGCTCTGCGAATGCACGGAAGGCTTTGCAAATGCGCGGAAGACTCTGCACATGTGTGGAAGGCTCTGCACATGCACAGAAGGCTCTGTGATTGCGCAGAAGGCTCTGCACAAGTGTGGAAGGCTCTGCGCATGGATGGAAGGCTCTGCAAATCCGTGGAAGGCGCTGCACATGTGTGGAAGGCTCTGCGAATGCACGGAAGGCTTTGCAAATGCGCGGAAGACTCTGCACATGTGTGGAAGGCTCTGCACATGTGTGGAAGGCTCTGCACATTCACGGAAGGCTCTACAAATGCGCGGAAGGCTCTGCACATGTGTGGAAGGCTCTGCACATTCACGGAAGGCTCTGCACATGTGTGGAAGACTCTGCGCATGCACAGAAGGCTCTGCACATGTGTGGAAGACTCTGTGCATGCACGGAAGGCTCTGTGAATCCGCGGAAGGCTCTGCACATGTGTGGAAGACTCTGCGCATGCACAGAAGGCTCTGCACATGTGTGGAAGACTCTGCGCATGCACAGAAGGCTCTGCACATGTGTGGAAGACTCTGTGCATGCACAGAAGGCTCTGCGAATCCGCGGAAGGCTCTGCAAATGTGTGGAAGGCTCTGCACATGTGTGGAAGGCTCTGCACATGCACAGAAGGCTCTGCAAATGTGTGGAAGGCTCTGCACATGTGTGGAAGGCTCGGCACATGCACGGAAGGGTCTGTGCATGGCTGGAAGGCTCTGCGAATCCGTGGAAGGCTCTGCGCATACACAGAAGTCTCTATGCATGCGTATGCGTGCTCACATTTGTGAACTGGTAGTGAAGGTAAGTGAATACCACTCCTGGTCTAAAGGTTGGATCATGGCAACTAGATCATGCTTTGTTAATAATTTGAGACATTTCATTGAATTAAAACTCCAAGTTTTCCTCCGATGCTTACAATGTTAGAGCCAGATTACCTTTAGATATAAAATAAATAGATGCAATGTGAAGTAGACCTAATAAGGGAACCATGAAAAAGTTTCCAAAAGTCATTTAGAGAAAATATATATATATATATTTCCAGTTTTTCTTTCTTGACTGGTAAGCTACAGGTGGAACAAAGCAGCTTTTCAAATAGTAGGAAACCTATTGCTGGCATCTGTATTTGAAACTAATATTCCTAGATCCAAAAATGGGTAAGAATTATCAATATATAATATTACACATATTAACCGCTGCCAGGATCATTTTCACACAAAACTGGAAACAAATACTGTATTTTTCGGAGTATAAGACGCACCTTAGTTTTTGGGGAGGAAAATAAGAAAAAAGCTGATTGGCAGGTGGATCAACCTCCTGGAATACCCCCAATCAGCTGTTCCCAGAGGCGAATTTTAGCAACAGGTTCCTTGGTTGTGAGCTCTGTGCCTTGCTTTTTTTTTCTGCCTCTGAAACTTCTGAAACTCCGTTTCAGAAAAAAAACTTTTTTTCCTGCCTCTGAAAGCCTCCAAAACAGAGCTTCAGAAAAAAAGCCTCTGAAGCTCTGTTTGGAGGCTTTTTTTTCTGAAGCTTTATTTCTGATGCTTTTTTCAGCCTCTGAAACCTCCATTTGAGAAGCCGGGTGGGGCTACGTTCAGGGTATAAAACGCATCCAGATTTTCACTCTCTTTTTTGGGGGAAAAAGGTGCATCATATACTCCAAAAAAATATGGTAAATACCCCCTCAGATGAAATGGTAATTAGGAAGATACTTGAATGTGCTGAAATGGACAGGATGACTATGAAATTAAAAGAAAGAGAAGAGTCGGATTATAAAATTTGGAGTAGACTGTACAAGTGGCTACAGAATAGAAGCCAAAACAAGAAATAAAAGTTCACAAACTACTGAATATAATATAAAGACAAATGTATATATGTATAATCAGAACATATTATATTATTATAATATAATTATTATAGTATTTATTGGTTCAATTTATTTATTGGTTCGATTTATATGTATTACTAGAATTGTTAAAATTTATGAGAAGGCAAATATTGAATAGGAAATTACAAAAGCAGAATATACAGGCTGATACGGAAAGCTGTCAAATTATATTACATTGTTGTATTGCTTGTGTTTTTTATTTGTTTGTATTTGTATTCTTTTTTCCCCTTTTTTTTCTTTTATACTTGTGTTTTTTAAAGTTGGAAAATGTTCAATAAAAACTTTAAAAAAAAAGAAAGAAAGAAAGAAACTAATATTCCTGGTTTGCTTTTTTGGGGTTTTGCTTCCCTATCTTTTCCAAGTAGGTAAACTGAAGAGGCACCGAAAAAAATTGAGTATTTTTCATTGTGTGGCATCTAAGAATTCACCACATTTTTCATGCTAAAGGTAGATTGTAAATAACCGTGATTCATTCGAGCATGTGGGGCATCACATTAGAGTACATGAATTCAAGGATGTCCCATTTGTTTCAGCTCCAGAAATTTCAATTTATGAAGGCAGAGGAGTTGTTAAATAACTTTGCATAGAGAATAGATTAAAGAAAATTGCAATCTATTTATTCTTGGAACTGTCAAAGAATGAGGAAATTAATTGAATCAATTATTTAGTAAGTATGAATTACTCAGCTCTTGAGTTTTGTCATCTGCACATGGCTGGGGGAAAAAAATTAAGTGTACATAGATCTTTTTTTGGATGCTAATAGAGGCTTAGGATTTCAGCCTGTCTGATTTATGGGAGGGATAAATCCTTTTCTACAATCTACATATATGTCCATCGAGTAGAAAATGTACAGAGAACAGAGGCTTCCGTACTTGCTCCAGTGCATTTGTGTTTAGCGTTCCTTATTCGTTTCACAACTCTTCATACTGAAAAGCTCTATTTTAAACATGTGTTAGGGATGTGGTGGCTCAGTGACTAAGACGCTGAACTTGTCAATCTAAAGGTCGGCAGTTCAGCAGTTCAAATCCCTAGTGCCGCATAATGGGGTGAGCTCCCGTTACTTGTCCCAGCTTCTGCCAACCTAGCAGTTCGAAAGCACGTAAAAAATGCATGTAGAAAAATAGGGACCACCTTTGGTGGGAAGGGAACAGCTTTCTGTGCACCTTTCGTGATTAGTCATACCAGCCACATGACCACAGAGACGTTTTCGGACAGCACTGGCTCTTTGGCTTTGAAACGGAGATGAGCACCGCCCCCTAGAGTCGGGAACGACTAGCACATATGTACAAGGGGAACCTTTACCTTTTAAACATGTGTTACCAAAACAGCCTCTGTACCTTTGAGATGATATGAAAGTATATTACAGCATCAAACCTGCTGGAGGCATCAGAAGTCGCTCATAGTTCATGGAACTAATTATAAATAGTCCCCGACTTTTTATAGTATAGTATAGATCTATTTCAAGCTTAATCTCTCCCCTGGCTCAAGCTGATGAAGGGAGGAGAACTTGTGGCTCAGAAGTTAATACAACTGCCTAACATGCAGACAGCCCAAGTTTGAATCCAAGTAAGGGTATGGCTAGCTGATGACAGCTAAATAGCTTGAAATAGATCTATACTAGTCTCCCTTTATTTCTTTATCAGCGAAATATAAATATATATATATATAAAAGCATATACACTATATTATACTTGACTATAGATTACAGTGTATAGAGTGTTATAGAGGTATAACTATGAGAATAACGGTTATAACTAAGACGTACAAGATTATGTATATTTAAAAGAGACTACATTGTATAATTAATTATTTATTTATTTATTTATTTATTTATTTATTTATTTATTTACAAATATTTATATGCCGCCCTTCTCCCAAAAGGACTCAGGGTGGTGAACACAAGTTAAAAAACATACAATAATAAAGGAAAATCCTAATTAAAAACCAATTAAAACAGGAACAAATAAATAATAAAACCCAAGAATCAGCCCATTTGTTGAAACAGCCAAGTCTTTAGGCCTCGACGGAAGGAGCGGAGATCAGGGGCCATCCGGAGCTCGGTGGGTAATTCATTCCAGAGGGCAGGAGCGCCCACAGAGAACGCTCTACCCCTGGATGTCGCCAGCCGACATTGTCTGGTCGACGGTACCCTGAGGAGGGCAGCCCTGTGTGAGGAACTGGGCTGCATTGAAACAATGGTTATAACCAGGGTGCATAATACTATGTACTACTTAAAAGAGACTTGATACAGACAGTACACTGTCATTGCAGAAATGGAAACGTGATGTATAATAAAGGAAAACGTATAATAAAAAATAATACTAGAAAGAAAGAAAGAAAGAAAGAAAGAAAGAAAGAAAGAAAGAAAGAAAGAAAGAAAGAAAGAAAGGTGTGTGTAACCATTTGCATGCATTTGGCCCCCCAAAAAATGTCTATCAGAGAAAGTTACCCACAGCATCTCAATGCTCATGCAGGAGTGCAGAACTGGCATAGATTATTGTAGACAACACTCTCTAAAGCAGGATAATCTGTCTAAATTAGCTGACATTAGAAAGCTGTAGATATTTTACCAGCAGATGCTGAAGCAGCAGGATAATTATAGGGCCAAAGTAGCCGGATCACTGCTGGATCATGGAAGGTGGAACTGAATTTCCTACTCAAGTTGCAATCTGTAGAAGTGCTGTGGGGAAGGAAAGGATCAAGCTTTGTCCTCAGTTGCTTAGCATTTTATAGTTAGAATGCTCTGGGAGAGCTGTGGCTAGAAGACTTGGGAAATAATTTCTCTCTCTTACAATTCATACAATAAAACGTGGCCAGGAATGCATTTGAGGTCATTATTAATGTTCTCAGTGATCCTGAAAGCGGACCCAGCCTCTCAGGTTCAATGCTTCTGTTGCCACTATGCCAACCATTGTAAATGATTCATTTTTCACAGGTTCTGTTAGTAGTCGTAGTAGCAGAAGATCAGTGTTTCGGAATGATAGGATAACAGAGTTGGAACGGGCCTTGGAGGTCTTCTAGACCAACCCTCTCTTCAAGCAGGAGATCCTATGACCATGATGGCGAACCTATGGTACACGTGCCAGATGTGGCACGCAGCGCCCTCTCTGATGGCACATGAGCCATCAACCCAATTCAGCTCTGCTGTGATGTGTGCGCGCGTCCTGCTAGCCAGCTGGTCTTCGGGTCTTTGCCGTGCATCCACAGGGGATGGGGTGTGTGGGGGCCTCGCATACATGCAGGGGGATGGGGTGCATGCACGGGGCCACATATGCATTGCATTTTGGGGGTTTGGGTGTGCACGCATACATTTGAGTGCGCATATGGGCGCACTTTGGGCACTTGGTCTGGAAAAGGTTAGCCATCACTGCCCTATGCTATTCCAGACAATTGGCTATCTGATGTCTTCTGGAAACCTCCAGTGATGGAGCAGCCACAGCTTGCCAAGCCAAGCCAAGCCAAGCCAAGCCAAGCCAAGCCAAGCCAAGCCAAGCCAAGCCAAGCCAAGCCAAGCCAAGCCAAGCCAAGCCAAGCCAAGCCAAGCCAAGCCATTAATTAATTGTTCTCACTGTCAGGAAATTTCTCCTTATTTTTAGGTTGGTTCTGTTCTTGATTATTTTCCATTAGTTTTGCTGCATGGCCATGACAAATGTGGAAAGCGGTCACACTGGTTACACCATTGTTGATTGTTGGGATGTAATTGCCACACCAAAGCAGCATTGGTACCTCACAGAATCTCTAAGCTTCCAGACACTTTTCCCAAGAGAATATCCAAATCATTTGAAGCATGAAATTCAGTGGTGAAATCCAATTTTTTTTACTACCGGTTCTGTGGGTGTGGTGTGGGTGTGGCATGGCGTGGCGTGGCGTGGCAGGCGTGGTGTGGCTTGGTGGGCTTGGCAGGGGAAGGATACTGCAAAATCCCCATTCCCTCCCCACTCCTGGGGTGAAGAATACTGCAAAATCTCCATTCTCACCCCATTCTGGGACCAGCCAGAGGTGGTATTTGCTGGTTCTCCGAACTGCTCAAAATTTCCGCTACCGATTCTTCAGAATCTGTCAGAACCTGCTGGATTTCACCCCTGATAAAATTGTAGGAGAATAGCAGGTAATGCTGGGGGATGGGGGCGGTGGAGTAAAGCACGTCATTAGTTTAGAATCCTTGCATTGCCACAAGCAATCCAAGTTCAGCCCTCCTTGAATTCTATTGACCCGTATCTAATGTCAATTTAGTACTGACCATTAGTGGACCAGATTCTTGTATATAGACTTCAATATTATTTTATGCCCCAATCTACACAAATGGTCCTAATTTTTTTTATTTATTTATTTTTTGCACCTGACAGAAGTGTGATTTTGAGGCAGGGTGATAAAAAGACTCCCCCCTTAATCAAGTGAAAAGAAACTAAAAAAACTAGGTGCTACTTCCAATTAATGATCCTGTCACTGGTATTAGTCCAAATCACTTAAAACTTGATGTCAACGTTGTCCTATCCATGTGACCATAGAAGAAACAGCTGATAAGCTTCCTATCCATTATGCTAGTTTTGAAAGAGACATCCATCTCCTCGGTAATAAATTAGAAAACCTTAGAAAAGGAATGTACAAGATGGATGGGCCAAGGTTTATTCTTCACCTTTCAGTGATATGAAAAGAGCCCTACTTGGGGGAAAAAAATAATAAGAAAGGCCAAAACAAAGACAAAATTGTGTTTTTGATGGGTGGATATATATATGCATATTCTTTCTAGCCAGGTTTTACCTACGTAAACTAAGTTGTTCTGCAGCTCTAACAACTTAGTTCTGCAGCTCTAACAACTTAGTTTACGTAGGTAAAACCTGGCTAGAAAGAATATGCACATAAAAGCCTACGAAAAAGAAAAAGACATATATATATATTTTTAATTTAGGAAAACAAAACTATTCATTCTGTTGGTTGAGGGATTTTTTACCATTCTCCTTCTGGAGAAGGGGTAATATCCCCCCCCCAAATCACATCGAGTGAGAAGAGATGAAAGAAAGACCTACTATTCAGACCAGTGGTGGGTTGCTACCGGTTCGCCCTGGATCTGACAAACTGGTAGCGGCGGTGTCAGGAGGCTTGCCCATCTGCCCAGACGTCTCTGCACATGTGCCGAAGCATCGCACGTGCGTACAAACCGGTAGCGGCCGAAATTGAAACTCACTACTGATTCAGACCTACTTTTCAGATGGCTCTAAAGCAGGGGTGGGTTCTAAATTTTTTTACTACCAGTTCTGTGGATGTGGCTTATTTTGTGGGCATGGTTTGATGGTCATGTGACAATTCTTTAGGATTTACCAGAGGTACTGGTCTACCAGGCTTTTAACTGCTTGCAGAGCCATACCGGTCTACCCATTTGTTTTTGGAGCGCACTGGTCTACCACCACACTGCCTTTTACCACTGATCAGCTGTAGAGCTGCCCTTTGAAGCGCCGCGGCAAGAGTTTAAACAGTTTTTTTTCCTTCTAGCCAATCAGCTGGGACTCGGGAGGCAGTGAACAGATTGGGGGCGGGGCCAGGCAGAGGTGGTATTTACCAGTTCTCCGAACTACTCAAAATTTCCACTACCGGTTCGCAAGAACCAGGGAGAACCGGTAGCAACTCACCACTGCTCTAAAGCTCTTGGAAAGCAGCCAAGTTTAGGATGACTTATTTGCATCTGTTTTTGTTGTGCCTCATTTTGGGGCATTCCTGCATGTTTTTGTGAAGTCGTAGTCTAGCCCATTAATTCAAGGAAAGGATCCCAGGTGTGTCCTTTACCTTTTTCAGCAGAGGTGAATCCCGATGTGAAATGCCAACCTAATGTTCCCCCTTTCTGGGTTCTTGGTCTTTTGAAGTACCCGTCACACCTTGTAATGCGTTCAGAAGAGAATGCAAGGTTTCTTTCAAGCCAATTCTAATTAGTATGGGCATCATTCCAGCATGTCTTGAGAGCTTCATTGGTAAGGTCAGATCAAGAGATCAAATCTAAAATAAATCACTCCTTAGGGTGGATGGCTACATTTGCATGCCTCTGTTTTTTAATGGCTTCTAAAAGGTCAGAATATATGTGGGACAAATGTAATGAACAGCTCCCCTTAAGTATTAGATTCAATTTGTGGGTTAACACACTAGAATGGAAGGGGGGGAAAAATAGAAATGGAATTTCATTACCCTGAAAAGCTATCCAGAGTCAGAGAAGGTTTTCTCCTTAATTGCAAAGGATAGGTTACTTCAGACAGGATCACTGATTGGTTAGCCTGTGACCCTTTAGAAGGGGGAAGCCATTTTTGACAGGCAAGTATTAGAAAGTGCAAAAGGCTGGCATTCAGGACCATCCTGCTCCCTTTTTCACCTAGAGCATGACAACAAATGTATTTTGTTCCCGCACGCTCTGTGATTATTGAATCACAAAAGTCATCCCACTGAGTGAATGTTTGAGATTGGGTAGAATGGGCTACTTTTGAAAAATGTTGGCTCGTTGTATTTATTTGTTGGTTCGTTTGTCAAACGTGAACAAGGTAGCAAGTATAAGCAGGGGTGCAATTTAAATAATTTAACAACCGGTTCTCTGCCCTAATGACCGGCTGGGTGGGCATGGCCATGGTGGGCATGGCTGTGGTGGGCGTGGCCAGGGGTATGACAGGCAGCACTCAGCCTCCTACACCCTCCTGGAAGTGAAAATGGGCTGCGGGGGGGGGTGCTACCCCCCACGGCCTATTTTGGACCTAGGAGGCCTCCTTGAGGCTGGGGGGGGGAAGCACGTCGTACCCTCCCGCACCCCATTTTGGGCCTTACCTGGGAGCCAAAATGGGATGCGTGGAGACTCCTGGGAGGGGCAGGGCAGGAAGGGGCGGAGCCAGCCAGGAATTTAACTTCCGGTTCTCCCGAACTGGCCCGAACCAGCTGAATCCCACCACTGAGTATAAGTATGAACATAAACATGAAGGAAGGAAGTGATTTGAAGACCTGGCTATTTCACAGCCTGGACTGATGGTGGGGAGGGGTTTCTTAATAGATTTTAAATTGATTTTAAATTGGTTTTTTTTTTTATTTATTTATATGCCGCCCTTCTCCGGAGACTCAGGGTGGCTTACAATGTTTTAATTTGGACTTTTAATTTTATATTGTTTTAATGTGCAATTGTGCATTTTATTGTTGTGAGCCGCCCTGAGTCCATTGGAGATAGGGCGGCATATAAATCGCATTAAACTAAACTAAACTAAACTAAACTAAACTAAACTAAACTAAACTAAACTAAACTAAACTAAACTAAACTAAACTAAACTAAACTAAACTAAACTAAACTAAACACAGATAAATGGAGACAGTAAGACAGGGACAGTAGGCACGCTGGTGCGCTTATGCACTCCCCCCTTTACGGATCGCTTAGGAATGGGGGTGAGGTCCACGGTAGACAGTTTGAGGTTAAAGCTGTGAAGGTTTGAGGCTGTAACAATGGAGTCAGGTAGAGCATTCCAGGCATTGACCACTCGGTTGCTGAAGTCGTATTTTCTGCAATCGAGTTTGGAGCAGTTGACCTTGAGTTGGTATCGATTGTTTGCCTGTGTATTATTGAGGTTGAAGCTGAAGAAGTTATTCACAGGTTAAGACGTTGTAGCAGACAATTTTGTGTACTATGCTTAAGATCGGACTGCAGGCAGTGCAGTTCCAGATTGTCCAAGCCCAAAATTTCAAGCCTGGTGGCATAAAGGATTCTATTGTGAGTAGAGGAGTTCAAGCAAAGCATTTCCTCCTTAAGGGAAAGAAAAAATGACCAAGCTATGAAGAAGGGAACAGGAATAGCCAGCATTGCACATGGACACATCTTCAAAACAGGTGGGTGATCTCTTTTTTGCTTGGGTTGAATTTGATGCTAATTATCCCACACCTGTTTCAGTCATTAACATTTCCTACATGGGCTCGTGCATGGGAAAGTAGTAGGCACACAGGTGGAGAATGATGGATGCATATTGCTTATACGTTTCAGGCTGACCTGGAAAGAAGTTTTGGCAGATGGATTTCCATGTTTCTAACATATTAATCGTAAGGTAAACTAACGAGATTAGGAAGTTTGCACATTGCGGTTTGCTGATTCTGTACTGAACATTCTGATCAAGACAGTTGATCACCCTCAATTGATTGCTAATAAGAGCATTTAGATAGTTAGGTAGATGATGATAGATGATAGATAGATAGATAGATAGATAGATAGATAGATAGATAGATAGATGGATGGATGGATGGATGGATGGATGGATGGATATAGATGATAGACAGACAGACAGATGATGGATGGTTTATTGGATGGATAGATAGAAGATAGATTGATTAGATAGATAGATAGATAGATAGATAGATAGATAGATAGATAGATAGTAGATAGATAGATACCAGTAGATAGATAGATACTGGTAGATAGAATAGAATAGAATAGAAATCTTTATTGGCTAAGTGTGATTGGACACTTAGTGGGAGGAGATCGGTAATATAGATAGATAGATACCAATAGATAGATAGATAATGGATCAATGAGAGTTGATAGAGATAGATGATTGATGAATTGGATGATATAATAGATAGTAGATAGATGAGATAGATAGATAGATAGATAGATAGATAGATAGATAGATAGATAGATAGATAGATAGATAATGGATTAATGAGAGATGATAGAGATAATGATAGATGGATTCAATGATAGATAGATAGATAGATAGATAGATAGATAGATAGATAGATAGATAGATAGCTTTTCCCTTCCTCTATTCCATCATCATTTTTGCATATTGGGGAAATTTTTTGAGAAACACCTTCAAACAACTCGGATAAAGAAATGTTACGAAATCGGGGACTGATCCCAGCGTGTTAATCAAGCGTCCGAAGCATGTCAGAGGAAAACATAAATACTTAATTAAAGCTTTACTTAGCTATGCTCTCTGTATCTGGAGCAGACAATGACAGACAATCAAGCCTAATACACCTATCTAATTACACGTTGTTCTTTTCAATGTAGGACAAGTGACAACAAGAGCCTCGTTCCGAAGTAGGGAATCTTTAGTTGATGAAATATTAATGAATGCCCCGTTATGCTTTCCTCTCGATGACATCTTTAATGAGAATCAGATTTCAAAATCCTGAGTGCTAGAAGCATTTCTGCTGTGGTTTGGGTCTTGTTTGTTTTGGATTTGTTGGGTGTTGTGTTTTTGTTTTGTTTTTTTTCAAATGCCCGGTGAACTTTAAAAATGTCAGCCAGCAGGCCTTTCAAATACATAATTTACTATTTTGTTGTCTGCTTATAAATGGATAATAATAAACTTAGGCCTGAATGCGGGCTTACCAATGCTGTTTCCAGAAGGTGGAAAAACACTACAAATGAATGAAGACTAGAGCATGGTGGTACTACTTGAACAAACAAAGAAATCTCAGTAAAGGTTGAAGAGAAAGAAAGTGTATCCATAGATCAAGAGGACATCCCAGAAGTTAAAGCTGGGTAAGAACATTTTTTTTAACTTTCCCTTCTGAGTTAACCCAAAAGTATTTCTAACTTTGCTTTTTAAAAGGCCAGCAACGGAAGATCCCAAGACATAGCACATAGAATTATATACCGCTTTACAGTGCTTTACAGCCTTCTCTAAGCGGTTTACAGAGTCAGCCTATTGCTCCCAACAATTTGGGTCCTCATTTTACCCACCTCGGAAGGATGGAAGACTGAGTCAACCTTGTGCCTGGTGAGATTTGAACTGCCAAATTTCAGGCAGCCGGCAGGCAGCAGAAGTAGCCTGCAGTACTGCACTCTAATCACTGCGCCACCACGGGTAATGAATAACTCTTCCAGGTTTTATTTTGTTAATGTGAATTTGAATTCCTAGTCATTCATAAAATTCGCTGGTGGTCCTAAGTCATCATCTTTGGCTTCATTTTTCTAGTAAAGATTGTTGTGAAGATGACATGACAGGAAGAAGCCAAAAGATCCTTCTCTAATTTAAATTTAAAGCAGTATAGTAAGGTTGAATTCACACTAACAAAATCTGGGAAAACTAGTAAAATCTGTGACACCATACCAAAGGTATCATAATAAAAAACAGGAATTCCTCGGTTCTTCTCTATGTTTCTCCTTAAACGTTGCATGGATGGCTAGAGAGAAAGTATGGCAGAACCTGGAAGTGGAGTAAAAAGGGGGAATCAGCCTAGAATCCCTACATAGTCACAAGAGAACTAAATCCAACTCCCTTGAGTGTTGCTGAGCCATTTCTAACTCTAAGCAGGTGCTTGTTAGTTGAGAAGATTCCTGTACATAGGTCCACCTGTGGCCTTACTCCTAAGTCGACTCTTGTTCTTTAGCTGTTCTCTTCGTCTGGCAACTCTGCGCATGCGCACCCTGGGAACAGGCTCCAGCTGTTCATCTGCCTCACTGATGTCTGACTCCGAAGACAGCTGATAATTGTCGGACAGCCCTGGCCCCCTCTCTGCCTCCGACGCAGAGCCCTCATCAGAGCCTTCCCCAGACTCCAGGACTGGCCCATGTTCCTCCCCAACCTCCTCACTGTCTGACTCTGCTGGTGGATCCGCTGGCCACTGTGCCAAAAGGACCACCAATTCAGGAAGGCTATTTTACAATGTAAAATGTAATGCAAATCAAGACGACCAGATCTCTTTAAGAATAGCTTTATCAAGTACATCATTTCGGTACCCATGCAAGCAAAACCAACTCCCATGTTTTTTGCAGAATTAAAGAATAGTTATTTCCCTCCCCTCTTTGGCACAGGTCATATTGTCCAATTAGGTGCTCTGGTACCTCTTCAAGGTAACTCCTTCAAGTCTTTGGCAAGCACCTGTTGAGATGACCTTGGTTCCCACCAGTTCTGTGGGTGTGGCTTGGTGGGCATGGTGTAGCTTGGTGGATGTGGCTTGGTGGGTGTGGCAGGGGAAAGATACTGTAAAATCTCCATTCCCACCCCACTCCAGGGGAAGGATACTGCAAAATCTCCATTCCCACCCCACTCCAAGGGAAGGTTATTGCAGAATCTCTATTCCCTCCCCATTCCAGGGGAAGGATACTGCAAAATCTCCATTCCCACCCCACTCCAGGGGAAGGATACTGCAAAATCTCCATTCCCACCCCACTCCAAGGGAAGGTTATTGCAAAATCTCTATTCCCTCCCCATTCCAGGGGAAGGATACTGCAAAATCTCCATTCCCACCCCACTCCAGGGGAAGGATACTGCAAAATCCCCATTCCCTCCCCACTCCTGGGGGAAGGATATTGCAAAATCTCCATTCCCACCCCACTCTGGGGCCCAGCCAGAGGTGATATTTGCCGGTTCTCCAAACTACTCAAAATTTCCGCTACCAGTTCTTCAGAACCTGTCAGAACCTGCTGAATAGCAGCCCAGGGCTAACTGCATCACGAGGTACAGGTCATTGAAACTTCTTTCTCTGCAGAAGATTCAAAGTACCATTTTCTTTGACCTTCAGACACATGTGATGAATTCACCGTGTTGTCCTTTCTCTCCACCACATTTCCTTTGATTTCTCCATCCATATCATTTTAACCCAGGTCTTTAACTCCTACATACCTTAGCAATACATCAGTGTCAGCCCTTTGCTGGATCAGTAACTCCTTTGCTGCTGAAGCACAGAAGCAAAGAACCAGATGGAAGTCAGTGCGGGCAATCCAACCTTTTGCACTGAAACCGATATCTGCTGCCATATTTCTTTTTTCACCTCACCTTTTAATCTCCAAAGAAGGAACCATTGTTTTTGTTAAACAACCAACGATCCCACCGCTGTTTCTGAGCTGAAAACCAAGCCCTGGAAAGGCTGAGTTTAAGTCAGTCTCTGTGATCTAAAAGGGACATGGTGGCTCAGTGGCTAAGACACTGAATAATAATATGGGAATTTTAACCCAGATTCAGAAGTCAAAACTGGTATCCATAAAAGTGACCAGGAGTTGAATTTGATTCAAAGGATATTTTACTTACCTTAGAGGGATATTAAAAGACAAAATGATCTTATAGATTACAAATTAACAGAGTTGGAAGGGACCTTGTAGGTCATCTAGTCCAACCCCTCGCCCAAGCAGGAGACCCTACACCATTTCTGACAGATGGCAATCCAATCTCTTCTTGAAAGCTTCCAGGGATGAAACTCCCACAACTTCTGAAGGCAACTTCTGTTCCATGAGTTGATTGTTCTCACTGTCAGAAAATTTCTCCTCATTTCCAGGTTAAATCTCTCCTTGTTCAGTTTCCATCCATTATTCCTTGTCTGGCCTTCAGGTGCTTTAGAAAATAGCTTGACCCATTCCTCTCTGTGGCAGCCCCTCAAATATTGGAAGACTGCTATCATGTCTCCCCTGGTCCTTCTCTTCACTAGACTAGCCATGTCCAGTTCCCTGCAACTGTTCATTGTATGTTTTAGCCTCCAGTTCCCTAATCATCCTGGTTGCTCTTTTCTGCACTTTTTCTGAAGTCTCAACATCTTTTTTATAGGGTGGTGACCAAAACTGGATGTAGGATTCTAGGTGTGGTCTTACTAAGACTTTATAGAGTGTTATTAGTATCTCCCTTGACCCTGATTGTATCCCTTTGTTAATGCAGTTTAGGATTGCATTGGCTCTTTTGGCTGCCGCTGCACTACTTAAATCTACTGGATTTAAGAAAGGAAGATAGAGACTTCCGGTTTCCTCGTCTTCGGTGGCGACGGTGCTTTCCTTTGGCACCGCCACCCCCGCCGCTTGTAGAGCCGCTTCCTGATTGCGAAGCGGCTCGAAATCTTCGAAATCCCTAGGATTGCAGAAGAAGAGGCAGCAGGGCACAGGTAGAGCCCCTGCAACCCCCCCAGGGAACTGTTTCTGGGGAGGAAGCAGGCGCGGCTCCCTTACAACCTGCTGAAACTCCGGGCGGCGTGGGACGTCTTCTGCCTGTGCGGAACAAGCCGACCTCAGGAAACCTTTAAAGAGCGAGGAAAAAACTCAAATAAACATCCGCAATCCACTTGAACCCTGAAACTTTGAACTGCAAGTATCAGACCTTTGCTGAACTTTTTTACTGAAGTGAAAGTCTCGGAATGAGTGAAAGTGATTGAAAAAATATGGCGCTCAGCAAATGAATTAGTGGGTGTGGATTGGTGAAGTTATCTTGTCTTGCTACAAAGTTAAAAAGTTGTTACAGAGTTGCTCCGGCTGCAACAGAAATAAGAGGAAAATCTCTCCCTTTTACTTGTCTTTGCTGCATTATAGCTTTGCTTTGAGTAACTCTGGGGGACTTTTTTAGAAGGTATTGTGGAGGTGGCAGAAGAGGCGGACCCTCCCTTTTTAAGAAAGCTAGCTTACGTGGCAGGATGGCTTCAAAAAAGCAGGAAGGCAAAACAGGGGGGGGATCCCCCCCACATAAGCAGGATACGCAGTCACAAGCCCAAAAAAAAGATTTGGATATGGGAGAATTAAAAGCATTCATTTCAAATATTTTGGATGAGAAATTTCAAGACATGGATGACAAAATAAATAAAATAGATGAAAAAATTCAAAAGTCACAACAGGAAATCATGCAGGAAATGCAGCAGAGCCAAAAGATGGTGACCAAAAAAATAACGGATGTGGCGTCTGGTCTGGCAGGATTTATTATGAAAGTTGAGACAAAAGTGGATGAATTTAAATTAGAAGTTAATGCTAAGATGAAAAATAATGATCATAAATTTTTTGATGTTGATGACAAGATGCAGAGAGTTGAGAATGATATTGTTATGATGCAATTTCGTGCAATGGAATTTGCTATAAGGCTTCGAGGAATTAGAGAGGAGGAGAGACAAGATTTGAGACAGATCTGTGCTGAAGCCCTAGCTGTGATTCTAAAAGTTGAACCTGAGATGGTTTTTTGCAAAATAGATAAAATCTATAGAGTCAACTCGTGGGTGGCCAGACAAAGACAACTGCCTAGAGATGTGGTCATATATTTTACAGATAGAGCAATAAGAAATGACATTTTGCAAAAATCTTTTCTCACTTCTGTGCAAGTGAGTGGATCCAAGATTACAGTTTACAAGGAGCTCCCACCTAAGATGTTGAAATCTAGAAAAGAGTATGGTTTTCTTGTTAAAGAACTGCAGAATAATCAAATCCCATTTCGTTGGGACGCCCCAACTGGCATAATTTTGAGATACAAGGGAGAGAAACACCGTCTGAATACTGTGGAGAAGGCGGAGCAATTTTACAATGACATCTTTAAAGAAAGAACTCCATCCCCACGCATATCTACAGTTTTGGAGATTAAAGAACAACAATCTAAGCAGGAATTAGCAGAGCTGAAGGGTGCTGAAGGAGGCTTTTTGGATGAGCCTTTGCTGGAACCTTCTCCAATCTCGGACCTGGCTTGGGCGGCTGAAGTTAAGGATCAGCGTATAACTCGAGCAAAAGCCAAGGAACTTAAAGAAAAGTTACAGCAGGAGAGTCAAGACAAGGCTGGGGCTGTGGGAAAAGCAGGACAGAGGATCTCAGATGACATCCTAAGGTTCTGCGCTTCGCTCCAGAAGGAGAATAAGGATGATTAAATGTTTATCTTGGAATGTGAATGGGTTGAATGCAACACAAAAAAGGAAGAAAATATTTGCATATTTAAAACAACATAATAATGATATAATTTGTTTACAAGAAACGCATATTACAGTTCAAGATCAAAACTATTTGAAAAATTCCAAATTAGGAACACATTTTATATCCTCAACTAATCAAAAAAAGAATGGTGTGGTTATTTATGTAAACAAAAAATTAACAGCCAAACTTATAGAAGCTGATCAAGATGGTAGGTTTGTAGCAATTGAATTACTTTCTGCCAATAGTCAAATTCTTCTGATAGGAATTTATGCTCCTAATCAACAACAGGACTATTTTTATAAAATGCTGCATACTAAAATACTTCAATGGGATTATAGATCTATTTTAATTATGGGAGACTGGAATGGAGTAATTGACTCTAAATTAGATAAAAAGACTTTGGCAAAATCAAGAATTAGATTACCACAGACTTTTTTTGATATGAAAGAAGACCTGGAATTAAAAGATATTTGGAGAGTACATAACCCAAAAGAACTGGACTATACTTTCTTTTCTGACAGACATAGATCCTTCTCCAGGATTGATTTTATTTTGTTGTCTGATGACTTACTTGTTAGGACAAAAAGAACAAAGATTCTGCCAAGAACTTTGACTGATCACAGTCCAGTCTGGATAGAAATTGAGACATGTAAGAATGAGAGACGCTCTTGGAGATTAAATGAAAACTTGTTTAGATATCAGAAAAATATAATAGAACTTAAAAAGCATCTGAAAGAGTTTTTTGAAATGAACTTGAACAAAGGCACCCCAATGGAAATTGTGTGGGACGCAAGCAAAGCTTATATGAGAGGGGTGCTTATATATATGAACTCTAAACATAAGCGGATTCGACAAAAGAAAAGACTTGAATTGGAAGCAGAAATAAAGGATAAAGAACAGTTACTTATTAAAAACCCAACAGATGAAAGAATACTTAGTGTTATAAAACTTCTGAAAGACCAATTCCAAATGCTTATAGCGGAACAAGTTGCAACAAACTTACAATATGCGAAGCATAATACATTCTGCAATGCTAACAAACCAGGCAGGTGGTTGGCTTACACATTAAGGAAGAAACAAAGCATACGGACTATTGATAGTGTTGATATTGGGGGGAAAGAAGTTTTTCAACAGCATTTAATAAAAGAAGCCTTTCTTCAATATTACACTAAACTATATGCCAGAGAGGAGGTGCAGAATGGACTTATAGAAAAATATCTGGATAATAAAAGAGTTACAAAAATCACTGAACAACAAAAGGAAAGAATGGATTATCCCATAACAGAGGAGGAGATAATAGCAGCAATAAAACAATTAAAAACAGCTAAAGCTCCTGGAACGGATGGTCTGACAGCAGTGTATTATAAAACTTTACAGGCAGAAATGGTGGAACAACTCAGAGACTTATTTTGCAACATACAACAAGGGGGAAAAGTACCTCCATCGTGGACTACAGCTTATATTTCTTTGATACCAAAAGAGCAAGCAGGTCCCAAAAAACCGGAGAATTACAGACCAATATCTCTTTTGAATACGGATTATAAAATTTATGCAAAAGTATTAGCCAACAGACTGATGCCAGTAATTCAAAAGGTGATTCATGATGACCAAGCGGGATTTATTGAGGGTAGGCACATGAAGGACAATGTAAGGCAAGTAATAGATTTATTGGAATATCTTGAGAAGAATAAACAGATCCCTGCAGTGCTGGTCTTTCTGGATGCAGAGAAGGCCTTTGATAGAGTGGATTGGAATTTTCTACTAAAGACATTAAAAAAGATGGACTTTGGGGACCAATATATACAGGCGGTCTCAGCAATTTATCAAGAGCAAAAGGCACAGATCATTATCAATGGAAGTCTGACAACAGAGTTTAAAATTGAAAAAGGTACAAGACAGGGATGTCCATTGTCCCCATTGTTGTTCATTTTAACACTAGAAGTCTTGTTAAATACAATAAAGGATTCTAACACATTGAAAGGTATAATGATAAGGCAAGAGGATTACAGAATAAAGGCATTTGCAGACGATCTGGTTGTTACCCTAACACAGCCAATGGAATCGATAATCCAGATGAAGGACATTATACAAGACTTTGGTAAAGTTTCAGGTTTCAGATTGAATCAGAGAAAAACTAAGATGGTAGTTAAAAATATGACACAAGATCGTAAACTGGAGTTAGAAAGAAGGGCAGGTTTTGAGATTGTACCAAAGGTAAAATATCTAGGAGTTCAGGTTGCAGAATCAAATATGAAATTGTTTCAAAATAACTATGAGGCGTTGTGGCGAGAGGTGCAAAAAGATATGGAGATTTGGAAAAAACTGCAGCTGTCTTTACTTGGAAGAATAGCAGCAGTTAAGATGAACATTTTGCCAAGATTTCTTTTTTTGTTTCAAATGATTCCGGTGCTCAAAAATGATAAACAACTAAAAGCATGGCAAACTGGTATCAACAAATTTGTTTGGAACGAGAAAAAACCAAGAGTAAAAATGAAAATTATGCAAGACATCCCAGAAAGGGGAGGTCTCAAACTTCCAAACCTACAATTATATTATGATGCAACAGCTTTGACTTTAGTAAGTGATTGGTTTGGAGGAAAAAAGACTGGAATATTGAATGCAGAAAGTTTTGATTTGGAATTTGGATGGCACGCTTACTTATTTTATGACAGCAAAGTGGATAAAGTATTTAAAAGCCATATACTTAGAGATTCTTTGCTGAGAGTTTGGAAGAAGCACCGAAACAACTGGAATTACAAAATACCGCTATGGCTGGATCTTGGTCATACCTTGTGGAATACAAATATAATGTCACTCGGGGGGTTTTTATATAAAGAGGTTCTTTTTGCAGATGCGGGCAGATGGCAGCTGAAGACATTACAGACATTGTTGGCTGAAGGGATTAATTTAACTTGGTTACAATATAACCAATTGCAATTGAGATGGAAAGAGGACCAAAAAACTGGTATTATGATGTATGAGGAAGAATTAGTTAGACATATAAAAGAGAAAGGCCCAATGCATATTAAAAGACTTTATAATGTTTTGTTAGAAAGGGATTCAGAAACTGAACTAGTTAAAGACTGTATGGTTAAGTGGGCACAAAATTTTGAGGAACCAGTGATGTTGGAAACATGGGAAAAAATTTGGGTTCAGAATGTTAAATTTACACAGTCGCAGAATCTGCGGGAAAATTTCTACAAAATGTTTTATAGATGGCATTTAGATCCAAAAAAATTGTCGTGTATGTACCCTAGTGCCCAGCCTAAATGTTGGAGATGTGACTGCTTAGACGCTACATATTATCATGTTTGGTGGACCTGTAAGAAAGTTAAGGCTTTTTGGATAAAAATTTGGTGGGTCATGCAGAATGTTTTGAAGAGAAAGATTCAATTTTCTCCACAACTGTTTTTATTGGGTATAGTTAAGGGTTTTACATTGGGGGAAACAAAAATGATATTGTACATGATAACTGCAGCAAGATTGTTGATAGGTAAATACTGGAAAAATGAAGCGCTGCCTTCGATTGAGGAATGGATTTTGAAGATGGCCAGTTTTGCGGAGATGGCGAAGATTTCAGCATATTTAAAAGACTGTTCTCAAGAGACTTATGAATGGGAATGGAAGAAGTGGATAGATTATGTTCAGAACAAATATCAAACTAGGAAGTACCAAATAGCTTTTATTTGAAAATGTTATATTAAGATAGAAATATTTTAAGGTTGAGGATGAAAATTTATTTGAAAATGTTATATTAAGATAGAAATATTTTCAAGGTAATCAGGATGAAAATTTATTTGAAACTGCTATATTAAGATAGAAATAGGTTAATGTAATGAAGATGAAAATTTGTAAGGGGAGGGCGGGGTTCAAGTTTTATATACAAAGGAGGGTTTTTCCTTTTATTTGACATGATTATATTGTGAGGAAGTCTGGGGGGAGGGGTGGGTTAGGGTGGGTTAGGGAGGTTGGGAAGTTTGGGGCGGGTCGAGGGGGGGGAAAAAAGGGGTGAAAATGTAATTGTAAAACTTTTGCAATAAAAAAAAAAAGAAAGAAAGGAAGATAGAGAAATATACATAGAGTTTCATGCATATTATGTCTGGATGATAGCCATTTTAGGAGAAACATTCCTAAGAATGAAAGCAGTTTGACGATCTGAAGAGCTTTGTGAATATATAAAAAATGAAGTTCTTCTAATTCACTCATTCTGTGATGATTCTCCTTGTGAACTTTAAGACTTGTTGCAGTCAGGACATCATTCCTGATATATATGGCTGTGTGTGTATATATATATATATGTTCCAACATAACTCTGGAATGCCTCGAGCAATTTCAACCAAACTTGGTACACAGATGACTCTCTGGAAAGAAATACTGTGGGGGTAAGACACCTCTAACACCCCTTGGGCCTTGTGTTCTGTTAAGATACAGCCTGTGGTGCCTTAAAATGGCGTCTACTGTACTGCCTTAAAATGGCTTCTACTGTGCAGTACAGTGGAGTTGCCATGGTAACAGCTTCACAGTACTCCACAAGAGGGCTCCCTCTGGTAAGGGGGAAAATCCTAATACAGGATTGTGATAAATAAATACCCAGGCAATGCTGGGTTATCAGCTAGTTGATTATAGGTAGATTCTTTGCCTGGTTTAGCTTTTTGCACCCTCTGCTGAAGGTGCCATATGAAATCCCACATATGAATGAAAGATCTGCATTCAAATAATGAAAGCATTTCTCAAGCCCATAAAAAAAAAAAATCTCATTAGACCCCAAGTCAATGCAGAATAACATCTGTCTTCTTGTTAATTGAATAGGTGTGATTTCCCCTCCCCCTTCCCTAATAAATCTGCATTTCTACAGGCAAACATTCTTACTTTATTCTCTTCCAATGGCGATCATCACAATACAAATCTTTGGCGTTTTATCATAATTTAGTGCACGTTTTATGGCAGCTTTGCCATGTGTTGACTTTTCTAATGGGAAAGAAGACGAATGAACGGGACTCGTTGCCACCTCTGCTGCTTCCTAAGCCACATTTTTATACCAAAGCTCCCTTGTTTGAATATCCCTGGTTGACAAATCACAGCCAGTGTATTTATATTCAGTGAGGATGAAGCAGAAGAATGGAAGAGAATGTTTTTGGAAGAGCGCCTCATAGCAAGTGTAATTGGCTGATGCTTTTGAGGGCCCTGTGGATTGATACCATCACAATTTATCTCCTTTCTCCTTGGATGTTTCAAAAAGGGGGGTAAAGCAGGGAAAACCTAGAAGATTTACATCTGGATGAAACCTCTCAACCTTTCTAAAAGGAAAGGCTAGGAAACGGGACTGCCAGCTGACCAAGAAACAAACAAGGTTGTCCAGGAACTTGTGTTTGTGTTTGTGTATGAGATCAGTAGATAACAATCAAGGATGAAGGATGCTGTTATTTCTCCTGCAACTACACATCAGAAATCATTGGAATGTGGAGAAAAAATATCATAGACTCCATCACTAGCACAGTTGGTCCTCGATTTATTACTGGTCACTTAAGAGGAAAAACCACTCTAATGGCAGAAAGTGAAGAGGAACTCTTGATGACGGTGAAGGAGGAGAGTGCAAAAGTTGGCTTGAAACTCAACATTAAGAAAACTAAGATCATGGCACCCAGCCCTCTCAATTCATGGTAAATAGATGGGAAAGATCCTGGGATCCAAGATCACCGCAGATGGGGACTATAGCCAAGAAATTAAAAGACACTTGCTCCTGGGGAGGAAAGCTATGGCAAAGCTAGACAGCGTGCAAAAAAGTCGAGACATCACCCTGCCAACAAAAGTGCGTATAGTCAAGGCTATGGTTTTCCCAGTTGCAATGGATGGCTGTGAAAGTTGGACCATAAGGAAGGCTGAGCACCAAAGAATTGAGGCCTTTGAACTATGGTGCTGGAGAAGACTCCTGCGAATCCTTTGGACTGCAAGATGATCCAACCGGTCAGTCCTAGAGGAAATCAACCCTGACTCCTCTTTAGAAGGCCAGATCCTGAAGATGAAACTCAAATACTTTGGCCACCTAATGAGAAGGAAGGATTCACTGGAGAAGAGCCTAATGCTGGGAGCAATTGAGGGCAAAAGAAGAAGGGGACAGCAGAGAATGAGGTGGCTGGATGGAGTCACTGAAGCAGTAGGCGTCTCTGGGGGATGGTAGAGGACAGGAAGGCCTGGAGGAATATTGTCCATGGGGTCGCGATGGGTCAGACACGACTTCTCAACTATCAACAACAACAAAAGGGGGAAAAAAGTACAAGAAATGTAGGAAAAAAGATACAAAGAGGTAGCTTCCAATTTTACTTACAGCAGTTATAGATACAATTATAAATTTATGTCTTATGTTATGGTTACAACTTAACTTTCTTCTTTTTATGTTTTATCTTATCATCAAAACTATAAATCATAAGTCCACAAGGTTTTTTTTTTTTTAATTCTGTTTTACCGTAAAGATCCAGAAGAGGTTTCCAGGCATCAATAAACACAGATTTTGTCTTTTCTCTGATCAAAGAAATCAATTTAGCGATCTCATCAAGTTCCATCGTCTTCACCTACCATTCTCCCATTGGGGGTAGTGTTGAGTTTTTTCCATCTTTCTGCATGCAACAATCATGCTGCAGTTAAGATATACAAAAACAAAGTTCCATAACCTTTTTTCTCCCATCTCTTTGTCCATCAACCCCATCAAAGAAAGTCCTCTGTTCAGGGGTGAAATCCAAAATTTTTCCCTACCCGTTCTGTGGGCGTGGCTTGGCGGGCGTGGCAGAGGAAGGATATTGCAAAATCTCCATTCCCACCCCACTCCAGGGGAAGGATACTGCAAAATTTCCATTCCTTCCCTCCTAGGGGAAGGATATTGCAAAATCTCCATTCCCACCCCACTCTGGGGCCAGCCAGAGGTGGTATTTGCTGGTTCTCAGAACTACTCAAAATTTCTGCTACCGGTTCTCTGGACTATTCAAAATTTCCACTACCAGTTCTCCAAAACCTGTTAGAACCTGCTGGATTTCACCCCTGTCTCAGTTGCATATTAATCTTTAAAATTCTCTAAATCAATATGGGTATTTGAATCTCGTACAACAGAGGTTTTCAAACTGCTATGTGTAGATTTCCCTGTAGGAACAATTCCAAAAATTGCTATCTAATAGTCACTTCTAATGTGACATTAGTGGGAATTTATTAAATGTTTGGGGAGCAATTACTTTTCCCCTCTGAGTTTCAACCACTTGTCTATTCAATTTTGGGGCAGTGTAGCTTTAATATGCTAGTCCAACTTGTTATAAATGTTGCCTGCTTCAGTTTTTATAGGGACATCTAAATAAAGCTACTTGGTAAAGTTATCTCCCGTAAATTTTCATGGACTTTTCACAGTTTGGGCACTTTATTCATGCCCATTGATGCTTCATCAAAATAATTATAGATCAAAATTCAATTTTGACACTCAGTGTAAAACACATCACGCTCCGGAGAATATGCAATCAAAATCTTGATTAGGAAGGTCTTTAAATATATCTTAAGGGGAGCTGAATGGATAGACTTTGCCCACATATTCCTTAATAGTGGAGTGATAGTTCTGATTGGTGCCAGTCTTCAGGTTTTCAAACTCGGCGTTTGTGTAAAAGGGCTGAAAAGTGCAATGCCAGTGTCAATTATACATTATCAAAAAATGAAAACAAGGAGGGAAGAGGGAAATAATGAGCTTGTTTTTGAACTATAATGAACAACGTTGCTCATAGCTACTTCAAAAAGTAAAATCCCAATCAAGTATAATAGCCCATAATGACCATTAGCAGCATTAGCTTTTCCTCCTGCTTCCTATTTTACTAAAATAAAATAAAGTTCGCAGGTACTCTTCATACATGGCCTTGCTAAGCTCTTTTATATCTTATTTATTTTTACTCAGTCATTGGCATTTGCCTTGCAAAGTTGTTTTGCTTTTAGTAACTAAGTAATTAAGTAGACAGCTTGTTGAGTAAGTTCCATGATCATTTCCAGGCTTTTGGTAGAACCAACTTGAGTACTTCCTTGTTTTTCATGGATTTGGGGTCATAGAAACACAGGAGTGGTAGGAACTTTGGAGGTCTTCTAATCCAACCACCTCCCAAGGCAATAAATAATCCTTACACCTTCCTGGACAAATGGTTGTCCAATCTGTTCTTGAAAACTCCAGCGATGGAGTACCCACAACTCCAGAGACAAATTGTTCCATTGATTAATTATTCTCATTCTCCAGAAATTCCTCTTTATTTCCAGGTTGGCTCTCCCTCTGATGAGCTTCCACTGATTGCTTCTTGTCCCACCTTCAGATGCTTTGAAAAGTAAATGGAACCTCTATTGCCTCTTAGATCCCTTCATTTGGATTAGACATTTGGTTTGCTTGATTTAAAATGTCCAACTGTCTTTGGCTATTGATCAAACTGATTATGTTTGAAGTTGTTGAACAAACAAAACTGCACAGCATGCAATAGTGACAAGACTATCTTGCAATCAAAACTGTAATGAGGGGTTTATTTGTTTCTTTCTCCCTAAGCTTGCCCATCATTACATGTTCATTAAGGAATAATTGTCATTGATCGACAGCCTTACATATAGATGGTGGTAAGAAAATGGACTTATTAAATTTTTACCCGAAACATGTGCATGCTGCAACCAATCTGGTAGTTTAATGAGAAGAATTAGACTAAAAGGTGAGTTAGATTATGGGCCATTTTCATGTCTTATTTTATTTGAGTCCATCAACTTTGTAACATCTCAGGGACCTTCAAAAGGCAAAATATAATTCTGTAAACATTCAGCACTCATGCTATGTTACATGAATATTCTGATTCTCTGCGGCTCGGGGTCATATTTCTGAGTGTGGTGCAGGGGTGAAATCCAGCAAGTTCTAACAGGTTCTGGAGAACTGGTAGCAGAAATTTTGAGTAGTTCGGAGAACTGGCAAATACCACCTCTGGCTGGCCCCAGAGTGGGGTGGGAATGGAGATTTTACAATACCCTTCCCCCAGGAAGGGAGGGAATGGAGATTTTGCAATATCCTTCCCCTGTCACGCCCACCAAGCCACGCCCACAGAACCGGTAGGGGAAAAAAATTGGATTTCACCCCTGGTGTATTGGATATAACTGAGCTAACCACATTTGTTTCTTTCTTGCAGATCTGTTCAGGAAGTCAAGTGTCATTGTTGGGTGGGTCTAATTACGATTCCTAAGATACTTTGGGAAAAAAATAGGTTCTTAAAGATTGTTTGCTAGGATACTAAGCAAAGGATACTAAGTAGAATTGCTTTCCTGACATGACATAAGATTGAGGACAAATGGAGAACCAGTTTAAAGAAGAAGCATGCTTAGATTAACTGAGATGCAAACATATATGAGAAAGACACCATGAAAGGTATGGAAGTTACTACATATAAATCTTTTAGATAGGAATTTTTGGTCATTTTTTCCCCCCAATTCCCATGTTTATAATCCTAACAATTCCAAAGGTGCTTTTTTTCAGAAGGCAACTGAACTTCCTTGTTTGTTTGTTTTTCTTTGAAGATGTTCATTTCTCATCTAAGAATCTTCTTCAGCTCTGACAGGTTCTTGGATGAGATGTGAAATGTCTTCAAAGAAAAAAAACAAACAAACAAGAAAGTCCAGTTGCATCCTGAAAAAAAGCACCTTTGGGACAACCATGACCTGGATGACTGAGAATCTCTATAGATTTTTATAATCCTAACAAGCATGAATAGAGTAGAGTAGAGTAGAGTAGAGTAGAGTAGAGTAGAGTAGAGTAGAGTAGAGTAGAGTAGAGTAGAGTAGAGTAGAGTAGAGTAGAATAGAATAGAATAACAGAGTTGGAAGGGATCTTGGAGGTCTTCTAGTCCAACCCCCTGCTTAGACAGTAAACCCTACACCACTTCAGTCAAATAGTTATCCAACCTCTTCTTTAAAACGTCCAGTGTTGGAGCATTTACGATTTCTGGAGGCATGTTCTTCCACTGATGAATTGTTCTAACTGTCAGGAAATTTCTCCTTAATTCTCGGTTGCTTCTCTCCTTGATGAGTTTCCATCCATTGCTTCTTGTCCTGACCTCATGTGCTTGGAGAATAGCTTGACTCCCTCTTCTTTGTGGCAGCCCCTGAGATATTGGAACCCTGCTATCATGTCTCCCCTAGTCCTTCTTTTCTAATCTTAATCACATTTTACATCTGAGGTAACTCTAACAAAGACCTAATCCAGGCAGGAGAAAACTATGAGACAGTGAAATGAATAATAAAGTTCCATCTGTTTTGCCCCCAGTCTGACTCACTCCTCTTCTCTAGAACCTGAGTTGGACTCAAACCCTTTGAGGCCATTTTAATTCACTGTTTTAGGTGGTGCAGCTCTCATCCCACCAGCCAGGCTCCTTTCCGACTTAAACTATCATTAAACTTTCTCTCTCTTTTTTTTTTTTAAAAAAAGGAAGACTGTTTCCTGGTTTGTATTGACACATCCAAAACACAATTTTAAATTAACTTTGGGGGGCATTTAATTGTTGACTGTACTTTTTAGTACCTGGAAGGCAGGCAAGAGTCTAAATCCCTCCCTTTGTTTTCACTTTATTGAAGAGATTAAAATAATTAAGTGTTTATTAGCCTGGAGCTGGCCTTTTTCTGAAGAACCTTCTTATATAATTGGCAAGCTGCCACATTCCCCTTTCCTGACTGCCACTCTTTTTCCATGCTGCAAAGGCGAATAAAAAGGCCATTGCTTTAATCATACGGGGAACACGTTTTGTTGACCCAACCAGCAATGCTGGGAACGCTGAACATTCTCTTATGACTAATCCTTCATCTTTTGCAACAGCTAATAAATTAACCGGTGGTGGAAATACCAAGAAATACACAGCCAAATGTAGGGCAACATCCTTCTTCCCCTTGAATTTGACCTTGCCTATTCATAACATAATTCATTACATGAAATGTCCTTATTGATCATTTTCTCTTAAGGCTGCTAAAGTCACCCATGTAAAATACAATTTTCTTTCGTGACTTATATAGTTCCTCAAAACTCTGACCTTCTCCCTGCCAATTTGAATCAAGAAGAGGAGAGAGATGATAGTGTGTATCCTAAATGGTCTCCAAGAGTCATTCCCCCTCTCTTTCTGTTTCTTTCTCTCTCTTTTTTTAGTGACAGTATGGAATGAATTGCCCATGGCTTTGTTTTAGATGTTTTGCTTTGTTTTACTATCAAGTTTTATTTATTTTATTCGTTTGCAAACATGTACAAGATAGCAGGTATAAATATGAACATGGGCATGAACGAGGGAAATGAATACAAATAAATGGGGACAGTGAGACAGGGAAGGTAGGCACGCTGGTATGCTTATGCACGCCCCCTTTACGGACCTCTTAGGAATGAGGGTGAGGTCCACGGTGGACAGTTTGAGGTTGAAGCTGTGAGGATTTGAGGCTGTAACAACAGAGTTGGGTAGAGCATTCCAGGCGTTGACCACTCTGTTGCTGAAGTCGTATTTTCTGCAATCGAGTTTGGAGCGGTTTACCTTGAGTTTGTATCGATTGTTTGCCTGTGTATTATTGAGGTTGAAGCTGAAGAAGTCGTTGACAGGTAAGACTTTGTAGCAGATAATTTTGTGTACTCTGCTTAGATCAGACCGCAGGCGGCGCAGTTCCAGATTGTCCAAGCCCAACATTTCAAGTCTGGTGGCATAAGGGATTCTATTGTGAGTAGAGGAGGGGGTTCCTCTGGGATATTATGGTGAGTTCTCATCAAAGGATGGGAAGGTTTGGAACTGATTAGCTTCCAGGCCAGTCATAATCAGACACGATCAATTCTTTGATTGGTCAATACTTCCACTAGATTTCCAAAGAAGAGAGAAAAGCTTCAAAATTTGCCAATTTCATCCTCTTTATGGGACCACCGTATAAATTTGGCCTTTGCTCTCCCAATTGCCTTGTTAGAAGTAATTTCCAAAGATCAGCCTGTAACGATTATTTTTTTAAGAAAAAGGAGTAGGAAGAGGAGGAAGAAGAAGAGGAATAGGAAGAGGAGGAGGGATGACCATTGGTCAATCTCAAAGAGATTCTCTACCAAAGCAATCACCAAATCTTTATGTAACTTCTATTCTTGACTCATACCATAACTAAATTATAATCCAATTTGCAGTTAACATGTATCCTCATAGGTGCTAGCGGTTGAAAAGGAAAAAAGTTAGGCAGAAAGGGGGGATGTTAACAGTAATAGTCATTTTGATTTTAAACCACTTATTCCAAAAAATTATGTTTGGAAGAATGTGGTGGTAGAGGAATAGGAATAGGAATAGGAGGGAGAGGGAGAGGGGGGGGAGGAGGAGGAGGAGGAGGAGGAGGAGGAGGAGGAGAAGAAGAAGAAGAAGAAGAAGAAGAAGAAGAAGAAGAAGAAGAAGAAGAAGAAGAAGAAGAAGAAGAAGAAGAAGAAGAAGAAGAAGAAGAAGAAGAAGAAGAAGAAGAAGAAGAAGAAGATGATTACAGATTTGTAACTGTAATTGTAAAGAGACAATAAATACAAACTAAATCTTTGGGGAATGAACAAAACCCATTAGACTGAAATCTCTGGATTCTGCCCAAATGGCAACATTTTCAGAAAGCATAACAGAGTTATACCTATTCATCTTGAGTTTTAAGGTGACTAGACTGTCTGCAGCCAAAAGAAAAGGAAAATCTGAAGGAACCTGCTGTCTAAAGGCAATATTTTGTGTTTCATGTCCTGCTGTTTGACTAGACCCTTTCTTTGATAAATTATTTTAATTCAGAGCCCATGCTGACTGAACACCAGGATGCTGAATACGTGCATGTCACCTGCTGATGAAACGGCAAACTTCTGAAGTCTGAAGGAATTTCATAAAAACCTAAGAAATAAGAGGAGGAAGGACTGACAATTTTATTTCTCATCCCCTGCTTTCAATTTGTCAAATGGCACAGAGTTAATCATATGGCTGTGCATAGATTCCACTTAGAGACTTCATACAAAACCAGTCCTGATTGAATAGAGAAATCAAATCTTTTTCCCAACTGGGAATTGTTGCATAGCTTGCTACCGAATAAATCAAATGATCGGGAGGCATTTTGTACATGCACAGAGAGAATGTACTTTTTTTCCCCCAAATCAAACCAACCCATTTTCCCAAACTGATTTTGAAATCCCACAGGAGATGATGTTGATCAATTAATCAATGGCAGGGATAACGGCATAAGTGAAACAAATTCAGATATCAAGGCATACACAATGAGACAGAGAGAGAGAGAGAGAGAGACAGAGCGAGACAGAGAAAGACACACACACAGAGAGACAGAGAGACAGAGAAAGAGATACACACAGAGAGAGAAAGAGGCAGCAGAGGGAGGGAGAGAGAGATAGAAAAAGAAAGAAAACAAAAGAAAGAGGGAGGGAAGGAAGGAAGGAGGAAGGAAGGAAGGAGAGAGAGAGCAAAAAGGAAGGATATGGTTTATAAATCTTTGTTATTCACAATATTTGGCTAATGCCTTTATTGTGCTCAGTTGTTAATGTTTCATGAAAAGAGAGAGAGAGAGAAAGAGACACACACACAGAGAGAGAAAGAGACAGCAGTGGGGGAGAGAGAAAGAAAAAGAAAGAGAGAAAAGAAAGAAAGAAAGAAAGGAAGGAAGGAAGGAAGGAAGGGGAAGGGGAGAGGGAGGGAGGGACAGAGAGAGAGAGAGAGAGAATCCAACATGATTTATTTGCAATTCAAGTGACACGTTTATAGCTGGTTTATAAAAGAGATTTTTTAAAACCCGTTTTCCCAAACTGATTTGGAAATCCCACAAGAAGATGATGTTGATCAATTAATCAATGGCAGTTGCACAAAAATCTGATCATACAGGTTAAAAACACAACTGCAACGGGCAACGTGGATAAGAGATATGAAATTTACATCAAAAGACCTGTGTCCTAGTTATTTAGCAGTCAAAATTGATGCTCAATTGATGCTCATGCTTCATTTAGTGGACCTAATGGTTAAAAAATACGAGCAGCAGAATTTTCACTCCAAATTTGCTTTAATCATGACCTCACTCTCTGGCCTTTTCTTTTTTTTCCCCAGATCTAAAAGACTACAAAGCTACACAGCAGCAAAATTTCATTGAGACATTATTAAGGCGTACAAATACATTGGAAACATCAAAAGAACCATGCAGTGGATGAATTTACAGTTGCCTAAAAGAGAAAGGAAGCTGGGTCCTTCTAAACTAAGAGTCCTTAAACTATGGCCCACAGGCCGGATATGGCCCGCCGAAGCCGTTAATCCGGCTCGGGAGGGACCACGAGGCTGCCCCACCCACATCGCCCCACCTATGCGGGAGGCCTCAGGAGGCCAAAAATGGGCCTGTTTTTGGCCTCCCTGACCTCCAGAGAAAGAGAGAAAGAGAGAGAGAGGGAGGGAGGAGGTCCCTATTTTTCTACTTGCATTTTTTATGTGCTTTCGAACTGCTAGGTTGGCAGAAGCTGGGACAAATCATGGGAGCTCACCCCATTACACGGCGCTAGGGATTTGAACGGCTGAACTGCTGACCTTTCGATCAACAAGCTCAGTGTCTTAGCCACTGAGCCACCACATCCCATGTATACGTTATACATCATATTATAATAATATAATTACACATGTATACATTATCTTAAAACCACTGGTATCCATATAGAAGTCCATTGGTTCTGATAGGTATCTTTGGAATGGAATTGGCTTTTTTTTTTTTACTGCATTCTGGGTGATCCTAAAATGATTATTTTGCATTTGGATTTTTTTTTTTTGGGTGGGGGTGGGGGGCGAAAGGGGGAAAAACACAGTGTGAGATTTAACCTTCTTCTCCCTCCTCAGCAATCACTGGAAAGGAGTTAAATTTTCTCCTCATTAGTCCTGCCTGTTAACTTCAAATAGATTACAAATAACAAGAAAGACGGAGGATGGGAGGGAGGGAGGGAAAGAGGAAGATAAAGGGGAAAAATAATTTAAAAAAGAAAAGAAAAGAGAAATGAGTTGTGAATGCCAAACAGAATTTTCCACCTGAAATCTTGATTCATGCGGCAGCCTTGGCTACATCTGACAATACTTTCTCTGAAAAGGGCAAGGACTGAATCAGTGATGAGATCAAACGTCCATCACATACAAATCAGATAGCCATTTAAGATTAAGATTAACAGCTGCAGGATGATGGCAGGGGGAAGCTTTGAAGCAGCCCACACTATCCCTGGCAGGGGGGAGGGGGGAGAGAGGGAGACAGTGGGGTGTGTGCAGGCAATCGAGGGGTTTGGAGGCATTAAGTTGCATTAGTTTAGTGTAAACCCGGAGGCGCCCATGTTGTGAAAACAAAGCCATCAGTCGTGGGCATAATTTGGCTCATTCTTCTCACCTCACATCACCAGCTTCCACAATTAAGATGCAAAGAAACTGTTCCTGAGCAGTTTACTAGCTGCTAGATTTCATGTCCACCTCCATTAGCGGCATAAATGAGACAAATTCAGATATCAAGGCACACACAATGAGACAGAGAGAGACAGAGATATAGACAGAGAGAAAGAGACAGAAAGAGAGACAGAGACAGAGACAGAAAGAGGGAGAATGAGGTGAGAGGGAGGGAGGGAAGGAGGAAGGAAGGAAGGAAGGAAGGAGAGAGAGAGAGAGAGAGAAAGAGGGACAGAGACAGAAAGAGGGAGAGGGGAGGGGGAGGGAGGAAGGAAGGAAGGAAGGAGAGAGGGAGAGAGAGCGACAGAGCGACAGAGAGACAGAGAGAGGGAGAGAGAGAGGAGGGGGAGGGAGGGGGAGGGAGGGAGGAAAGGAGGAAGGAAGGAAGAGAAGAAAGGAAAGAAAAGAGAGACAGACAGTCAGAGAAAGAGAGAATCCAACATGATTTATTTGCAATTCAAGTGGCATGTTTATGCCTGGCTTTTAAAAGAGTTAACAGGAGAGAAAAAAAGAGATGCCTGAGTATTGAAATGAACCACACAAAGCAGAGTGGCCTGGAAGCTATTTCTGACTTACTTAAAAATACTGAGTATTTAGCTCAAAGGGAGCTATTTAAAACAGCCGCCTCCTTTTATAATCCCATCACTTCAAGGTTCTCGTCTCCTGTGAACAAAGCAGGCGAGAAGAGACATGGACTCAGGAGAAGAAGGACCATCCACATCCATTATCTGTAAATACTTCTATTTTTTTCTCCACCTGCACTACAGGAAAGTGTTTATTCTACTATAACTAATGCCCCTGGGCAACATTTCTTACACTTCCTAAATTGGAGGAAGTTTTTCCTCCGTCGTTTGCTGAGTCATGGCTGCAAATCTCACACAGAAGACCTGTGTGGTTGAGGGATCTGAAAATGATCCTTCAGACCCATAAATCAGGGCTGACAGTTCTCATCCGTTGTCTTGTCCCCAAAGGAGCTGACTTACACTGGGGATTTTGCAAGATCAGCTCTGTAATCATGGCATCTATTTTGCCAAAGGGGGGGGGGGGAATGCGTTTTTTTTTTTTCATTTAAAAAATGTAAATAATTACATAGCACTTAGACAAATCAGTTGACTGAGTTTCATGTTTAATGAATAAAGATAATAATAATAATAATAATAATAATAATAATAATAATAATAATAATAATAATAATAATAATTGTCCCGATTGTAATTGGAGCCCTTGGAGCAATACCCAAAGGGCTACCCCACTATTTAGAAATTCTAAATTTGCCGGACTTGAACATTTTGACTCTACAAAAAACCACCTTACTCAGAACAGCTTACATCCTCCAACGATACCTTAACAGTTCCTAGGTCCTTGGTTAGGACTCGAGCTGCTGAGCTATTAACCAGCCTCAAAGGCTGTGAATCTCACTAAAGATTAAATAATAATAATAATAATAATAATAATAATAATAATAATAATAATATACACAGTATAGCTCTGGGATAAAAACTATTCAGAAAACAAATACTATGTTATTCTCTTAATTAACAACAACCTTTATCCCAGTGTTGTATTTTTCCATGGTTTCTTTTTAACCCCCAATAGATAAGCTTCTCGGTGTGTTAAAATGAGGTCTTCTCCTGATTTGTCTAAGTGCTATGTAAGTGTGGAATGTGCCACATCTGTCTGTGCCATTCTGCTGGTTTCCCATCCCCCTGGCCTATGGCAACTCGAGAACAAGCCAGGGATGCTTTGCGAGTTGACACTTACATCTGGGGGAGAGGGGAGATGTTCCAGAGAGCAGGAGCAATATCAGAGAAGGCCCTCCTCCTGGACCCCACCAGCCAAAATAATCAGGATGACAGGACCCACAGCATGCCTTCTCTGCTGGCACAAATGGTACACACTGTCAGGGCGTTGATTAATCCCATTCTGCTTTTGGGACAATCATCCTGATTACGAGGAGTGGATCGAGATCTTTTCCTTGTTGCATACTTTAAGAAAACAAACCCCGAAGAAAATATCTTCTAAGAAAACCCGTTTATTTGTTATAAAGAAAATAAAACATCTCACTAACTAAGAAAAGTAATTTGTTACATTTTGAATATAGTTCGTGCCAGCTGCTTTTCTCAGCAGCCGAACCTCTGGCAAGAGAACAGAAAGGAAAAGAGTGTGAAGGAATGTGGGTGGACATGTGCAGTTTAGCTTACTGATAACAATACTTGGCAAGCTACGGAAAATCTGATAGTCCAGAAATGATGAGCTCAGCTGGTAAATAAAAGAACGCAGTGACACACACACCAATCCCAAGTAACTTTTATCCTTGTATACTTCTGGAGTGTATATTCTTCTTTACCAAGTTGGAAAGAGAAAGTAAAGTATTTTTAATCCAGGTTCGCTGACAAGGGAAATGGATGCAATTCTGAAATCAATTTCCTAAGAAGTGTGGTTCCCATGCCATGAAGCAATTTAATTTCTTGACTGTAAAACAAATTGGGGGCGGGGAGAGAAAACAAGAGTTTTAAATTGGGACAGGGGGAGAAAAACATACTGCTGATTTTTCTAATCTCCTATACTAATTTTATTAGCTCGCAACACATTGCTGCCAGATGGATCTGAAGATATGATCGCTTTTTAACAATATCCTGTCATCTCTGACTGCTCTTCTAAATGTTCTTTCTTTCATTCCAAAGATCAATGGACTCTCAAAGCATGAACAAGCATAAATATGTAACGTTTGCTACAAGGGCGTTTGTATGAAAGAACACGATAGCAATCAAATGCCTCCCAATATATCGCAGAACTATGAGGTATTTCCTTCAAACTACCTGGATGGGATATATAAGGTTGATCGTGGTCACTATCTCTAAAGGTGTTCAGGAGCTGACAGATGCCCTAATTAAATCATGAGTCTCGAACCAAGTTTCAAAAGGAATCCAATGTTTTCTTAGGAGCAGCATACCGGCATCTACTCGCGGGAGGTTTGCTCTGCCCTCACATAAATTACGGCCCACCTTTGACCCTGTTCCCCTCCCCCCTCCTTTCAGTCCGTGTCATAATCTGAGATTCACCGTTGGGAGAAGGTGTGTGTGGAATGTACTCCTCCCTTACTTCTAATGGCAACTCGAGAGCAGACTACAACAAGGGTGGGTTCTAATTTTTCTTACTACCGGTTCTGTGGGTGTGGCTTATTTTGTGGGCGTGGCTTGATGGTCATGTGACAATTCTTTAGGATTTAGCAGAGGTACTGGTCTACCAGGCTTTTAACTGCTTGCAGAGTTGTATCAATCTACTCATTTATTTTTGCAGGCACTGGTCTACCCATTTATTTTTGCAGGCACTGGTCTACTCATGTATTTTTGCAGGCACTGGTCTACCTATTTATTTTTGCAGGCACCGGTCTACTCATGTATTTTTGCAGGCATTTGTTTTTGGAGGCACCAGTCTACCATCACACTGCCTTTTACCACTGATCAGCTGTAGGGCGGCCCTTTGAAGCCCCGCAGCAAGAGTTTAAACAATTTTTTTCCTTATAGCCCATCAGCTGGGACTCAGGAGGCAGCAATAGATTGGGAGTGGGGCCAAATAAAAGATAAGAATAATGTGGGTGGGGTGGGGGGGTGGAGGGGCCAGAATCGGTTCGGTGACATCATATTGTCACCGCTACCGGCTCGGCGGAACTGGGAGGAACCGGGAGGAACCTACCACTGGACTACAAACGTTTTTGCAAGTTGACACCGTGGTTTGTTTTTCATTTTCTGATATACCTTCCCCGAAAATAAGACCCTGTCTTATATATTTTTTTGAACCCTGAAATAAGCGCTTGGCTTTATTGCCATGTGCTCAAAAGCCCGATTGGGCTTATTATCAGGGGATGTCTTATTTTGGAGAAAACAGGGTATTTCTGTCGCTCACTCACAATATGTTCACTATTATGGGATGAGAAAAATTGAGGGAGCTTTGAAAGAATGCATTGAAACCAAAGGCTAAAATGAACCCCTGAACAGATGGACATAGCGTATCTGCTGCCAGACAACATCTTTAAAATCTTATCTAGAGAGGAGAATTATAAGAAAAGCAACATCTTCTCCCAGTTGGCTCATGTAGCTTTCTTGGCAATCCTATTTCTACTCTTGCTTCATTTGATTTTTTTTTTTAAAGAAACTTCTCAGTCTAATTTATCTGATATTTCCTGGTGGGATCAGTTGCTATTGATAGCAGTGTTCCAATATCTCAGGGGCTGCCACAAAGAAGGGGGAGTCAAGCTATTCTCCAAAGCACCTGAAGGCAGAACAAGAAGCAACAGGTGGAAACTAATCAAGGAGAGAAGCAACCTAGAATTTAGGAGATATGTCCTGATAGTGAGAACAATTAATCAGTGGAATAGAAGTTGTGTGTGTCAGGGTTCCAAGTATCACCCCCAATGAAAGAAAACTCAGAGGCTTGAGTTTCCTCAAAGTTACATTTTATTAGAGATGTCATATTGGCACAACTGGCAAAACCTGAATCTGAAAGTTTCCAGGTTTTCCCCACTCAAAGGAAAGTCCAAGTCCCTGCCCAACACCCACAAATCCATCACATGGTCCAATCCAAGCACCGTCCCAACTGGAGGTGCCTCCCAGCACTAGAGTAAATGCAGGTTGAAGTGCTGACACCAGCCTTCCAGGTGCAGGGCAAGATGTCCTTGACTCTCTCAGAAATGAATGTTATTATGACTATATATCATCCCTGCTCCATACAATCCCCCCTCCCAGTTTCCCACAATAGTAAATGTGGCAGGCCTGAAGATTCAGTGAAAAAGATGGCTTCCAGGCCTGACATTGTGGATGCTCCAACACTGGAGATGTTTTAATAAGATTGAACGTGAGATTGAACAATCATTTGTCTAAAATGGCATTTTAAGTAAGATATGAACTTAAAGGAACCAAAAAGGAACGAAATCACATGTGGTGTGGACATTGGACACTGTCACAGTAGCAAGCAAAGTTTGAACCAGTGGAAGTAGCGAGTCAGGAAAGTGGGACAGCAGGAACTATAGCGAGGAAGGTGGTGAACTTCCTTGCATTGGGTGTATCCAACAAAAGTTAGTGAGACATTTTCCAGGTTAATTTTTGACCTGAAGACCAGGGGTGAAATCCAGCAAGTTCTGACAGGTTCTGGAGAACTAGCAGCGAAAATTTTGAGTAGTTCAGAGAACTGGCAAATACCACCTCTGGCTGGCCCCAGAGTGGGATGGGAATGGAGATTTTGCAGTATCCTTCCCCCAGGAGTGGGGAGGGAATGGGGATTTTGCAGTATCCTTCCCCTGGAGTAGGGTGGGAATGGAGATTTTGCAGTATCCTTCCACTGTCACGCCCAACAAGCCACGCCCACTAAGCCACACCATGCCCACCAAGCCACGCCCCCAGAACCGGTAGTAAAAAAGAATTGGATTTCACCACTGCTGAAGACTATGTTAGATTGGAAGAATGAATAGTCTTCTTCCCAATCTATCATTCTGTGATAATTCTTCCAAATTGTTCCTAGCTACACACTGCCATTTTATTTTCCCAGAAGTGTTGTTGTTGTGAGATCATTCTGAGTTCTTCTCAAAGGACAGCCAGGAAAACAAAATGAACAGCAAGTCAGACAATTTCTTACATTTCCATCCCAATCTTCTTCAAAGAATTTGGCACTCGCCTTCCTTCTGCTCTTACAAGAACTCTACAAAGTAAGTAGGACATTCATAATAATTGGTTATGCATGGTACATCTCAAAAAAAACAAAAAATGATAACCCTCTACTCATTCCCTTTTATTTTATCTTGAATAGCTTTTACCAGGAATAAGTTTTGGGTTTTAGACTTTTGTGCTGGAGATTGGAAAGAGAGATTTGACTAGAGTCTTTTTGTAAAAAAATAAAATAAAAATAGAAATTATTCTTTGGCACCAGAGGAAGTTTGATCAAAGCCCTTCAGAGTTTGCTTTGATTAAAGAGTTTAGCATTGAATTCCTCAGGATATTCTATGTAAATATAGATCAGGTTTAAGACTGAAAGTCACTTTTAATAGAACATCTATGAGCATTACTCATATGGAAAAGACAGATAAGAAATAGCATCCATAATGCATTGTGCCTGAAAGACAGAATTCTGGAAACTGGCTAAGGTAAGGGCATTCCCTGGAATTTCCATTGGCATCCCAAATATTCAGAGACCAAAACACTACTTGGTGGGACAAGAAATTTTATTATTTATTTTATTTATTATTATATTTCTATACCGCCTTTCTCCCGTAGGATTCAAGGCAGTGTACAGTCAAGAAAAATATAGACACACAAACATCATAAAATTGCTAATTAAAATTATTACTTAGTTTGGTCAATTAAATAAAACCCAGAATTAGATAACATTTAAAAAATCATTCACAAGAAATCTCGTCAATTGGAAAAATATGTGTGATCCACAGAAGATAGCACAATGAACTAAAGAAAAAAAAAATACCTGGGTTCACAAATATAATAGGAAGTCTTGCTCCAACTTTGCCTGAAGTGCCTTTTATCACTGCCTATTAGCATACTATGCATATTCATAAACCTGGGGATTAAAAGGAATAAAAACTCCTGTATGACAAATGGGAAAAAGCAGGCAGCATGGAAAAGGGAACAATGTAGGGAAAGGAGTAGCAGAGCCCAGGGGGTGGAGTCAAAAGAGGAATAAGCCTCGAATCTCTACGTTCCCACAAGCAGTTTAAGTCCAACCCCTCTCGAATTCTGTTAACTCTTATTTAGCACCAAAATAGGATTAACAATTAGTTGACTAAATTCGTTAGATAAAAGTAAAGATTTCCCCTGTCTAGTCATGTCCAACTTTAGGGGTGGTGCTCATCTCTGTTTCTTAGCTGAAGGAGCCAATGTTAGCCAAAAACACTTCCATGGTCATGTGGCCAGCATGACTACATGCCAAGGTGCACAGAATGTTATTACTTTCCCACTGAAGTGGTACCTATTTATCTACTCGCATGCTTTTGAACTGCTAGGTGTGCAGGAGCTGGGACAAGTCATGGGAGCTCTCCCATCTCATGGCGCTCGGGTCTTAAATCCAGGCTGTCAGTTTACCAGCTGACAACCTCAGTGTCCTAACCACTGAACCATTGTACCATCCTGCTGTATGTAGGCATGAGTTTAATTGGAACTTCATCTGTGGCCTTGATTGTTTGTGCTTGACAAGTATCCTTTCAAACAGCAACCCTGGTACGATCAGCGAATACCAGAATGAACTCCAGTCCCCCATTCTCACAATCATCGTCTTTTAATGATGTCATAATCCCTTCCGGGGTGGAGTCTGGGCAACTGAATGGAGCTGAGTGTTTACCGGCCGGATGCCCTTCCTGTCGCCAATGCAGAGTTATATTCAGCACATATATTCTCATTGTGCCCAGAGAGAGAGAACTATCTGCCTCCTACCTAGAATCAAACTCATGGCCTCCTGATTGTGAGGCGAGAGCTCCACCTCTAGGCCACTGCACCACTCAGTCCCCCCACCCCCTTCTCACAATTCAGATGTTAATATGAAGTGAGTTTGGCTAGCGTCTTTTCACTCCCTGGCCTGCCTCAGCCTCCTGCCTCAAGGCATTTGTGTACTTTGGTGGGCTCCCATGACACAGGAAGGGTAGGAAAGGGCTGAGCGAGCTGCACTGGCTCCGAGTGGTCTTCCGAGTGCGCTTCAAGGTGTTGGTTATCACCTTTAAAGCGCTCCATGGCATAGGACCTAGTTATCTTCGAGACCGCCTGCTGCTACCAACAACCTCCCATCAACCCGTGCGCTCCCACAGAGAGGGCCTCCTCGGGGTGCCATCAGCCAAACAATGTAGGCTGGTGACCCCCAGGGGGAGGGCCTTCTCTGTGGGGGCACCTACCCTCTGGAACCAGCTGCCCCCAGAGATAAGGAGAATCCAAGACCTCGGTGCCTTTCTTTTTTCAGCAAGCCGGGCTGGCTTAACATATTTTTAAATATTTTAATTGGTTTTTAAACTGGGGCCAAATTAATATATATTCTTTTAATATTTTTTTTTAATTTGATTTATATGCTGCCCTTCTCTGGAGACTCAGGGCGGCTTATAATGTGTTAAGCAATAGCCTTCATACTTTTGTATATTTTATACAAAGTCAGCTTATTGCCCCCACAAACTGGGTCCTCATTTCACCTACCTTAGAAAGGATGGAAGGCTGAGTCAACCTTGAGCCTGGTGAGATTCGAACCTGCAGGAATTGCAGGCAGATGTGTTATTAACAGGGTGCTTTAAACCACTGTACTACCAAGGCTCTATAATTGTTTTTAATGTTTGTATTGTATGTTTTTATCTGGCTGTACACCGCCCTGAGTCCCTCGGGAGAAGGTGCGGTATATAAATTCGAAATAAAATAAATAAAATAAATAAATAAATAAAAGGTCGCAGCCATATCGCATGTCCAAATGTCACAATCCCATGCCTTGGCATTGTCCTGACCAACATTCACAAGCCAACACTTTAATATCACCAGAGTTATTTTATTTTATTTTATTTTTTGTTTTGCTGTTTTCCACATTCCTCCCATCGCTCTCCCGGCACCTGACATCACTTCCCCTAATCAGCTAAGAACCTTGCCAAACCTTCTTTGAAAGAAGTGTGTTCATTCTTATCTGCTATTAAAAACAAACAAAAGTGTTAACTTTTAACAGGATTTTGCCTTCTCCCCGTCACTCCTTCCTTCAGCGCTGCAGCTTATGACTAAACTGCAGCGATTCATCACCCCGTCCTCTGAAAGGGGCAGGCTCTGCTTTCAACTCCTCTCTTTCATCTGTCAAAGAACTTTGCAGAACTGATTTTGAAGTGTCTCGGTTGACATGATGGAAGCTTGGCCACCAAATTGGTCTGTTATCATGGCAGGTGATAGCAGCCTTGCTATTTTAATTATTTGTGCCATCTTTTATTTTTATTTTTATTTTTTATTTTTGTACAGTTGCCTTTCATCTCCTCCTGGGTGGCTGTGTTTGGAAATCAGTCTCTTGCGAATAGAAGCTTTGTTGGCGTGTCAACCGCAGCCTTTCTGCAGCTGCAGGAGCAGTATAAAACAATTTGGATGTTTCTGCTGAAAGGAAAAAAAAAAACTCAACTGAATAGGACAATGCAGTCTATTCTTCTCTTCTGTCATGGTTCAGAATGTAGAATATTTATCTGTCTGTCTATCTGTTTTGTCTCTGTCTGTCTCTCTGTCTGTCTCTCCGTCTGCCTGTCTTTCATCTATCGGTCTATCGGTATCTATCTATCATCTATCTATCTATCTATCTATCTATCTATCTATCTATCTATCTATCTATCTATCTATCTATCTATCTTATATCGGTTTACCTATCTATTGGTTTATTTATTTATCATCTATCTATCTATCTATCTATCTATCTATCTATCTATCTATCTATCATATATCGGTTTATCTATCTGTTTATTTATTTCCTATCTATCTATCTATCTATCTATCTATCTATCTATCTATCTATCTTATATCGGTTTACCTATCTATTGGTTTATTTATTTATCATCTATCTATCTATCTATCTATCTATCTATCTATCTATCTATCTATCTATCATATATCGGTTTATCTATCTATCGGTTTATTTATTTATCACCTATCTATCTATCTATCATCTATCATCTCTAATGCTATCTATCTAGGTTGACTTAGCCTTCCATCCTTCCGAGGTCAGTAAAATGAGGACCTAGATTGTTTGGGGCAATATGGTGACTGTGTAAACTGCTTAGAGAGGGCTGTAAAGCACTGTAAAGTGGTATATAAGTCTAAGTGCTATTGCTCCCTTCCTTCCTTCCTTCCTTCCTGCCTCCCTCCCTCCCTCCCTCCCTCCCTCCCTCCCTCCCTCCCTCCTTCCTTCCTTCCCTTCCCTTCCCTTCCCTTCCCTTCCCTTCCCTATGCATCCATCCATCCATCCCAGATCAAGGTTGTCTCATGCTTCCATCCTTCCAAGGTCGGTAAAATGGGGACCCAGATTGTTGGGGGAAATAGGCTGACTCTGTAAACCGCTTAGACAGGGCTCTAAAGCACTGTAAAGTGGTATATAAGTCTAAGTGCTATTGCTCCCTCCCTCCCTTCGTCCCTCCCTTTCCCTTCTCCATCCATCCATCAATCCCAGCTTAAAGTGGACTCAGGCTTCCATCCATCCGAGGTGGGTAAAATGAGGACCCAGATTGTTTGGGGCAATAGGCTGACTCTGTAAACCACTTAGATAGGACTGTAAAGAACTGCAAACAATATATGAGTCTAAGTGCTATTGCGATCTATCTATCTCCATCATCTACCCGTCATCATCATCATCATCATCATCTCTCTCTTTCTCAAAGCTACGATAATAGTATGAGATGTTTCTCAACTGCAGTGCATAGACCACAAGGAACAACAGTTAGAAGGCATCTTTGTGCTGCAGTTCATGTGAAATGAGGATGAAGAGCTTTAGCATGCTCGCTTGTTATCTATCTATTCATTAAATATGTGTGAGGGACCTGGACACTCTTAGATTAACTTATCACCTTTTTCTTTGCTTTTCTTTTTGTCCAATCAAATCACCACGTTAAGTCCTGGCTTATGGCTCCCTGAGGGCCAATTTCACATTGAGCTTCATTTCCTGCATCGGCAACTAGTGACAGCTTGATTGCTAAAGAGGTATTTTGCTTGGAAATCAAATCTTTCGGAACCATTTATACAATCAATCTGAAGCTAACAAAAAGTCGGTTTGCGGTCATCTTGCATTTGCTGTTGTGTGTTTTCTAACGCAATTGCAGAGTTTGACAGCTATTGCCAAAGATTTTGCTTGGAAAGAAGAGCAAGTGTCTAGAGAGGGGTGGATTTATGAAAGAGTTAGGCAAATCCCACTTTGTATTACAATCACACCAGAGGTGAAATGCTACCGGTTCAGACAAACCAGTAGTGATAAAAACTACTGGTTCGGGTGAATCGGTAGTTTAAAAAGCTACCGGTTCAGTGGAACTGGTAGTTAAACTGGTAGTCGCATTGTTTTATTCTTTTTTGTTAGCCACCCAGAGTCCCTCAGGAGTTGGGCAGCATAAAAATGCGACTAATAAATAAAAAAAAATAAAAAAGCTACCGGTTCATTCGAACCGGTATTTCCGACAATCAGCTGTGCCACGCGGTTTAGCTTCGCTAGAAAGCAAATCCTGCTTTATAGCGAAGCTAAATGGTGCGGCACAGCTTTTTTCCCCCCTCACAGCCTCCTGTTCGTGCGGTGAGAGCTCCACCTTTAGGCCACCGCACTGCTCAAATAATTTATCATAATACTATTCTATTCTGTTCTGTTCTGTTCTGTTCTGTTCTATTCTATTCTATTCTATTCTATTCTATTCTATTCTATTCTATTCTATTCTATTCTATTCTATTCTATTCTATTCTATTCTATTCCTTATTCCATTCCATTCCATTCCTCTATTCTATTCTATTCTATTCTATTCTATTCTATTCTATTCTATTCTAAACAGTCAGGAAATTTCTCCTTAGTTCTAGGTTGCTTCTCTCCTTGATTAGTTTCCACCCATTGCTTCTTGTCCTACCTTCAGGTGCTTTGGAGAATAGCTTGGCTCTCTCTTCTTTGTGGCAGCCCCTGAGATATTGGAACACTGCTAAAACGATGCTGCAACACTTCTTATTTTTTTGCTAGAATATCTTTGAAATTCAGGAGAATAACATGGGTGGACAGTCACAAGATACAAACTAATTTCCCAGAAACAAGCTTGTCTTCATCAGCATTTTCAGGAAAATATATATATATATCTAGCAGCTTTTGTTTACCACCCTTAGGGCTAGAACTAGAGTCGGGGAAAAACTTTAGTAATGTTCTCTGAAAAATGGACCCTGGGAAAAAAAATATCTTCGAAAAATTATATTCCACAGAAATGCTCTCCCCAAATCTTTCATAGTATCTGTGCATCCCTCTCTCTCTCTCTCTCCCTCCCCCCCCCTCTCTCTCTCTTTAATTTCAAGCCTCAAAAGACTGCAATGCAGATTATTTTTTTTTTCTTCCTTCAAGTCTTCCAAAAGCTCTCTGCAGAGCTAATATTTGAACAAACATTTCTAGTAAATAACATTATCCTAGCCCATACGTCTCTTTGGTTTGAATGTATGGTATGCTTGAGACTTTTTGATCCCATAGTCCTCCATAAGAGAAACAGTAAGGAATGTCTAGTATAGAATCAAGCTATGTGTCACATCAGTCTCTGGGCAAATGGGAAGAGTTGAAAATGGGGGGAAAAAACAATCTCTTAACTGCAGAATGATAAAAGATCTCAGATTATTTTTTCAATGATGATGCCTATAAAAAAAAATTCAGAGTGAGGTTACTCGCTAATTGAAGAAAGCTACGAAAACCTAATCATCATGCTTTGGTAAGGAAAGAGAGAAAGATGCCAGAGATATGTGTCGCCAATTATATCTTTGTTAAGCATGAAGGATGGTATAATTGGGGTCACAACACACATTGTGCAGACTTCTCCACACCATGGCAACAGTGAGCGGGGTCTCAGAAGCTGTGACAACTCTTCCCAACTCTCTGCTGCTCTCGCTTGCCTCCTGTGTCTTAAATCATGGTTGTGCAACCTTCATTGGGATAAAGGACTACATCAGCATCTGAAAAAAAAACCCACCAACATTTAGACTCACTGCAAAAGTAGGTGAGGACAAACCCTAAATTAAATATGATTTGAAAAGCTCTTGATTGTAGTCTTCAGTCATTGGACTTTCAATGGGGCATTTCAATAGGGCATTTTTTAAAAATTTTATTTTATTTTGTCAAGTACATATTATTTATGTACATATTATTTATGTGCTTATTTTGTCGAGTACATATGAATATATAATTCATGCTTATATATAAGCATGAATTGAATATATAAATTGAATACAATTAAAGGGAACATTAGGACAGGGACGGTAGGCACGCTGGTGCTCTTATGCACGCCCCTTACATACCTCTTAGGAATGGGATGAGGTCAACAATAGACAGTCTTAGGTTAAAGTTTTTGGGGTTTTGGGATGAGACCACAGAGTCTGGTAGTGCATTCCAGGCATTAACAACTCTGTTTCTGAAGTCATATTTTCTGCAATCAAGTTTGGAGCGGTTCACTTTAAGTTTGTATCTATTGTGTGCTCGTGTATTGTTGTGGTTGAAGCTGAAGTAGTCATTGACAGGTAGGACATTGTAGCAGTTGATTTTATGAGCTAGGCTTGGGTCATACCGAAGGCAGCGTAGTTCCAAATTTTCTAAACCCAGAATTTCAAGTCTGGTAGCATAGGGTATTTTGTTACGAGCGGTAACAAAAAACAATATTTCACTTCTTGTGAAATATTTTTGGACATGTTCGATTGTATTAATCTCCAATATGCAGTGCAGGTTTCAGACAGATGAGCTGTATTCAAGAATTGGTCTAGCAAATGTTTTGTTTGCTCTGGTTAGTAGTGTAATATTACCGGAGAAGTAGTTATGTAAGATTAGGTTTACAACTCTTAATGCCTTTTTGATGTTGTTACAGTGGGCTTTGGCACTTAGATCATTTGAAATGAGTACATTAAAAATATTTTATTTATTTATATATATATATATATATATATATATATATATATATATATATATATATATATATATATATGTATGTATGTAAGTTTTCACGGGTATATATGTGTGTACAGTTAATATTTCGTAACAGCAAAAGACCCTTCACATAAGCCTGATGATGGCAGATGAGATTCTGTCAAAACGTCGCTTCTACCCTTTTAGGGATACTTTCACAATTACACGGGAAGAAACCTGAAATATTAACTGTACACACACACACACACACACACACACACACACACACACACACAATATTTTATTAGAATAAAATTATTTTATTTTTAATATTTTATAATATTTTATAACATTTCATCAGAGTTGTTTCTCAATAATAATATTTTTGGTTCTTGCGAGTTCTTGGTTGTGTCACCAGAGATAATCTTCTGTCTGATCTTCTTTCTCTGATTGCCTTCAATCTTTTCAAGCATGGGGGAATCTTCTCTGAAGACTTTTGGCTTTGAGTCATTTGAATCACCATCCCAAAGTCAATCTGTTGGCTTCAGGCCTAAGGCAAGAGTAGAACTCAAACTCTCCCACTTTCTAGCCTGATGCCTTAAGCGCTGGCTCTCTATAAAGGTACATGGGTATTTGATAATATTTATATCAAGTCAGATAGATAGTTGCTACTATTATTTGTTATTGCCATTGTGGTTTCAATGACATTGTATTGATTGTTACTGTTATTTTAGTATCTGTAAATTTCAAGGAGGGAGGGAGGAAAATGAGAAAAAGGAAGGAAGGAAGGAAGGGAGGGAGGGAGGGAGGGAGGGAGGGAGGAAGGGAGGGAGGGAGGAAAGAAGGAAGGAAGGAAGGAAGGAAGGAAGGAAAGAAGGAAAGAAGGAAGGAGAGAGCAAAAAGGAAGGATATGGTTTATAAATCTTCATTATTCACAATATTTGGCTAATGTCTTTATTGTGCTCAGTTGTTAATATTTCATGAAGATTTTTTTTATTTTGTTTTTCCTTTCCTTTCCTTTTTTTTTTCCTCCTTCCTGCCAATATGCTTGGCCTCATTCATGCATGCCCTTAGCAAACCTGTCTTCTAATTAAGCAATTTAATGATCCAGTAGACTATCTGAAAGTCCTAAATATTAGTTGTGCCCTTGGGTTGACTTAATTAAAAAAAGAGGAGAAGAAGAAGATTTGCAAAAGAGTTGAGAAGATGACTTTCTCTGAAAATTTCAATCCTGGTCTTGGAAGTAGTGTTTTTTTTAAAAAAGTAGTGTTTAAAGGAATCAGGAGAGAAATTTTCCTAGAGAAGATTGCTATTTCTGGATGCTTCCCGAACACGGAGGGACAGAAGCTAATCCCCTTTATCCTCAAGATATTTTCTAGTAAATTGAAGTTTAAACAAATTCATATGGCTTCAAAATGGCTAATTTGAATAAAGGACAAGAATGAAGCTGTTTAAAACAAATAAGTGATGAAGTTCATGGCACTAATGCTTTTAATGAGTTTAAATCTCAGTGATTTTGTCTAGGGAGATTCTCTGTCATCCAGGCCATGGCTGTCCCAAAGGTCCTTTTCCAAGAAACAACCAGACTTTCTTGGTTTTTCCTTGAAGATGTTTCCCTTTTTAATCCAAGAAGCTTTTTCAGTTCTGGACTGAAGAACTGAAGAAGCTTCTTGGATGAGAAGCAAAACATCTTCAAGGAGAAACAAGGAAAGTCCACTTGCCTCTTGAAAAAGCACCTTTGGGTCTTGGTGATTTGGGGTCTTGCCCCATGAGACGTGGTGGCACAGTGGTTAGAATATAGTACTGCAGGCTACTTTTGCTGACTGCCAGCTGACTGCAGTTCAGCAGTTCAGTTCTCACTGGCTCAAGGTTGACTCAGCCTTCCATCCTTCTGAGGTTGGTAAAATGAGGACTCAGATTGTTTGGGGCAATATGGTGACTCTGTAAACCACTTAGAGAGGTCTGTAAAGCACTGCAAAGAGGTATATAAGTCTAAGTGCTATTGCTATTCCTTCCTTCCTTCTTTCTTTTCTTCCTTCCTTCCTTCTTTCTTTTCTTCCTTCCTTCCTTCCTTCCCTCCTTCCTTCCTTCCCTCCTTCCCTCCCTCCCTCCCTCCCTCCCTCCCTCTCAGTGGTTAGATTGCAGTATTGCAGACTAACTCTACCCACTGCCAGGAGTTCGATCCTGATCGGCTCAAGGTGGACTCAGTCTTCCATCCTTCCAAGGTCGGTAAAATGGGGACCCAGACTGATGGGGGCAATAGGCTGACTCTGCAAACTGCTTAGAGATGGCTGTAAAAGCACTGTGAAGCGGTATATAAGTCTAAGTGTTATTGCTATTGCTATTTTATGCTCATGGCCATATCATTTTCTTGGCAACAGTACAAAAGTGGTTTAACTTTGCACTATTCAACCTTTTTTTAAAAAAAATATTTTGGTCTAACCCATAGACTGGTTGTCTTTCAAACAGATAATAAGCAAGTTAAATATTAAATGTACTTTGGATTAGCTTCTTATGTTGCATAAGCTATGGTTGGAAGCAGTTTGGTAATTATCTTCAGCAAGTAATATGCCGAAGAACTAAAATCCACCACTTCAGTCCAATAGTTAGATATTATCTGTAGAAGAACTGCCAAAATCCATGAATACCAAATGGGACAGTAATGCAACCAAAACATTATGGAATGTTCTTGGACAATGAAGGCTCAGTTGGTAGAATTCTAATTATGGATACCTTGCATTTTGATGGAAGTGTTGATTGGAATTCATGACAATGGACAAGGTTGTCTGTCTTAAGACTCCTGAAGCCTCTGGAGACCCATCTAAACACAACTGCCCACAAGTGGTGAGAAGTCTACCAAGTAGTTTTCCAGGTAACCACCAAGCCCTTACTTAAGTTTTTGAAATCAGTCAAGATCATTTAAAAAAAAAAAATAGGTTTTTCTAGCCAACTACACAGCACTATTTCTGGCTCTGAAATGCTAACAAGCATGGGATTGCTCTGAAAACAACTTCTTGTAGCACCTGTGATGTAAGTAAAGTTGCCGAAAATTGGTAAGTTTAAATCTCCAATTTGATTCTTTGTTTTATTGTCTGCGTTAGCTGGTTGATGGAATTCTCATCCTTGCTAAGAAGATAGGGGTTAAGTGGTTTGGTCTATAGCCCTATTAAGGGCAATTTGCATTGCAAATGATGCTCCCTAATTTGCAAAGATGGGTCCCCAACATCCATGTGTTCCCTCCAGATGTGTCAAGAAATACAAACACATTTGTTGTGCAACGATTGATCCTAATAGCGGAGAGGGAAGGAGGGGGCACGAACAGCCAAACTTCTGTAGCTTGTTTTCAAGTTTTAAATAGCTAATGCTTTCCTAGCAAATTTATAGCAGTACCGGAGCTATGTAATTTGAATAGTATCATTAGGAACTTTATTAGTAGCAAGTCATTATTGCTACTTGTGACTATAAGAAGGGCTATTAAGAATGAATGACCACCCAGGATAGGAAGCAATCAAATAAGTGTAAAATTTCTGATTACGTTATTCCCCACTGACAAAAAATTGGTATTTTTCTCAATGGCTCACAACAGGTTTAATGGATACAGAGAAAAGACAGTTAGTGGGCAATAAAGTGTGAAGCAAAACATTAGCTGCAAATAAATAGCGGGATTCTTCCTTCGGTTATAATAGTTTGGGGTTTTTTAACAGTCAAGGATCTTCAGTCGATATTGTCATAACGCTGTGAAAGAGGTTAGGATTGGAACCGTGCTTTAGGTTGTGGTTTTTTTCCCCTTCTCCAACAAGTGTTTTTATAGCTGAAGTAGTCGCTTGCTTGTGTTTTCTCAATGCTGGTATTCTGCTGCAAAGAGCATTTATTTAAAAAGCAACGGAGCTTGGAGAACTTCCAGAAGCTATCCATCTGCTTCTCCTGTACAGGAAGACCGAGTAATGTAAACTAGAGGATATAAAAGTAGGAAAAATGATCAGGCAAGCCATAAAGTAAATATTGAGCAACCACAAGCAGGAACCAAAATAATAATAATCATCAGAAGTCTGGTAGCATCTTTTCCAACTAACAAATGTTATTCAAAGGCATAAGTTTTCACGAGCTGTAGCTCACTTTATCAACTGCCTAGAATGATTAGACTGATGTAGTATTTAAACAAGGGTGAAGTCAAGGGGAAAGTAAGGGCAAAACAAGGTAGTCATGAAGATACAGATGCCCATGAGACTGATTATCAGTGGTTTTAAGATGAAAGGTTTCCCTGTCAGTCATGTCCAAATTTAGGGCACGGTGCTCATCTCAGTTTCTTGGCCCAGGAAGCCAGTTGTCAGGACTGCCATCCTGCTATGCCATACGTTGCCCGCTGTTAAACCTGCCATATTCAACAGTGGGAGGGAGACTGGCAGGGAGGGATAGAGGGAGGGGTGAAATCCAGCAGGTTCTGACAAGTTCTGGAAAACCGGGTAGCAGAAATTTTGAGCAGTAGGGAGAACCAGTAGCGGAAATTTTTAGTAGTTCAGAGAACCAGCAAATGCCACCTCTGGCTGGCCCCAGAGGGGTGGGAATGGAGATTTTGCAATATCCTTCCCTCAGGAGTGGGGAGGGAATGGGGATTCTGTAGTATCCTTCCCCTGCCACACCCACCAAACCATACCCACCAAGCCACACCCACAGAACTGGTAGTAAAAAAAATTGGATTTCACCACTGGATCAAACCCAGTCTGATTCTTCATTGCAATGGCCAATGAAGATAATTGTGTTACTGGGAAGCCAATTCCAAGTAACAGCATCAAGCATGACTTCTACTCTTGCTCCTTAGGGAAACTGAGAAAGCAATACCTTGTAGCAATCAATCACAACCACGTAGATAGCAAAAGAAAGGAATAGTCATAGTGGTGCTTAACAGACATTTACAAGTCCCCAGCCTTCAAAGTCTACATATCTAACCAAGAGCATTATAATCAATGAAATTTGCAATGCTGAAATTAACTGTCAGGTTTCACCCAACCAAGCAGGCCTGGAACCATGGAGATAAGCTCACACAAAAATATTGTTTGAAGAACATTGGGAAATTAGAAGGAAAGAAATTCTGCAACTGCATTGATTCAAGAATGAGCTCTGTTCACAAAAGCAAAGTTCAAAACTTGTGCTTTTGTCTTACATCTCCTAAGCATGTAGGTTTTGACCAAACCAGGCCTGTATTCTATCTGTGTTTTGCATTTTGCAGTGTCAGCTTTGTCTTAACAAAGACCTAATTTGCAACAAAAGACAGAGGAGAAGGAGAAGGAAGAGGAGGAGGAGGAGGACGAGGACGAGGAGGAGAAGGAACAGAGGAGGAGGAGGAGGAATAGAGGAGGAGGAGGAGAAGAAGGAGCGGAGGAGGAGGAGGAGGAGGAGGAGGAAGAGGAGGAGGAGGAGGAGAGGAGGAGGAGGAGGAGGGGGAAGGAGAAGGAATGGAGGAGGAGAAAAAGGAGGAGGAGGAGGAGGAAGAGGAGAAGAAGAAGGAACAGAGGAGGAGAAGGAGGAGGAGAAGGAATGGAGGAGGAGGAGTTGGAAGGAGAAAGAATAGAGAAGGAGGAGGAGGAGGAGAAGGAATGGGGGAAGAGAAAGAGGAGGAGGAGGAGGAACGGAGGAGGAGGAGGAGGAGGAGAAGGAACAGAGGAGGAGGAGAAGAAGAAGAAGGAACAGAGGAGAAGGAGGAGAGGAGAAGGAATGGAGGAAGAGGAGGGGGAAGGAGAAAGAATAGAGAAGGAGGAGGAGGAGGAATGGGGGAGGAGAAAGAGGAGGAGAAGGAGGAGGAGGAGAAGGAACGGAGGAGGAGAAGGAGGAGGAGGAGGAGAAGGAACAGAGGAGGAGGAGGAGGGAGAAGGAGAAGGAATGGAGGAGGAGGAGGAGGGAGAAGGAGAAGGAATGGAGGAGGAGAAGGAGGAGGAGGAGGAGAAGGAACAGGGGAGAAGAAGGAGGAGGAACAGAGGAGGAGGAGGAGAAGGAGGAGGAGGAGGAGATATTTTAGCTTGTCCCCACAAGCTTGTAGTTCTCCACAAGCTAGCAGACATTGATTAAAAAATAAAATAAAAATAGAAGTTGTGAGGAAGATGTGGGAAATTATCTTATTACTTGGCCTTCTTGCAAGGAGGTTTCTTTGTAGCTTGCAATGCTCACTCAAACTCCAGACCAAATCCTGAAGCTTCCAATATCTTTAGTCCTTGCTTTGAATTTCTTAGAGGAAAGCAATTCAGACATGCAATGACTCAGAAGCAGCATCGTCCTTCTCCCCTTTCCATAGTTCTGGAAAGAACACCAACGGGGTTTCTTATCCGGTGTTCGGTTGTGCATCCTGGCTGACATCAAAACCCTGGAAGCCATGGCTGACTTTTGCTCTCATGTTTTGCCTGCAGGACTGAAATTGCCACAGGTGGAATAAAGAAAATTAGCAATCTTCGGCGGGCCAGAATTGCCTCTCTCAGAAAGCGATCTCGTCTTGCCTCATTACAACACCTGCTTGCAATAAGATGGGATCTTATCTCTTTCAGTAATAAAATGCCATGCTAGAGCTGTGTCCTTAATTATGCTCCTAAATAATGGGAATGCATTTAAAGGTTTTGCAGTCCATCTCTCACTGCTCATTAGTGTCCTTTATGAGTTATTTGCCTGAATGTTATTGCGTGCCTGTGTATGTGTGTGTGAATCTATATAAATATATATTCAAATGAAAATGCATTCTGGTACACATAGAAAACAAATATATAATTAATGGGTGTACTTCACACATTTTAATATCCTCAGATTTGCTAAGTGCTTCTCAGCAAGTGATCTAACTATCTGTGTTTCAATAGAGTTTATGCTGCTAAGAGATGTATAGAAGGGGAGGTGCAGACTGAGGATCAGTGGCAATACAACTAAAGAGTGCAAAATATATTTAGGCACTGATAGCAGACATTGTTATTAGAGGGCTGCGCTTAACATTAAACCTGAAGAATATTTCCTCATTTTGAAAGATAGAGCAACACCTAGCTTTCAAATAGAACAATTACCAGTGGAACAATTTGACTCCAGAAGTTGTGAATTCTCCAACACTGGAAGTTTTTAAAGAAGAGATTGGACAACCACTTGTCTGAAATGGTATACGGTTTCCTGCCTGAGCAGGAGGTTGGACTAGAAGACCTACCAACTCTGTTATTCTAGTCTTAGACTAGAATAGTCTAACACTATTAGTCTAGTCTAGTCTAGTCTAGTCTAGTCTAGTCTAGTCTAGTCTAGTCTACTCTACTCTACTCTACTCTACTCTACTCTACTCTACTCTACTCTACTCCTAATAAACCTTGGCTGAACTCCCAAAACTAAGCAGGGCTGGAACTGGTTAATAGGATAGCAAAAGGAAATCCAAGATATATAAGCAAGACTAAGAATAATGTGTATACTGTGGTACCTTGGTACTCAACTGCTTTAAAACTCATCAAATTTGGTACTCAAACCATTTTGATGTGAAAATTTGTCCCAGTACTCATCATTTGTTTGGTATTCAATGCACAAGCTAGAACATGTCAGTGTCAGCTGCCTTGTGACTTACTACATTATTACTTATGGGAAAAAAATGTTTGGTACTCATCATTTTTGGTACTCATTGCGCCTTCCAACCCCAATTAACAATGAAATACCACTCATGTGTCCATGTCATCTGTCCACGAAACTAGCTTTATTTTATATGGAGGAATCTATTTCACTGCAGATTGTTTGAATATCCTTCAAATGTGAAAGAAGCAATACTATTAATTTTTTTGGCAATTGGATTTTGAAGGATTTGAGGAAACTTCAGAAGTCTCAAATTAGAGTTTCAAAATGTTTCACTTATCCAATAAATGAATCCAGTGGATCCAATAAATCCAGCAAACAAACTTTGAAAGTCCTCATAAGGGGGGGAGGGAGGAGGAGGGAGGGAGGGAGGGAGGGAGGGAGGGAGGAAGGAAGGAAGGAAGGAAGGAAGGAAGGAAGGAAGGAAGGAAGGGACCATGTTGTAAAGCTTATTGTTAAATATATGAAATTGTAAAGTATAATATAAGGGGCACGGTGGCTCAGGGACTAAGACGTTGAACTTGTTGATCGAAAGGTCAGCAGTTCATCAGTTCAAATCCCTAGTGCCACATAACGGGGTGAGCTCCCGTTATTTCTCCCAGCTTCTGCCAATTTAGCAGTTCAAAAGCATGTAAAAAACGCAAGTAGAAAAAATAGGGACCACCTTTGGTGGGAAGGTAACAGCGTTCCGTGCACCTTTGGCATTTAGTCATGCCGGCCACATGACCACGAAGATGTCTTTGGACAGCGCCGGCTCTTCGGCTTTGAAACAGAGATGAACACTGCCCCCTAGAGTCAGGAACAACTAGTACATATGTGCAAGGGGAACCTTTCCCTACCTTTAAAGTATAATACACTCAAGCTAAAGCAATGAAATGAATGTTGTAATTCTAATGGGTTTATTTATCATACGGATTTTTAAGACATTAAAAAGGGGAGAATGTCTGTAAATTAAATGGAGCAAAAAAATAAAAGAAGAAGAAGAAGAAGACTTTCATAAGACAAGACTTGTTAACTGAATTCCTTACAAAGAGAGCCATAAACAAGGCTTTTAATTTCAGAACTGCTCTATTATGGGTAAACAAAGCCCCCCAAACGAAGCAATTATACTGTATACATTATAAAAAAATCAGGAATCCAGGCCATCAAGTAAATGTGCTAAAATATGGTACTGGAAAGTTATCCAATTGAAGAGACAATCTCCAATATTTGCTAACTGAATCGGGGGCACAAAATGTTTATATAGTCAAAAATGGTCTTTTCTTTAAAGAACTGATTCTCACAACTGAAGATAAAGTCAATCCAAACACATTCTTCACCTACGAGAAAGATCCCTATTGGATCAGAGCAGCTCATCCAGAAGAAGGAAATCTCCACCAGGAGTCAGTTTGGAAAACAGTAGAAGTTCCGAACAACGGCATTGGTGAGGGGAAAAAAAAAAAAAACAGGCACCAAACTGCTATTTGAACTACTATAGGATGAACGCCTACCCTATAAAAATTAAATGTATAAATGGAGTATTAAAGTAAATGTGTCCAATTTTCAAGATGACTGTCCTTTACCCATTCTAGGGGAAAGAGTGAGAGGGAGGGAAGGGAGGGAGGGAGGAAAGAAGGAAGGAAGGAAGGAAGGAAGGAAGGAAGGAAGGAAGGGGAAAGAAGGGAGGGAGGGAGGAAGGAAGGGGGAGAAAGGGAGGGAGGAAGGAAAGAAAAAGAAAGAAAGAAAGAGGGAAGGAGGAAGGAAGGAAGGAAAGAAAATGAAAGAAGGAGGGAAGGAGGGAGGGAGGGAAGTTAGGAAGGAAAAGGAAGGAAGGAGGAAGGGAAGGAGGAAGGAAGGAAAGAAAGAAAGAAAATGAAAAAAGGAGGGAAGGAAGATAGGAAGGAAAAGAAAGGGGGAGGGAGGAAGGAAGGAAGGAAAGAAGGAAGGAAGAAAGAAAGAAAGAAAAAAGAAAGAAGAAGGGGGAGGGAGGGAGGGAAGATAGGAAGGAAAAGGAAGGAAGGAGGAAGGGAAGGAGGAAGGAAGGAAGGAAAGAAAGAAAGAAAGAAAATGAAAAAAGGAGGGAAGGAAGATAGGAAGGAAAAGGAAGGGGGAGGGAGGAAGGGAGGGAGGAAGGAAGGAAGGGAGGAAGGAAGGAAAGAAGGAAGGAAGGAAGAAAGAAAGAAAGAAAGAGGGGGAGGGAGGGAGGGAAGGAAGGGAGGGAGGAAGGAAGGAAGGAAAGAAGGAAGGAAGGAAGGAAGGAAGGAAGAAGAAGGGGGAGGGAGGGAAGATAGGAAGGAAAAGGAAGGGGGAGGGAGGAAGGGAGGGAGGAAGGAAGGAAGGGAGGAAGGAAGGAAAGAAGGAAGGAAGGAAGAAAGAAAGAAAGAAAGAAAGAGGGGGAGGGAGGGAGGGAGGGAGGGAAGGAAGGGAGGGAGGAAGGAAGGAAAGAAGGAAGGAAGGAAGGAAGGAAGGAAGGAAGGAAGGAAGAAGAAGGGGGAGGGAGGGAAGATAGGAAGGAAAAGGAAGGGGGAGGGAGGAAGGGAGGGAGGAAGGAAGGAAGGGAGGAAGGAAGGAAAGAAGGAAGGAAGGAAGAAAGAAAGAAAGAAAGAAAGAAAGAGGGGGAGGGAGGGAGGGAGGGAGGGAAGGAAGGGAGGGAGGAAGGAAGGAAAGAAGGAAGGAAGGAAGGAAGGAAGGAAGGAAGAAGAAGGGGGAGGGAGGGAAGATAGGAAGGAAAAGGAAGGAAGGAGGAAGGGAAGGAGGAAGGAAGGAAGGAAGGAAGGAAAGAAAGAAAGAAAATGAAAAAAGGAGGGAAGGAAGATAGGAAGGAAAAGGAAGGGGGAGGGAGGAAGGGAGGGAGGAAGGAAGGAAGGGAGGAAGGAAGGAAGGAAGGCAGGCAGGCAGGCAGGAAGGAAGGAAGGAAGGAAGGAAGGAAGGACAAATGACCAGATGAAATTATCCTACCTCAGACATATTATTATCTAGCTTTCTCAAGAGGTCCTTAATGCTAAGGAAAGTGGAAGGAAAAAGAAGAGGGACAACCAGTTGTGAGGTGAATAGATTGAATTATGACAATGATGATTTCACCACTGGAAGACCTGAAGGACAATTTGGGGACACACCCTATTGGAGAAAACCTAGAAATGTGGTCCCTAAGAGTCAAAATCAACCTGATAGCACATAATTATCTTCATCATATCTTTTTCAGGATTCCATAAGAATTTCACTTTCTTGGTGGTAAGTAGAGGACACATATAATCTCCCATAATTGGATCCTGAGATACCAAAAGTTTGAAGAAGGTGAGGAACGGTGAATGGAAAGGCTGAAAGAAGAAAAACAAAAAAATCTCTACATATTGTGTGTCAATTTAGAATTAAGTCTCTTTGAGTATAATGAGGCATATTCTCCATGAAGTGACAATAAGATTGCATCCTGCCTTTTACAAAACGTATTTTTAGGCTGCCATTCTAGATTTACTGACTGGGTGTAAGCCAATCGGAGAACAATGGGACTGATCTTTGAGAAAGACACATATGTCACTGCAATTCCATGGAAGTGTCATGAAAGCTTTTCTTGTACAAAGATGGTGCGCAGGTAATCTTAACTCAGAAGTGTGTTTATACATTCAGCAGTCTATTTTCTGCTGCGAGACAGGTTCAGATAGGATGTGGCAAGTACCCCAGGCAAATTGTAGAAAGCACTGTGAGGAAAAGATCATAGTAATCTTTTGCCTTCAGGATGAAAGTGGCTTGTTGCTAGGTTGATTAGGAGGAACTGAAATCAGTCACCAGGGGCCAAGACGTCTTCTCTCCCACCCATCCATTTCTTGTTCCAGTAACAATGTTAAGACAGCTTCTTCTCCTCCTTCTTCTCCTTCTCCTCCTCCTCCTCCTCCTCCTCCTCCTCCTCCTCCTCCTCCTCCTCCTCCTCCTCCTCCTCCTCCTCCTCCTTCTTCTTCTTCTTCTTCTTCTTCTTCTTCTTCTCCTTCTCCTTCTCCTCCTCCTCCTCCTCCTCTTCCTCCATTCCTCCTCCTCTGTTCCTCCTCCTTCTTCTCCTCTGTTCCTCCTCCTTCTCCTCCTCCTCCTCCTTTTCCTCCTCTGTTCCTTCTCCTCCTCCTCCTCTTTCTCCTTCTCCATTCCTCCTCCTCCTCCTCCTCCATTCCTTCTCCTTCTCCCTCCTCCTCCTCCTCCGTTCCTTCTCCTCCTCCTCCATTCCTTCTTCTCCTTCTCCTTCTCCTTCTCCTCTTCCTCTTCCTCTTCCTCCTCCTCCTCCTCCTCCTCCTCATCTTCTTCCTCTTTGTGGCCCACCTGCGGCCAGCAGAACTGGCAGCAGAGTCGGACAGTGAGGAGGTTGGGGAGGAATGTGGGCCAGTCCTGTGGACTGGGGAAAGCTCAGATGAGGGGTCTGTGTCAAAGGCAGAGAGGGAGGTAGACAGCAGTGAGACAGAGGAACAGCTGGAGCCCCTTCCCAGTGTGCGCATGCATGGAGTTGTCAGAAGACAAGAACAACTCAGAAAGCAGAGAAGGTAAGTAGAACCCACCCCTGGCATATACAATTCTTGCTATGGTCAAGACGTGTGATATTGGGTATATTGTCCCTTTATCATAACGGTCTGATATCATGTTTTATAAGAATAGTTCTGGCTTAAACTCTATATGTTGCCTAGTCATTTTTTCTAACCACATTTTGTGATGAACTCAGAGGATTCTGCTCATGATAATCTTGCATAAAACATTGTTTCTTGAAAAGAATCTGGAACCCATAGATTCTGGAAAGTGTTCTGACCTAGGCTTCCTTAGAAAGTATACAACACAATCTTAGTCCCGGCAAACCTCTTTTGTTCATATGGCTGTGAATTATTGTCATTCCCACTCTGACAGGCTTCTCAAACAGTCTTTCAGGGGAGTGTTTACAAACACCCACCTTATCTCCCTTGGAATGCTGCCAGAGAACTAATTTCCAGATGCAGGGCAAGGCCAAGCTTAGCACAGAATCAAACAGAACTTTTCCAAAGCTTTTCCTGACCAGATGAACTAATTGCTTCCTGCAAAAGCTCACGTCCCGTTCGCTCCTCTTTTATGTCTTATGGGAGGGGCCAATCATCTCCAAGCCTTACTCCCAAGTCAACCCTGTTTTCTTAATTGTTCCTGTCTTCTGGCAGCTCTGCACGTATGCACTCTGGGAACAGGCTCTGTTCTTCTGCCTCACTGATGTCAGAGTCTGGAGGCAGCAAAGAGCTACCAGATGGCCTTGGCCCTAGTGGTGGAATTCAAGTAATTTAACAACTGGTTCTCTGCCCTAATGATAAGAGCCTTGGTAGTACAGGGGTTTAAGGCACCCTGTTATTAAGCTGGTTATTAAGACCAGCTGCCTGCAATTACTGCAGGGTTCGAATCTCGCCAAGGCTCAAGGTTGACTCAGCCTTCCATCCTTTCTAAGGTAGGTGAAATGAGGACCCAGTTGTGGGGGCAATAAGCTGACTTTGTATAAATATACAAAAGGATGAAGGCTATTGCTGAGCACATTGTAAGCCGCCCTGAGTCTCCGGAGAAATCAAATTAAAAAAAAAAAAATTCTTCCAACAACCAGTTTGCCAAACTGCTCAGAAAGTTAACAACCAGTTCTCCTGAAGTGCTGCGAACTGGCTGAATCCCACCACTGCCTGGTCCCCTCTCTGCCTCCGATTCAGAGCCATCATCTGAGCCTTCCCCAGACTCCAGGACTGGTCCACATTCCTCCCCAAGCTCCTCACTGTCCGAATCTGCTGCCAGATCTGGTGGGCCACAACCGAAAGCCTGGGTTATATTTTGGAAACATTCTGGCCAAGAAGAAAGAAAGAAAAAAAAAAAAAGACTAATATGTTTGCTCTCTTTCCGAGCTAACCAATGTTTATCCATCGCCTTTGGATAAATCATTTCTGTTTCTGGTTTTTCAATCCTGTCTAACTGGCACAGGCGTTACTTTCCATCATATGTAACAAATACCTTTTGTTCTTCTGAAAAGGTAATGGGGCATCTTTGTCGTTAATTGTTCTGCGTAGGTGACACAACAGCATCTGTGTAACCATATTAATGAATCGATAATGAATTTTTTATTTCATTAGCGTTAGCACGCACATTTGCTTGGTAACTGCTTTCTATTTTGAGTCCTCTTGGCACATAGAGGGTGTTGTTCAGAACATCAGCCTCGATTAATGTTGTGCACCTCTGCTACCAGATTGTCACGTTCTTGTGTGAATGTAGGTGAAGGTGTCTTCAAGTTGGACTTACTGCCTGGGTCATAATGACTCATCCTTGTAGCTTTACCGGCACACAATATAGAAAAATTATTTGACTGCTTCTTTCTCTCAACTTTTTCCTTTTAAAAAAAACCCTCCAAACTTCAGAGTGTGGTCTATAGATTTAGAATTTCCAGGTAAGCCTTTATCTGAATATGTCAAAGAAAATTCTCAGTCATCCACGGTTGCAGGGAACTGGGCAAGGTTAATCTAGTGAAGAGAAGGACCAGGGGAGACATGATAGCAGTCTTCCAATATTTGAGGGGCTGCTACAGAGAGGAGGGGCTCAAACTAGTACTCTTCAACATCTTCATCAATGACTTGGACGAGGGGATAGATGGGGAACTCAACAAATTTGCAGATGACACCAAGCTGGCAGGAAGAAACTTTGTTGCTTGTATCCTTATAATTAATATTTTTATATTGATTGCTTCCTAGTATGATTTGATTGCTTATTTGTACCCTATGACTATTATTAAGTGTTGTACCTTATGATTCTTGATGAATGTATCTTTTCTTTTTCTGTACGCTGAGAGCTTATGCACCGGAGATAAATTCCTTGTGTGTCCAATCACACTTGGCCAATAAAGAATTCTATTCTATTCTATTCTATTCTATTCTATTCTATTCTATTCTATTCTATTCTATTCTATTCTATTTCTGAAAAAAGTAACTGATGACCAGTTTTCATACTTAGAACTGTTGCAGCAATGGTCATGAGATCAAAATTTGGACATTTGGCAACTGGCATGTACTTATGACAGTTGCAATGTCCTGGCGTCATGTTAAAATACAGCACCTCAATGCGGTTGTGGGTTCAAAAAAAAATGCATAGATAGTGATCATCTCTTATTTTCTGAGATCTAACAAAGTTGCATAGTTCTCCTTCTACCTCCGATCCTCAAAATAATATGAACAAATTATTGAAAACAGATTAAGAAACAATTCAGTTTCATGGTGGCCATGAAATTGGATAATTTGGATTTAATTGCATTGCTAATGGGTATCTCTCTCTCTCTCTCTCTCTCTCTCTCTCTCTCTCTCTCTCTCTCTCTCTCTCTCTCTCTCTCTCTCTCTCTCTCTCTCTCTCTTTTGAACTCAGTTCATTTAAAAAAATAAAAGATTCAACAGCAGTGCTTGTTTATCCTCTAAATGTTTTCCTATTCTTCCCTAGTTTGCGTAGTTTCAGCAAACCGGTTAATACAGAATGGAATTTAGTAACAAGAGTTCAAAGAATGAAATGATGATGTTCCAGTCAGTGTGCATTTAGATGTTTCCCAAATATTTGAAAGTTAGAAGAATAACAAAATAACAGAGTTGGAAGGGACCTTGGAGGTCTTCTAGTCCAACCCCCTGCTCAAGCAGGAAACCCTACACCACTTCAGACAAATGGTTGTCCAATCTCTTCTTAAAAACTTCCAGTGTTGGAGCATTCACAACTTCTACAGGCAAGTTGTTCCATTGATTAATTGTTCTAACTGTCAGGAAATTTCTCCTTAGGTCTAGGTTGCTTCTCTCCTTGATTAGTTTCCACCCATTGCTTCTTGTCCTGCCCCCAAGTGCTTTGGAGAATAGCTTGACTCCCTCTTCTTTGTGGCAGATATTGGAGCACTGCTGTCATGTCACCCCTAATCCTTCTTTCCACTAGACTAGACATACCCAATTCCTGCAACCGATCTTCATATGTTTAAGCCTTCAGACCTCTAGATGCAGAGAGTGACAGTAATGTGGATATATATCCATTCTTTTCCACCTAGTATGATCAGAGAAGACTTCCTCAACCTGGAGTTCTCTAGATGTGAGAATATCATCCTGTAGAATTTTTGGCCAATATAATCATTGTTGTGAATTTTGGGAGTTGGAACATTAGTTGAAAAGCTGGCTTTTCAAGTTGTTCCAGTTTATAGACCAGTTGATACTCAAGTTGAACCAATTGGTGCTTCCAACTTGGATCAGTGGCTAGAGCCATGATGGTGAACCTATAGTACGCATGCCCAAAGTGGCACATAAAACCATGTCGCCCGGCAAATGCGGTCTTCCCTGTTCGTCTTCCAGGTTGCTGGCATACATGCGTGCACGACGATCAGCTGTCTTTCATGTACGCGGCAGTTTTGAAAACTGGTGTGTGCATGCATGCCAGCCAGCTGATTGTTGGGTGCGCATGCATGCCAGAACCTGGAAGTTCAACTTTTCCAGAGCACGATCACTTCCACGGTCAGCAGTGCTGAAAACCGGTGTGTGCATGCATGCCAGCCAGCTGATTGTTGGGTGCGCAAGCGTGCCAGAACCTGGAAGTTTGACTTTTCCAGAGCACGATCACTTCGCACACTCAGCAGTGCTGAAAACCGGTATGAGTACATGCATGCCAACCAGCTGATTGTTGGGTGCGCAAGCGTGCCAGAACCTGGAAGTTTGACTTTTCCAGAGTGCTATCACTTTGCATGCTCAGCAGTGCCGAAAACCGGTGTGAGCATGTGTGCCAGCCAGCTAATTGTCGGGTGCACATGCACGCTAGAACCCAGAAGTTTTGCTTTTCAGGAATGGGCCCCTGATGAGCTCACAATTGCAAGATTTTTGTGTGACTTGATGCCGAAAAGGTTCACCATCACTAGACTAGAGTAAACCAACGTTGGTCTTCTTTAGCTGAAAACTGTTTGCCAAAAGGAGACAAGTAAGAGATTTATGAGGATATATAATTGTATTTAACAGCGAGTTCTATCAGCCTTCAGAGACATACTTATAAAAGTTCATCTGCCCCAAATATAACAGGAGACTGTAGCCCACTTTATAGAGTGAAAAGTGATAAAAGCCAAGAACTCTCTTTTTTTTCTCCCACCTGCCTCCTGTAGCAAAACACCAGATTAACAGCCACTCTCATTACTTCAGCATCACAAAGAGCCTTGATAGTACAGTGGTTTAATGCACCCTGTTATTAACACAGCTGCCTGCAATTTCTGCTGGTTCGAATCTCACCAGGCTCAAGGTTGACTCAGCCTTCCATCCTTTCTAAGGTAGGTGAAATGAGGACCCAGTTTGTGGGGGCAATAAGCTGACTTTGTATAAAAAATATTCAAAAGTATGAAGGCTATTGCTTAACGCATTGTAAGCCGCCCTGAGTCTCCGGAGAAGGGCGACATATAAATCAAAAAAAAAAAAAAAAAAACTAAGCAGAGATCACAGACATGAAAGTGCCATCAAAAGCAAGACTCTCTTGCTAGAACTTCTGATGGGTTTGCCATTTGTGGATTTGTGCATTCACACAAAATAGACACACCAAGTTGAGGTTTCATGTTATTTTTGTGCCGCAGAGAATTCTGGCATCCCTGGCCCTTGTGAAACCAGTCAAAATAAACTTGATACCACCAGAGAGATTCTGGAATTTATCTCATGTAATATTTTAGATGCATCGGAGTTGCTCCCTGCATTCATTTTTTTTTTTAATTTGATTTATATGCCGCCCTTCTCCGGAGACTCAGGGCGGCTTACAATGCGTTAAGCAATAGCCTTCATCCTTTTGTATATTTATACAGCTTATTGCCCCCACAAACTGGGTCCTCATTTCACCTACCTTAGAAAGGATGGAAGGCTGAGTCAACCTTGAGCCTTGGAGAGATTCGAACCAGCAGTAAATTGAAGGCAGCTGTGTTAACAACAGGGTATGTAGACCACTGTACCATCAAGGTTCTTTTGTTTGGTAGCTAAATAAGGCAAGAATGCAGCATTGAAATCCTGCCTCAACTTCCTTGTGGATTTGCAAAGTGGTCTTGAGGTAGCTGTTTGTCCTACTTCTTAGCCTCACAAATGCAACGCAGGGCAAGTGTACAACAGAAACACTGAAACCACAAGCCCCTTTGTTTGAAAACATGTGTCCCACTGTGTGTTCAGTGGGGAGTTTCCTACTTGTAATAGGGGACTAAAATTATCCATAAAATGACTCGCTATATTATTTCCATAATTGCTTAAATGATCGTAATTGCAATAAAAAGAAATGGAAGAAGATTTTGCTGGGTTAGGATGTTGGAAAATATACACAGAGACACAAAATATTTATCGGGTACGTGAAGGCCGTACAGAAATTAGACAGGAGCTTGACCCCTTGAATTGCTCTCCTTATGCAGACTCTGCAAGACAGTGCAAGGAAGAACATAAAAATATCACTGCATAGCTTGTGTGAATTAATAAAGTTGTAACACTAAAAAAAAACGGTAGCGTCAAAACACAAGGAATAAGAATCTCCGTTCCACCTCTTTTTAAAGGAAGAACTACTGGGAGCTGGAAAGCATTGTTGCTTCATCTTAAACTGTTGTTTAACCTTAATGTCCAACTGCAAGATGTGCATTTTCATTAGACAATAAATATGACGTGCTTCTCAACGGCCATGGCTTCAAGCCATGCAGACTTCAACTCCCAGAATTCCCCCATTCCTGGGAGTTGAAGTCCACATAGATTAAAGTGATGAAATATAATATCATGAGTCTCTAATGATGCATTGGAACGTATTGGGGTTTTATTTTTCAGATTTGCTTTTATCCACTTGCATTTCGTGACTTGCACCTCATTTTGAAATGTGGATTTGAAATGTGGAATTTACAGGCGGCTGTTACATATAAATTGGGTTGACAAAATTAGAAATGAGGATGTGATATGCTGCCAGGGAAAGCCAAGGGAAATAATCAAAACCATTAAAAGAGCAAAAATTAAAATATTTTGGACCTGGGATGCGACACCCGGAAAAATGCGGCATCCTTCATTAATCCTCCAGGGAAAGATTGAAGGCAAGCGAGGTCCAGGCAGAAGAAGAATACCATGGCTTCAAAATCTAAGAGACTGGTTTGGATAAAACTCAGCAGCACTTTTTCGTGCAGCATTTGATAAAAATAGGATTGCCAACATGATGGCCAACATCCAATGATGGATATGGCACAAGAAGAAGAAGAGACTTCATTTTGCCTTGTATCATCTCTTTTTCCAAAAGTCTGCACATTTTGAAAGAAATCTCTGAGGGTAAACAAGCAGCAAGCTAACATGCTGGATTGCATTTGCTAATGTATGCAATATTGCATAAAAAACATATATATGGTGCAGTGGTGGAATTCAATTTTTTTTTTTACTACCGGTTCTGTGGGCGTGGCTTGGTGGGCATGGCAGGTGAAGGATATTGCAAAATCTCCATTTCCACCCCACTCCAGGGGAAGGATATTGCAAAATCCCCATTCCCATCCCACTCCAGGGGAAGGATATTGCAAAATCCCCATTCCCATCCCACTCCAGGGGGAAGGATATTACAAAATCTCCATTCCCACCCCACTCTGGGGCCAGCCGAGGTGATATTTGCCGGTTCTCCGAACTACTCAAAATTTCCGCTACCGGTTCTCTAGAACCTGTCGGAACCTGCTAAATAATACCCCGATACGGTGCCATGTGTAATGCTGCATCATTTGAACACAGATTTGGAAACAAAATGAATCAAAAGGCAATGGGAATGTTTATGGACTAAATCCCAAAAGAACAACGGACAAAACAAAAATCTGAAACCCTTTTCAAACAGAAACAGTTAAAAAAATAAATATATGTCATGGGAGAAGGAAATTTCAGGGACAGGTAAAGAGGACAAATATCAATACCTCTCAATATTTGATAAATCAGCCAGTAAAATATTTGTATTCACATCAAACCTTCCAAAAAACCAAAGTCATTAAATTATTCCTGAAACCAGAGAACTTTCCAAGATCGGAACTTCAACTCCAGAAATGCTTTTTTGGGTTGTTGTTTTTTTTTCCCCAATTCCGCCAGTAAAAAAAAAAACCATCATCTATTCCAGAACCTGTTCCAAAAAATTTTTTTCTACTTTCCTCCTCCCTAAAACAGTTTTGAGAGCTCACCGATTGAATGTGGCTAAACAGGTGTCTGAAAAAGATGTTCTGATTTCCAAATTTCAATTTAATGAGAACGTGCCCCGATGACACCTGTAACCTCTTCATCAAATGTTGTAGAAGAAAAAAAATGATGGAATTCATTTCATGTAAACCCTCAGCAAAAAATAAATAAATAAATAAATCTGCAAAGATTAAGAGGAGTTTTGGATGCTGTTGAGCAAACTAAGCCAAACTGTATTCTAATAACTTTGATTTGGCTGACTATCCCCATTTCTGTGGTCTCACCGGATTTCTTTGAAAACTAAAAGATGCACTTTGTTAAAGGATTACCACTTTTCTGACATTGATGAAGACTCCTCCTCCTCCTCCTCCTCCTCCTCCTCCTCCTCCTCCTCCTCCTCCTCCTCTTCTTCTTCTTCTTTTCCTCCTCCTCACTCCTCCTTCCCTTTTCCTCCTCCTCCTCCTCCTCCTCCTTCCTAGCGCATTCCCGTTGGTGCAGTGTCTGATTTTCAGATCATTGAACACCATTTTGTATGGTCGGCTGCATCTTCAGGGTGCAGACCTGCGGCTTGCATATCTTTGTTGATGGCATCTTGACATCTCTGTTTTGAACACCCATGAGGTTGCCGGCCATTGACTTCTAGTTAAGAGGCAGTCTTGGTGGAAGGTGCAGCTTTCTGGACATGTCCATACCAACGGAGTCAACCTTCTCTCATCTGCTCTATAATTGGTGCCACAGCAAAATGAAGAAGGGTTGCAGGAACTGGTAACTCTCGTCTGATGAAAAGAAAGACCAAGGGAGACATGATAGCAGTCTTCCAATATCTCAGGGGCTGCCACAAAGAAAAGGGAGTTAAGCTATTCTCCAAAGCACCTGAGGGCAGGACAAGAAGCAATGGGTGGGAACTAATCAAGGAGAGAAGCAACTTAGAACTAAGGAGAAATTTCCTGACAGTTAATCAGTGGAACAACTTGCCTCCAGAAGTTGTGAATGCTCCAATACTGGAAGTTTTTAAGAAGATGTTGTATAACCATTTGTCTGAAGTGGTGTAGGGTTTCCTGCCTAAGCAGAGAGTTGGACTAGAAGACCTCCAAAGTCCCTTCCTTCTATTCTATTCTACTCTACTCTACTCTACTCTACTCTACTCTACTCTACTCTATTCTATTCTATTCTATTCTATTCTATTCTATTCTATTCTAAAATGTTGTCGAATGGTGTCATTTGTGATGTGGTCAAGGAGGGAGATGCCCGCATTCACATTTCCATGGCATTCCATGGCATTGATGAAGGCTCATGTCTGAAAAAGTGCAAGGAATCTTTAGTGCAAGGATACTTAGCTTCCCCTTCCTTCAATTAGCAAAGAGAAGCCAGTGATTCCACACCATTAAACATTTTGTGTTAATATTAACAAAAGAGAAATAGAACTCTCTTTTTAAAAAACATTTTCACCTGTTACGGAGTAATTTGCGAGCTGGGGGGGTGGGGGGTCCAACCGGATTGGCCTATCTTGTCTCTGCAGATCTATGAACAATTTGGCACCGTCGATTATTTTCACTATTTATTTACAACGACGTGCACAATTACTCACCCATGCCGGTAACGCGGGGTGCACGTTTTTCCAGTAAATAACGCACACAATGGACAGCGGCCTTACCCATTTTCTGTTCAATTTCACAGTAATTTCAATAGAGGGATATGCCATTTCTATTCCTACAGCTTGATTGAAGTAAGTAACTGAAAAGACGATGTAATTAAATGGTTCGGTTGCAAGGAAGTCGCAGAAAAAGGTAACAAACTCATTACCCATTTCTCTGCAAAAAGAAAAAATAATAATAATGTATAGTCTTATTTTTGAGTGAGAGGCTATAGTTCAGGTTATTATTTTTTTCATTCTATCTTCATAATGAAATCTTCTGGGAAACTCTGCTTACTTCTCTGTCGGCTGCTGTTGATACAGAGCCGAGAAAGAGAGACCTCTATAAAACATATAAGAATTTATGCAGTTGTTTCTTCTTCCTTGAGTTCCTGACCTTGGAGTATCTATAATTCATCTGCACAAAGGTAAATATTAAATTTTAACTGAAGCCGGGCCATGTAATGAAATATTTTGGGAATCCAAATTTCAAGGAGGGGATGGGGATAAAATGCTGAAATTGCTTTACAGATTTGCACCAGTGGTGGGTTTCTACTGGTTATACCCAGTTCAGACAAACTGGTAGCGGCGTCGGCAGGTGGCTCCGCCCACCTTCCCAGACATCATCACGGATTCACTGCGCACGCACTCACATTTGCGAACTGGTAGTAAAGGTAAGTGAAACCCACTACTGATTTGCACATAATATTTCTGGGGGGGGGGGGGTGTCTCCATTACGGCAGCATGTTCTTTTGCTTGTTGACATCAAGACTTAATCAAAACCAGCCAGTTGTTTTTGTCTCCTAAGGATTTTTTTTTTCCCCTGGAGAAAAAGTGCCGGCTGAAACTATGATGTCTCATTAAAGGCAAACAGCCAAGTCTTGCTTGAGATGATGTACTTCTGGCCCTTCCTCAGGCACCATCATTAACAGCCCAGAGAGCACGACACTGCCGTGCCCGTAGAAAACTGCTTGTGAATGACACACAACCTTTTTGATCTTGTCCACAGCCTTTTGTACTCGGCTGTTTCCCGCCAGATGCTGAAAGAGACCCAAGGAAACCCGAGCGAGCCAATTGGAATGTCTCAGAGGGGGAAATATTGTATTTCACTCCTTGGTAACCGAATTGCTCCTTCTAAAGCCAAGCTCAGTTCGTATCTAATCAGTAAAAAGGCCACACTGAGCAACGAAAGGAAAATGTAAATCATAGGATCCTAAGGCTGGAAGGAACCTGAGAGGTCTTCTAGTCCAACTGTTTTGGCCCACCAGTGGCCAGCTGAGCTGGCAGTAGACTCAGACAGTGAGGAGCTTAGGGAGGAACATGGGCCAGTCCTGGAGTCTGGGGAAGGCTCTGATGAGGGCTCTGCATCGGAGGCAGAGATGGGGCCAGGGCCGTCCAACAGTTACCAGCTACCTTCAGAGTCAGAGATAAGTGGGACTGAAGAACAACTGGAGCCTGTTCCCAATGTTTGCATGCACAGAGCTGCCAGGAAAAGGGAACAATTAAGGAACAAGGGCCAACTCAGGAGTAAAGGCACAGATGGACGGTGAATGGCCCCTCCAATAGGGAATAAAGAGGAGTGAAAGGGGAGTGGAGTTTGCAGGAGACAATTAGTTCATTTCATTAGTGTGAAGATCTGTTTGTGACTCTCAGAGACTCCTTATTTTCCAAGTATTTTCTTGTACAGCATAGCGTTTGGAAGATATCGGCCTGGCAGCTCTCCAAGCCTGATAAGGTCTGTGGTTGTAAATTCACCCTAGAAAGATTGTTTGCCGGGACTGGATGTGAATGAGAGGAATTCACATTAGTTTAATAAAAAGGGGTTTTGTCGGGACAAGGAGTCTGCTTCATGCTTTTGTGAAGCCTAAGTCAGAACACCAATCTCAAGCTCAAGGCAGGAGACCGTATATCATCCATTCTCAAAGAAATTCATTCTCCTTACTTGTACCCCCTGCCAGAATAAATTCTTGACCCACGTTTTTACAAATCTTTTTTTCTTTTCAGCCTTCTTTCATCCATGGGTTTCCTGTAGATAAATGACATCTTGTTTCAAGGATTATCAAGAGAGGGTGTCCAAAAATGCTCAAGAGATTGGAGATCACCTACTCATGGACGGACAGATGGATGGATGGACATGAAAATGGACGGATGGAAGGACAGACAGATGAATAGAGGAAGGTACAGTGGGGCAGATGGAGAGACAGACTTGTGTTTACATCTAAGTAGTTTTTAGATACAGTGAAATTCTGAAAAAGCAGTCAATCTGTGCAAAGAACACAATAAACCAATATCTCTCATTCAGCTCTACGTTTTAGTATTCAGCTTCTTACACAGGCTTCCCCTGATTAAATAGTGTTCTCCAACTTTGATATATAAACTTTCTTTTTAACCTTCTCCATTGGATTTTATTTTTTTAATTGCAACTGGAGGATACATTTTATCAACCAATTCTTATATACTGTATAAGGAATTACCATTTACAATGACAAGGGTGACTGCGGATTAAAAGGTAGCTAGTCTCTTTGACACTTAAGTGTTCATTAGTGACGATGTCAGACTGCCAAATTCATTGGAAAATAGTTTGCCCTGTGGATTGCTAATGAAGTCATTAATTGGCTTAATTATCAGGATAAGAGAAAGAATGGGAAGATTTGATGCTATTGGCATTCTTAGGGCAATTTAAACACAAACCCAAATATGGTTGGGAGCTACTATAAAGGTTGGACAGTGTTCCTGGACAATCTGCTACCTCAAGAGATACAATGCTCTCCATGAACATCAGAACAGCATTTCTTCTTCTTCTTTGTGGTCTTTAATTATACTTGAGGTCTGGGCAGTGGTGAAATCCAATTTTTTTTTACTACCAGTGGCTTGGTGGGCGTGGCTTGGTGGGCATGGCAGGGGAAGGATATTGCAAAATCTCCATTCCCACCCCACTCTGGGGACATCCAGAGGTGGTATTTGCCAATTCTCCGAACTACTCAAAATTTCTGATACCAGTTCTTCAGAACCTATCAGAGCCTGCTGAATTTCACCCCTGGGTTTGGGTAAATGAGGCAGGACTGGTCTAAAGCATTTTTGAAAGCTGATTTCCCAGTTTGTAGTATTTAAAAGCTCCAAAAGGATGGCAATCTATCCTAAACAAACAAATCCCAAAGCTAACATGGTATATTAGGAATTAATAGATCTAAGAATGTGACAATTTGCCTTTGGAGGAATAGCATGATATAACTAGGCTGGTCTCTATCTTGTTGTTTCAGAATTTCCAAGCCAACCACAAGTCAGCTAAGAGTGATTAAAAGGTAAAGGTTCCCTTGCACATGTGTGCTACTCGTTTCTGGCTCTAGGGGGCGGTGCTCATCTCTGTTTCTAAGCCAAGGAGCCAGCGCTGTCCGAAGACATCTCTGTGGTCGTGTGGCTGGCATGACTCAATGCCAAAGGCACACGGACCGCTATTACCTTCCCACCAAAGTGGTCCCTATTTTTCTACTTGCATTTTTTACGTGCTTTCGAACTGCTAGGTTGGCAGAAGCTGGGACAAGTAACAGGAACTCACCCCGTTAGGTGGCACTAGGGATTTGAACCACTGAACTGTTGACCTTTCGATCGACAAGCTCAGCATCTTAGCCACTGAGCCACCATGTCCCTCTAAGAGTGTTTACAGAAGACTGAATCCAAATTCAAGCCATCTCCTTTGAAAACAACAGTTGGAGATTTCGTTGTTTGAACGAAGCTGAAGTTCGTTGTTTGCCATCTTTGGAATAACTTGGAATGAACAGTCTTCCATGATAAAAAAAAATTGTCTACATTTTTGCACAGGCTGCATTGTCGCAACACAAATCCGAGAGGTGATTAAAATATATCGTACTCTCTTCGCCTGACTATCCCTGAGATTGCTTGTTCCTGAAGTTTGGGCTATCAAAGTCCTTTCTCCAGGACGTTTTATGTTGATCTATTTGTTATTTTTCATTTTAGGAAAGCTAACAAAGCATATGGCGCGAGGCTGGGGCGTGCTTAAGCTGGCATTAGCTAACAAGGTTGTAAGATGCTACAGCTTATAAAACTGAACAAATTAGATAGCTAACATCAATAATTGAGCAACACACGCTTTCAGGAGGAACATTTTTGCTTTCTCAAGATACTGCTATAAAATGCAAAATAATGACTCCGAACGGGAGGGGATGCTCATCTTCGCTGGAGACCCAGAAAGCAATAGATCTGATGTAATGCTCTAATAGTTGAAGAAATATTAGACAATATTGTGCAAAATGTTTGCTATGCATGCCTCTCTTTAAAACAACCATGAAAAATTACTCGGCTAATTAAATGGCCACTGTTTTTCTGTTCTCCTTCCCCGCTCCCACCCCACCCCCCCACCCCCCATCATTTTAATAAGCCATCTCTTGGAACAAAACGCTGTATTCATAATAGATGAAGTTCAGTTATGATCGATAGTCATGCAAGATTTATCACTGGATTTAGAACAGACTGTTACAATGCTCCAAGAAGAAATAATGCTGTACCTTGGTCAGTGCCTCATTGAGTGAATCAGAGTAGGAAGAAAGAAGGGGTGTTCTTAATAAATGCAATAACTTTCCTACTTAAGGCTTTTTTTCCCCCCAGCTAAATTCAAGTTTTGAAGGGTAGAAGAGACTTTGTATGCATGCCTTCACACAATAGCTCTGGAGTCACCGAAGGCTGGCCCATTTGGTCCTTTGATTTCTGGTAATAGCAGTAGCAACAGCACTTAGACTTATATACCATTTCATAGTGCTTTGCAGAACTCTCTAAGTGGTTTACAGAGTCAGCATAATGCCCAGTGGTGGGATTCAAATAATATAATAACCGGTTCTCTGCCCTAATAACTGGCTGGGTGGGCGTGGCCATGGTGGGTGTGGCCAGGGAGTGTGACAGGCAGCACTCGGTCTCCTGCACCCCCCTGGGAGCAAAAATGGGTCGTGCCCCGTTTTGGGCCTAGTAGGCCTCCCTGCACTTACCTGGGAGCCAAAATGGGGCATGTGGAGACTCCTGGAAGGGGCACGGAGGGGAGGGGCCAGCCAGCAACTTAACTACCGGCTGAATCCCACCAATGATAATCAACAATCTGGGTCCTCATTTTACTGACCTCAGAAGGATGGAAGGCTGAGTCAACCTTGAACAGGTCAGGATCGAACTGGTGGCAGTGGGCAGAATTAGCCTGCAATTCTGCTTTCTAACCACTGCGCCACCACGACTCGATAACAATAACGACCAGTGTATTTTCAGCGTAATCAGGCACACTTTCAAATTGTATGTTCCCTCCTGTACTGCCCCACAGTTTCTGATCAGCCCCATCTCCCCATTGTAAGCAACTGGAGAGGAATTGGTAGCTAGTAGCCAATAGCCAACGAGGACTATTAAAAGAAAGGTCTCCACCTTTTTAGCTAAGCAAAGGTACGTTGATCGTAATCTTTTCCTTGGAAATCAAGGAATAGTGTTTGGGGAGCTGAAGGAAGCAGATTAGATACCCGTTGTTCTAATGATGCCGAAGATCAGGCTGGTTGACTAGACAGCTATTGTTTTACACAGTCTCTTTTTAGACTAAGGACCCTTTTGATAAATTGGATATTGGCTTTTGGGCAGCATTACGAGCCTCAGGAAGCATGGAAGAGAGGAACATTGCACGCAGCTCTTCAGCGTTGCTCCTGGACCACGTATTTGCTATTTAATCTCAGACTCCCCAAATCAATGAGCAGAATTGGTTTGCTTTCAGAAAAGAATGTGGCCACCTTCAGACAGGTTGTAAAATCTCTTCTCCTTCTTTAGGAGATCCTACTATGAGTGGTAAGATGGTAACCCATTGATGGGCAATACTGGTCATAGCATTGACTGGCTCCCCAAACTCATGCTGTAGCAATCGTGGTGGAAACGTTTGGTGGTGCAAATTTTAATGCTTTAATTTTTAATGCCCAATGTTTTAATATTTTTTTAACTTTCTGATTGTCTTTTAGTGTTATTTGTGATAACCCACTCGGTGTCACTTGCTAGCGAGAATGGCAGCATATTAATTTAATAAATATAATATAGAATGTAAATAATACGGAATGCTTCTTAGATCTTGCCTCCCTCTGATGCATCCAGAGTGTTCCCATTCCTAAATTGTTTATCATCTATATTTTTCAGAGGGTTTCAAGTAACTCTGTCCTAAAATTCAAAGTATGGATATCTCAGCGCCAATTAGTATGTTTTTTTTTAAAGTTGGCATCTTGGTTTCTATTTTTTCCTCTCTCTCTCTCTCTCTTTTTTTCTATCTTCACTCCCCCCCCACCCCTTATTTATGAACATGATTTATTCAATAGAAGAAGCTGACATAACGATTCGGAGTTGATCTTTTGAAGCTGACACATCATCTTCCTCTCGTAGAACGCAACTTAATATTCTCTTGATTGAAGTTTTACCATTAAGCTCATTCACACGCTGGGAGAAATCTTGTAGAAATATATATATATATATATGAAGGCCTTTAAAAAAAAAAAACACCTTAGGTTGATTGCTTCAAATTGAAGGGAGATCAATGCATCTCGCCTTATGGATTCCAAGGGACAAAAAGCAAGATGGATCAAGTTGGCGAAAAAGGTTGAATCGCGCTAAATTCCAATGTGGATCGGCGTTAAACAAAACTAATCTGTTCTCCTCACGTTTTCAGGCTGATTAATGCAAATGCCTATTGATGAAAAGGTGCACTTTATAAGACGGGCTGTCTGGATTCTTTGTTAGAAGGCGAGAGTAACAGGATTGATACTCTTCCTAGGAAATAAATTACAGTAACCTCAGGGACATGTCCTTAATTCCTAATTATCTCACAAAGCCCTCTTTGTGTGTGTGTGAGTGTGTGTTTCCAATGCTGCTAACCCTAACTAACCCCCATCATCTTACTTTTCACTTGATGCTTCCTGGCAACGGTAATTTTCAACACCGTTTGTGAGAGTGCAGATATGCCATGTGCCTGCCTGCTTACTTTCCTTCCTTCCTTCCTTTCCTTTCCCTCTTCTCACTCCCTTCCTTTTATATGATTCTTCCTTCCTCCCTCCCTCCCTTCCTTCCTTTCCTCCCTCCCTCCTTCCTTCATTCTTTCTTCCCTCCCTCCTTCTCATGTTCCTTGTTTCATTCTCACCTTCCTTCCTTCCTTCCTTCCTTTCTGTTTTCATCCTTCCCTTTCCTTTCCCTCTTCTCCATCCCTTTCTCCCTCCTTCTCATGTTCCTTGTTTCATTCTCGTCTTTCTTCCTTCCTTCCTTCCTTCCTTCCTTCCTTCCTTCCTTCCTTCCTTCCTTCCTTCCTCACTCCTCACTATTTCCATTCCATTCATTAAATTGCATGTGCTTTCTAGATTCCATACATTTATGTGTTCCTGAATTTTCAATACTTGACAAGTTATCACATTGAGAAAGAAAGAAAGAAAGAAAGAAAGAAAGAAAGAAACCAAAGGAAAGAAGGAAGAAGGAAGGAAGGAAGAAAGGAAGGAAGGAAGGAAGAAAGGAGGGAAGGAAGGAAGGTGGGAGGGAGGGAGGGAGGAAGAAAGAAAGAAAGAAAGAAAGAAAGAAAGAAAGAAAGAAAGAAAAGGAAAGAAGGAAGAAGGAAGGAAGAAAGGAAGGAAGGAAGGTGGGAGGGAGGGAGGAAGAAAGAAAGAAAGAAGGAAGGAAGGAAAGAGAGGGAGGGAGGGAGGGAGGGAGGAAGGGAGGAAGGAAGGAAGGAAGGAAGGAAGGAAGGAAGGAAGAAAGAAAGAAAGAAAGAAAGAAAGAAAGAAAGAAAGAAAGAAAGAAAGAAAGAAAGAAAGAAAGAAAGGTTACATCATTGTAACCATTGTATTCACCCTGGGTAATATTTATTTTGGATATTCTACAACACAAGATATTTATTTTCAGACAAGAAAGAACAGTCAATCAAAATTTTCTTTTACTTCAAACTTGTACAGTAGGGTGCCTTCAAAAGGTGTAAAAATATTGATGTGGGCCACCCTATGGGGGAGAACACATTCACAATTAGCAGTATCCCCAAAGCTAATTTCCCACACTGCGGGGTGTCTTTTTTCCAATTCTGCTTGAGGTTTAATTTTAAGAACATAGGAAGACTTATCAGAAGTTTTTCTCTAACTGAAATCATGTCCTTCTGTTTAATAAGTATCAATCTTTTCTTTCTTTGAGAATGATTAGAGCTTTTGATTTTTACATTTATTTCATTGGACCCATTCTTTGCAGTTGATAGAGGTCAAAATGGGAAGCCAAATCTCATATGCATGGGTATGCATTTATTTGTGTATATGGTTATAGAATAGAATAGAATAACAGAGTTGGAAGGGACCTTGGAGGTCTTCTAGTCCAACCCCCTGCTTAAGCAAGAAACCCTAAAGCATTTCAGATAAATAGTTGTCCAATCTCTTCTTAAAAACTTCCAGTGTTGGAGCATTCACAACTTCTGCAAGCAAGTTGTTCCACTGATTAATTGTTCTAACTGTCAGAAAATTTCTCCTTAGTTCTAAGTTGCTTCTCTCCTTGATTAGTTTCCACCCATCGCTTCTTGTTCTACCTTCAGGTGCTTTGGAGAATAGCTTGATTCCCTCTTCTTTGTGGCAGTCCCTGAGATATTGGAACACTGCTATCATGTCTCCCCTAGTCCTTCTTTTCATCAGATTAGACATATCCAGTTCCTGCAACCATTCTTTATATGTTTTAGCCTCCAGTCCCCTAATCCACTTTGTTGTTCTTCTCTGAACTCTTTCTAGAGTCTCAACATCTTTCTTACATCGTGGCGACCAAAACTGAATGCAGGATTCCAAGTATGGCCTTACCAGGGCATTATAAAGTGATATTAACACTTCACTTCTTGATTCTATCCCTCTGTTTATGCAGCCTAGAACTGTGTTGGCTTTTTGGCAGTTGCTGCACACTGCTGGTTCATAGTTGTCTAGTAGGACTCCAAGATCCCTCTCACAGTTACTACTATTGAGCGAGGTACCAATGTATGGGTATGACACAGAGAGAGATACACATTTTATATGCAATAGTACAGAAATGATTTGCCATTGACTTCTTCCAATAAATAGCCATTAACAGGCTAGAAACTGGGAGACCATGAGTTCTAGTTCTGCCTTAGGTGCAAAGTCAGCTGAGTGACCTTGAGCCAGTCAGCCATTCTCAGCCCTAGGAAAAAGACAATGGCAAATCACTTCTGAAAACTCTCTCCAAGAAAACTCTAGGGATTTATCCAGGCAGTCTCCAAGAATTGGACATTACTGAATGGAAAGGGGAAAAAATGGAAGCATGGAAAACCAGAAAGAATTTTAATCCTTTGCCATTCAATTTAACAAATTTAATATTCCAAAAATATGAGGACGGGGGTGTATTCCTGTCCATCACTCATTTCTAACATTCTGTTCTTTGATGAGATGAGAGGGAAAGTAGCAGCCACAGTAAGAGGAAGGGCTTGTCTGAAGCCGCGCCAGTTTTGCAAAAGCATCAGTAATTACTTAAAATATTTATGATTACCTCAAATCCCATGATCCTGATCAGAGATAAGTTTTATGAACATGGTTAGAAGCGAAGGCATTTTCAGGCAAATGAGAGCCTGGCCATTTTCCACTATTTTAAGTTTCTGCAAAGGGGAGGTTTTCAGGCCTATAGCCAAGGAAAACATCTGAAGTACTCAACTCTTCCTTCCAAATGCTTAGACTTTCAATCTGGTCAGTCAGCAGGACCAGAGGTTTAGTCTTCTGAGCTTTCCAACTCATGGTGGAGCCCATCTTCAGGTAACTTCTCTCTATTGGTGAAGAAAAGAGAATATATGCTTTGAGCTATTTGATGCATCCTATTTATGTATTGCCTTCCTATTGGTTGATTGGTATGTTGACAGCCGGCGATTGGCTGTTGTTTCCTTGTGCTGCCAAGTTCTTGGCTCCTAAATACATGATAAACTGGTGATAAATCAGCACTCCTGTTGATTGACAAGGGGCCCTTTTCCCAGGCTTCAATTATTTCTGTTGTCAGTCAACAGGAGTGCTGATTTACCACCATCTTAGGAGCCAAGGATTTAGCAGCACATGGAAACAACAGCCAATCACCAGCCATCAACACACCAATCAGCCTGTAGGAAGGCACCGCATAAATATATTAAAGGTAAAGTTTCCCCTCGCACATATGTGCTAGTCATTCCCGACTCTAGGGGGCGGTGCTCATCTCCGTTTCAAAGCCAAAGAGCCAGCGCTGTCTGAAGACGTCTCCGTGATCGTGTGGCCGGCATGACTAAATGCCAAAGGCACACGGAACGCTGTTATCTTCCCACCAAAGGTAGTCCCTATTTTTCTACTTGCATTTTTTATGTGCTTGCAAACTGCTAGGTTGGCAGAAGCTGGGACAAGTAATGGGAGCTCACCCCGTGATGTGGCACTAGGGATTCAAACTGCTGAACTGCTGACCTTTCGATCAACAAGTTCAACGTCTTAGTCCCTGAGCCACCGTGCCCCTTATATTATATTTTACAATTTCATATATTTAACAATAAGCTTTACAACATGGTCCCCCAAAATGGTTGAGACCTTGTTAATTTTGAGAAGAGCACAAGAGTTCAGGCATTGGCATTGAAAAGAAAATTACTTATGAGTTACTGGAAGTTGATGCTCTGTCAATCATTAGTGATCTGATTTCCTACTGGCTATGGAGATTCTCAATCATTCAGGGCAAAGGTGCTTTTTCAAGAGCTGGACTGGACTTCTTTGTTTTTCCTTGAAGACATTTTGCTTCTCATCCAAGAAGCTTCTTCAGTTCGTTCAGTTGGTTCTAATTTCCTACTATTCCTTGGGATCAAAAGCTGGAATGTGTTTCCTTGCATTTTTCAGGGCTCCAAGTAACAGCCCCAATGAAAGAAGACTCCGAGATTTGAGTTTCCTCAAAGTTCCATTTTGTTAGAGATGTCATATTGGCACATCTGGGAAAACCCAAATCTGAAAGCTTCCAGTGAAAGTCCCTGCCCAGCACCCACATGTCCATCACATGGTCTAATCATCCACCATCCAAATTGGAGATGCCTCCCAGTCATCTGACTCCAAGGGCAAGGCGTCCTTGTCTCTCTGAGAAAGGAATGTTATTTTGACTACAGATCACCCATACTCTATGCAATCCCCTCTCCCATTTTCCCACAGTAGAAAATGTGGCAGGCCTGAAGGCCCCAATGTAAAAGATGGCTTCCAGGTCTGACAGCATTTACTGTTTGCAAACGCAACTGTGCAAAATGGATTGGACTGAGAAATCCACTTCAAGAGTTACCCAGTGTGTAACTTTAATCAAAATTGGACTTGAACTGACCCTTGCCCTGGCCCACTTCAAATCCTTAACCATGTCTGCATTGCTTTTGTTTTCGTGAATGCCAGCTCCAGAGCCACGTGTAAATAAATGTCTGGGGCTTTGCTGCTTTTCTGTGACTGTGAAATAAATCAGGTTGTCAACAATGAACTTCTGTCAGCCCGTAATATACAGAAAAGCTGCATTCGGCTTTGTGGATGACAAGTTGGATAGGCCCATTGTAAACAACTGGCTGGCACAATGAGCTTGATTGCACAAAATATGCGCTGGCAAAAAAATTAGCCCAACATTGCTAATACCTCTGAGGTTTGCAAAATTACTGTCTTTAGAATGTGATGCAAATGGGATAATTCCTGACATTTGCTTCCATTGTTAGGAAATATTGATTTCCTGACATTTTTCATTTCTTATTATGTGACAACAGGAACTCTGGCATCTAAATGCTAATATCCGACGTCCCGAGACCACTTAAAATTTATTTCTGTTGTTGGAGTTGTGCACGGCAATCATGCCAGTAAGTCCCAGTGGATGATCCGTGTCAGGCTTCACACCAGGCCTTAGCAGTAAATCACAGCTCTCTAGGCCCTTAAACCCTTATTCCACTCTTGGTTTAAGTTGACAAAAGACTCAGGTGCAAGTTAGTTAGATTAGAATCTTTACTACAGACAGGAATAAGATTTAAATACAATGTTTGATTGTCCAGTGGGGGGGGGGGGGGAGGCAGAGCCTATATTGAAACTCCAGACTTTAAACTTTTAGATTCTTCCTCCTATCTTCCTGAGTTAACTAATCTGTCTGCTAGATGGCTGAGATAGGTTTATATAAACCTATAAAGCAGGGGTGAAATCCAGCAGGTTCTGACAGGTTCTGGAGAACCGGTAGTGGAAATTTTGAGTAGTTTGGAGAACTGGCAAATACCACCTCTGGCTGGCCCCAGAGTGGGGTGGGAATGGAGATTTTGCAGTATCCTTCCCCTGGAATGGGGGGGTTAGGAATGGAGATTTTGCAGTATCCTTCCCCTGCCACGCCCACCAAGCCACACCACGCCCACCAAGCCATGCCCACAGAACCGGTAGCAAAAAAAATTTGGATTTCACCACTGCTATAAAGTCTAGTTTGATGAAAAGAAGGACTAGGGGAGACATGATAGCCGGGTTCCAGTATATCAGGGGCTGCCACAAAGAAGAGGGAATCAAGCTATTCTCCAAAGCACCTGAGGGCAGGACAAGAATCAATGGGTGGAAACTTATCAAGGAGAGAAGCAACTTAGAACTAAGGAGAAATTTCCTGGCAGTTAGAACACTTCATCAGTGGAAGAACATGCCTCCAGAAATCGTAAATGCTCCAACACTGGACGTTTTAAAGAAGATGTTGGATAACCATTTGTCTGAAGTGGTGTAGGGTTTCCTGCCTAAGCAGGGGGTTTATTTATTTATTTATTACAATTTATATGCCGCTTTCTCCCTAGGGACTCAAGGCGGCTTACAAAATGACAACTTCAATACAAATATATGGGTTGGACTAGAAGACCTCCAAGGTCCCTCCCAACTCTGCTAATCTGTATATAATTCCAGCCCGATGCTCACAACGCTAGAATCTGCAGCCTTGCCGTGAAAATGAAGCATTCATTATGTGTGTGTGTGAGAGACAGACAGAGAGACAGAGGGACAGAAACATAGAAACAGAGAGATTTATGGTTTCTAAAGGAAAAGGAAAATGTCATATTACCTTTCACCGTTTTGCCTAAAATCCAGATTTTTTTTTTTCTGGAGTTTTTTCTCTAATTTGAAAAAAAATGTACTTAGTTTTACCTAATCCATAAACTTAAATCACATCTATCTTTAACTTACATCTGTTGCAACAGAACTAATAATACTTACCATAGCTCACTATCCTGAATGCACACAGGTTTGTGTGTGTGTGTGTTTATTTTGTTCTGCTTCAAAAATGGATTTCTGAAACTCATATTGTTGGGTTGAGAATGACAGCCACGATTCATTGCTGGCTGTCCTTGTGGTTTCAACGTTTTGGCAGGCGGTGCCATTCTCCTCCCCCCTGAAACTTATAATGGATTACTTTCACATCCTAACTTTCCAATAAGGACCGGTGTCAGGTTCCAAAGCCCTCAAGAATTCCTCTGCAAATCAACTTCAAGACGGCAGTCTCTTGAGAAACTGTACCGTCTCAAGAAATGAACTGCCTAGTCTCAGCCAATTCTACATCTCAATAGTCCACATCAAAATGTTTTAATACACCTAATTGTACTAACACTTAATTGTATTAATTGGGCTTCAGACAATTTCCAGGGAAGGGAGTAATAGGAAGATCTCTCCCTCTTGCCCACCAAACTCATATTATTCATGTACTACTTAATTGTCCCCAAAGGATCTTAAGAAGTTTAACTAGTTGAAATTGTTCTCGCTAGAAAAGTAACAGACTGAGATATTAGATTCATGACATGGTACAATGGTGTCAGAAATTGACTACAAACAAGAAACAGGAGTTTTAATTACACCCCATTTTAAATGTTGATTTTTTTTATTATTTATTTTTAAATGCCTATTTTTATAGATGCTGTGCTTATATCGATTATTGTACCCTGCCCAGAATCACATCTCATGAGATGGAAGGCTATTAATTTGATTAATAAATAATAAAGACATAAATCTCTGGAGTGATGAGGAAGCAGAGAACAGAAGGCAAAAGCAATAGCGGTAATCCAAGGATTAACCAGGACTAAAATAAAGATCAAACTACAAATCAGGACCCACAACAGAGACAGAAAGTAAAGGAATGTGTTGATTCAGGAAGATTTGTTATTCGGGGAAAGGATAAAATGCAACAGGAAGGTCTCCTCTGGAGTTTGTTATTCAGAAAGACTCCTGTGTGGGTGGATGAATCCATTCAAGCGTTGTACATATTTGTTGTGGCCCACCAGCGGAGCTGGTGGCAGACTTGGAGAGTGAGGAGGTTGGGGAGGAACATGGGCCAGTCCTGGAGTCTGGGGAAGACTGATGAGTGCTCTGTGTTGGAGGCAGAGAGAGGGCCAGGGCCGTCCAACAGTTATCAGCTACCTTCGGAATCAGAAATAAGTGGGGCTGAAGAACAGCTGGAGCCTGTTCCTGATGTACGCATGCACAGAGCTGCCAGGAGAAGGGAACAGTTAAGGAACAAGGGCCGACTCGGGAGTAAAGACACAGGTGGACGGTGAATGGCCCCTCCCATAAGGAATAAAGAGGAGTGAAGGGGGAGTGGAGTTTGCAGGAGACAATTAGTTCATTTCATTAGTGTGAAGATCTGTTCGTGACTCTCGGAGACTCCTTGCCAAGTATTTTCTTCTACAGCATAGTGTTTGGAAGATATCGGCCTGGCAGCTCTCCAAGCCTGATAAGGTCTGTGGTTGTAAATTCACCCTAGAAAGACTGTTTGCCAGGACTTTGCTGGATGTGAATGAGAGGAATTCACATTAGTTTAACAAAAAGGGGTTTTGTCGGGACAAGGAGTCTTCTTCGTGCTTTTGTGAAGCCTAGGTCAGAACAATATTAACTAGGACAGGGGTGTCAAACTCGGTTTCATTGAGGGTCAGACCAGGGTTGTGTTTGACCTCAGGGAAAATGGCCATGGTAGGCTTGGCCAGCTTGATTTCACTTGTGTCAGGGGCGCCTGTGGCCCGAGCACTAAGCCAGTGAAAATAGGCTCCCGAGCTCCATTTTCAGCTGCGACGGCCTCCTGCAACCCTCTGCCAGCAAAAACAGAGCTCGGGAGGGCTGCATGAGGCCTTCCTGAGCTCCGTTTTCACTGGCAGAGGCACCGCACTGGCAAAGGAACCTTCACTGTTTCCAGGGTGGCCCTGCAGGCCAGATCTAAGCACCCCGTGGGCCAGATCCGGCCCGCAGGCCTTGAGTTTGACACCCTGGGCTAGGAGACGTAACAAGTGAAGTTCACTAACTCACCCAACCAACCAGCCCAAAGGCAATGAGCTTCTGACTTATGGTTGTATTCTTTCCCTCTGCAATTATGGGAAAGATCAGATATTATTATTTTTTTTAGTTTAACCTAATTAAAACAACAACAAAAAGCTTTTTGTAAGAAGAAAACTGACATAACTAGGAAGCAAGGAAGGCAGATTAACTTTTTTTTCCTGATATGGTAATTTTGAAAAACTAGGGACGTGGTGGCTCCATGGCTAAGACGCTGAGCTTGTCGATCGAAAGGTCGGCAGTTCAGTGGTTCAAATCCCTAGTGCCACGTAATGGGGTGAGCTCCCGTTACTTGTCCCAGCTTCTGCCAACCTAGCAGTTCGAAAGCACGTAAAAAATGCAAGTAGAAAAATAGGAACCATCTTTGGTGGGAAGGTAACAGCATTCCGTGCGCCTTTGGCATTGAGTCATGCCGGCCACATGATCATGGAGACGTCTTCAGACAGCACTGGCTCTTTGGCTTTGAAACGGAGATGAGCACCGCCCCCTAGAGTCAGGAACGACTAGCATATATGTGTGAGGGGAACCTTTACCTTATTTTTTTTTAACATGGGGAAGCTTTGTAAATTGTGGTCCCCCCAATCTAGCCTCTTCTGTTTTATTTCCATCTCATGCAATCATCAATAGTTACATATTTCTGGTCCTGTCCATACCATTCCCCTTGGAAGACGTACCACTTGGAAATTGTTTTTATGTCTTAAAACATTTCCACAGGGGAGCAATTTGTGCATCTTCTGTTAAGTTGAAGGTCTCACATCTTATTGTTAAGGACTAAGTTCTCTAATTTCTCTTGAGGAAAATGGCAGAATGCTTACTGAATTTAGGAAACGTTGCTTTTACAAGCTGCCTGTCAAGACATTAAATTTGCTTATTATGTTTGTTTCCCCCCCCCCTCTTTTTGAAACATAACTCTTGCAAGTTAACTTTAAGGACAAAGATCTCATGAGAGAGAAATCACATCCTCCTGATGCACTGGCAGGAATATGATTAATTTATATTATATATGCAGTTGATGTCAACAAGTATTTGTATCAAAAACATACAAGTTATATTTGCAAAGCTGCAACTCAAAGCTTAACTGAGAATTTATAATGAACGTTTTTGTAATCTATTGAGCAAAGATTTTTTTAAAAAAAAATGAAAATAATTTTTGGGGCTTCTTTTAAATGTTATGCATAGAACAAATTCGCTGTTTTATGCCTTTGAGTTGTAAGCAATAACTATATTTGTTTCAGTGTCTTGAGAATATCTACTGTATATATGAGAATATATACAGAGATAGTTTGTTACTGCCAGAATTAAAATCACGTTGAAATCATAATGACCTGATTCATACAATTCATTCAAACAATGTTTATGACAGCTGTAGAGAATCTGTGTAGCTTAGGGTTGAACTCAGTGCTCTCTTGGTTTGGTTATTTGTTTACAGACATTTCATTATTTATTTATTTATTTATTTATTTATTTATTTATTTATTTATTTGTTTATTTTGTCGCATTTCTAAGCCCCCCAACTCCCAAGGGGCTCTCATTACCCAAGTAGGTAGCATCATCAGTGCAAGTGAGAATGGGGTTTGCTCCCTGCTTATCCTGCTGTTGGTGGTGGTGTATGGTTTTCTCCTCGATAGTATCTTGATTAGCACATTGCTTTTTATTTTATTGTTTGTCAGGTATTAATCTCTGCTTCTCTGGATGCAGGCTACTGAAGAGGATATGTTCCGGCCTTTTTGCTTTCCTCTTTGCTTTTTTATTGTCCCTTAAATGGTGCGTAAACTTTTTTTATCTCTACGTGTCCATTGATGGCTACTCCAATTGAAAGCAAAGCTTCCAGGAATTCCCTAACATTTTCGCACTTAGCTTAGCTAAGTGGCTCACAGTTCCCCAATTGAACCCAGACCTGTATATTCATGTACCTGTCACCAAGACTAGGATTTATAGGGAAAAAAATTTCCATCTCCTCGTTAAAATTCAAGCTCAAATGAGATCTGTTGGCATGACCAATAGGCATGCTACCTTGGGCTGTGATCTTGTCATATCTCATAAGCCGAGTATGATTGGGTCAGGTCAGTGCTTGGATAGAGTACCTCAAGGGGAAATCCAGGTGTTTCAAAGAGTGGCAATACCGATTCATTCAGTATCACTTCTCTCTGTCCCCCTCTTGGGAGTAGTATTTGAGTCAATGCACCAGCTTGACATAAAGCTTCTATTTTTTTTTTCTCCCAGCAAAGAGCATCTCCCATCTTAGATGAAATGTATAGCCAAGGTCTTGACCAGCTGTCATTAAGAGTCCACTGGCAGTTTTCAGGAGAACAAGAGATGTTAACCTGTTTGCGTCATGGCAAATTTCCAATCTCATTATATTCAGCCCTTTCTTCTTGCTCACATTGATAAGGAAAAGTAATTGTCCTCCGTGCAGTTCAAACTATTTGATTTAAGCTAAGCCCGGCCCTGTTATGGGGTTGCTTAGTCTGTCACACTGTTAATTTAAAACTGTTTGTTACGAGGTCGTCTCCATTTGCACACCCCTCTAGCATTGATGCTAAAAGGATGCAGACATTTCTCCTAAGCTTACCATTTCTCCTAAATTACATGGTAGAGTTTACAATCAGAAGAACAGGACTTGCGTGAGGAAGACTGGTGGTTTACTTTATCAAAGCTACATCAGAGACATGGATACTCCCCTCCCAAAAAATGTTCAGCAGTAAGGTTCTACATTTAGGGAAGAAAAACAAAATGCACAGGTACCGTATCTGTGGTACCTTGCTCAATAGTAGTAACTGTGAGAGGGATCTTGGAGTCCTATTGGACAACCATTTAGATATGAGCCAGCAATGTGCAGCAGCTGCCAAAAAAGCCAACACAGTTATGGGCTGCATAAACAGAAGGATAGAATGAAGATCATGTGAAGTGTTAATACCACTTTATAATGCCTTGGTAAGGCCACACTTGAAATATTGCATTCAGTTTTGGTCACCACGATGTAAAAAAGATGCTGACACGCTAGAAAGTGTGCAGAGAAGAGCAACAAAGATGATTAGGGGACTGGAGGCTAAAACATATAAAGAACGGTTGCAGGAACTGGGTATGTCTAGTTTAATGAAAAGAAGGACTAGGGGAGACATGATAGCAGTCTTCCAATATCTCGGGGTTGCCACAAAGAAGAGGGAGTCAAACTATCAGAGGTGTGTTCTGATTGGATGGGGGGTTGACTCAGACCAACCTGAGCACAGCCAAGCCCCCACCCTATCAGAACACATCCCCAGCCAATCAGAGCACAGCCAACCCCCCACCCAATCAGAACACACCTCCACCCAATCAGAAGACAGCCATGCTCCCACCCAATCAGTTCATACCCCCACTGGGAGTTAAAAAGAAGAAACAACCATGATCACACATTGCTCCTAGAAGCACAAGGCCGAAGACACCAGCCTGAAGATGACGAATGAGACTTCGTCGAAACGTCGCCAAGGTACTTCCAATTTTACGTGGGAGAAAACCCGAATAACCAAATATATATCTGCATTCTAAGATTTGTGGAATAATTTTGTGGAGCACATACATACACCTGCTTTCACGCTTATAAATCTGATGAATGTGTAGTTGTTGAAACCAGTTTTCCCAGTAGAGATTAAAGAGATACACGGTCTCCTTATATTTATTGGTCTTTTGAAAAAAAAAAAAAAAACTTACGGCCTTGGTCTGAATTCTGTGTTCTCTTCTGAGAATGAAATAAAAATTCCACATGATTATATGGCAGCGTCTACAGCACAGGTTCTCCAAAGGTGGATGTTGGTTAGTTTTAATATATATTGCAGCCACATCTATAATGCATAGCTGTTTGACAATAACATTCAAACAGCAATGAGATTATTGAAATCTTCCTGACATGTAATCATTTTTTTTTATTTAGATAGTCAAGTTAAGTTACATATTTTGTCCAGAATCCTCATTTTTATTTTATTTTATTTTATTTTGGCTTTCTAAAAGGATTTTATTTAGGGGGTGCAAGGATCTGCGGAGGGCGTTTTATAACTGAAAAATCTGAAATGCGGGAACTTGCTGCCTTGTAATGAGGTCAAAGTTTTTTTTAAAAAAAAAAACCAGCTACATTGCAAGACGAAGCAAAACGCTTTGGAATTTCATAAAGTTCAGACATCCTTCCTTTGGGTAATCAAAAGCATTCAAAATTTATCAGTCCCAAGTGAGATCTTTGAAATGAGTATTTGCCTCAGTTGTCAAAATATTCTCGTACGTGTTTTTTTAAAAAAAAAAAAAATACCAAAGCACAAACACAACCACTTTGGGAGCAGAAACTGTCTTGTATAGGGAACAATAAACCAATACACATGTGTACACACAGAGAGACACAGTAGACATAGATAGCACGAAAGCTCTCGTTCTTTCTTTTCCTTTTCTCTTCAAAAGCAGGTTTCAATATATTGTCTGGTTTGGGTATTAATATGTTTTTTTTACATTGTTCTACTAATAATCCTATAAATATTTCACGTGATCATTTCTCTTTTTCCTTCCTTCCTTCCTTCCTTCCTTCCTTCCTTCCTTCCTTCCTTCTTTCCTTCCTTCCTTCTTTCCTTCCCTCCTTCCTTCCTTCCCTCCCCCTTATTCATTCACCTTCCTTTTTTCCTCCCTCCCTCTTCTTTCCTTTCTTCCTTCACCCCCTCTCTCTCCCTCTCCTTCTTCCTTACTTCCTTCCTTCCCTCCTTCCTTCTGTCCCTCCCTCCCCCTTATTCATTAACCTTCCTTTTTTCCTCCCTCCCTCCCTCTTCCTTTCTTCCTTCCTTCCCTCTATCTCCCACTCCCTTTCTTTCTTTCTTTCTTTCTTTCTTTCTTTCTTTCTTTCTTCCTTCTTTCCTTTCTTCCCTCTCTCTCTCTCTCCCTCCCCTTATTTCTTTCTTTCTTTCATCCTTCCTTCCCTCCTTCCCTCTCTCCCTCCCTTATTCATTCACCTTCCTTCCTTCCCTCCCTCCCTCCCTTATTCATTCATCTTTCTTTTTTCCTCCCTCCCTCCCCCTTCCTTCCTTCCTTCCTCCCTTCCCTCCCTCTCTCCCTCCATCCCCTTTTTCCTCCCTCCCTTCCTTCCCTTCTTCCCTCCATCCCCTTCCTCTTTCCTTCCTCCATTCTCCTTTCCTTCCTTCCCTCCCTCTCTCCAATCACAATTGGAACTCAGTACAAATTATTTTCAACAGCTAAATAGATAGATCTGGGAGTGATTATCGTAGAAAGACAATTTAAACTGGCAGAAGTTCTCAACAGCAGTGTTTAAAATTTGTCACTCTTTATACATGTAAAATGCACATATATACATACACGAACACATATTTGATCTAAGTGCAAATAATTTTCAACAGCAAAATAAATTGATCTCGGAGTGACTATTGTAGAAAGACAATTTAAACTGGCAGAGATTCCTAACAGCAGCGCTCAAAATTTGTCACTCTTTGTACGTATAAAATGTTCGCATAAAGTGCACATACAGGAACACATAGGGCATATTCACACTCATAAAGGAAATAATATTATTTTCATCTGGATAAAATCCACAATAATACAATGTGATTTTTGTTTAACCTCACTACTGTCTTCTTATGATTTTTTTAAAAAGTGTGTTAAATAGAATGAAGATGGCCCACTAGTGTTTAAAATGTGTACATGCAATTCAACTTACTAGATTCGTTAATTAAGACATTTCTGACCTAAATTGTAGACCTCAAGGTAGGATATAATTAAAGAAGAAGAAGAAGAGTGAAATTACCCAGATAAGGAGAGAAATTCTGTGTTTGTTGGGTGCTGTAAGATTATTTAAAGTAGTAGAGTAGAAGGTTTTTTTTAAAAAAAGGATTTGTTTTTGTTTGATTGATTGTGTGCCCCCAAGTGTCCTCAAATCATTGCTGATTCTAAACAACTACACAGGTAGATTTTTCTCTGTCATGATTGATCCTTATCCTGTTCTTCTGAATCTTAAAGAATCATGGTGGTGCAGTGGTTAAATAGTGATAAACTCCTTGTGTTTCCAATCACACTTGGCCAATAAAGAATTGAATTCTATTCTATTCTATTCTATTCTATTATATTCTATTCTATTCTATCCTATCCTATCCTATCCTATCCTATCCTATCCTATCCTATCCTATCCTATTCAAGTCTAAGTGCTATTGCTATTGTTATCTTCCAATGGTGCATCCATCACCACCGTAACTGAGTCCATCCACCTTGTTGCTGGTTGTCTTCTTCTCTTTCCCTCTATCTTTGCTAGCATTAAAGTCTTCTACAGAGAGCTGGGTTCTTCACACCATGGATTGGCAGTAGGACAACCATTTGTGTCTCGAGTGAGAACTTTGAGTTGGTTTGTTTGATGGTCCAGATGATCCATCGGTTTATTTCCCTGGCTGTCTACGCTTTAACCAAGCCAAATATATTAGGCTACTACTGTGTGGTTTTGGACATAAAAACTACTAAAAGCGATTAAACAAATTCCCACCCCTTTGCAAATGCAAATAAATATTTATTTCTGTCTCTTCATTTTTTTTTTTTCTCTTCCAGTCGGGTTTCTATCTACACTCTGTATTCCCAGCCAAAGTTCTAGATTTTAGTTATAATGCTATCAAACTGACATCAGACACAAGAGAAGTCTTAGAAGCCATTTTAAGACTTCAGTAACAAAACCTTTAGAAATTCACAGTTGGATAAATGACCAGAATGTGGTGGTAAGATTTATTTTATTTTATTATTTTATTTTATTTTTGAGAGCAACCAAAGCGAGAGATTTCTTTTTAAAAAATATGGAGTTAATGTGCTTTAAGCATAATGTGATCCTTTGAACAAACTCTTTCAATACCTGAGATCTTTAAAATGATATAAGTCCATTTTCTCGCTTTCATTTTTTTTTTTAAAAAAAGAAAAGAATTGGATATCAGTGCTGGCAATCATAAAATAAACTGTTGGATTAAAAGGCTGCTAAAAGGTTTTGGGTTTTTTTTTAACACACACACAAAAAAAAATACAGAGCGAAGCGAATAGCAGTGGGCAACTTTCAAGGAAGATTTCTCTGAAATAATTTGAATTACAGAGACCACAGGATTGGGCAGAAGAAAGAATGGACCACAAAAAAAACATCCCTAATAAATGGACTTAGTAACATCTTCGGTCTTTAAGAAAGCTAGAACTTCTGTCAAATTGGATGAGAGGGGCCTGCTTTTTTAGCACGTTACCTTCAGGGAGACTTCAAAACCGATAAAATATTCCACTCTTCTTTTCATGCCTTCTCCTTATTTTTACCCTCTTCTTAACCTCACAATACCCATTTCAGAAACAGAATGCAAGAATGGAGGCAGGAACAGTAGGATGGTACAAAAGCTTGGGATGAGAAGGAGATACAAGGAACAAGGCGCTACTAAAACAGAACTGTGAAACAAAGTCACGGTTTTACTCGGGAGAGAAAATCAGTTTTACTTCAAGCAGCCTTGAATGCAATGCTGCTTCAGTGGTTTGACTCCATTTTTCCTCTTTGTGACATAGAGCCCTTTGTCTACCCAAATGTGAGCTGAAGTAGGTCAAACTCACTTGGCACAGGCCTTAAAATTTACACATTGGAATATTTACCTCAGGGGTGAAATCTACTTACCTTCCCTACCGGTTTGGAAGTGCACGTGTCACGCGTGTCACATGTGCATGTGGACCCTCTGTGCATGTGCAAACCCTTCTGCGCATGTGCAGAGGGTAAAAAATAGGTTACTTCCTGGTTAAGAGCCTTGGTGGCGCCGCTGACTAAGTGCTGTTAAAGTAGCACCAGCTGCCTGCAATTACTGCAATTTCAAATCTCACCAGGCTCAAGGTTGACTCAGCCTTCCATCCTTTCGAGGTAGGTAAAATGAGGACCCAGATTGTGGGGGCAATAAACTGACTTTGTATAAAAAAGAACACCGCTTAGGAGGCCCCGAAAGCCCTACTAAGCAGGTATATACAAAAGTATGAAGGCTATTGCTTAACGCATTGTAAGTCGCCCTGAGTCTCCGGAGAAGGGCAGCATATAAATCAAACCAATAAATAAATAAATAAATAAATAAACAAACAAACAAACAAACAAACAAATAAATAAATAAATAAATAAATAAGAAAATATATAGTGAAAGTTATTTGGTTTATTATTATACAAAGAAAAATATGGCTGTATAACTAACTGATTTTTATTAAGATGTTGGATTGTATTATTTGGAACAAGATTTAAGGAAATATATGGTATAAAACAATTGGGTTTATTATTCTTATAAGAAATGAATGACTGTAACACCACATAATTAATTGATTTGTATTAAGATGTTGGATATTGAAATAGCTGACAATGGTAAACATTAATGATTATATTAAGGAAATATAAGGAAATACTAGGAATTATATTATGTGAGATTTTAAATTTGAGGGGTTTAATATAGAGATGAAGGGAAAAACTGAATCTGGCTATGATTAGAGGTTAGGATGAAGGGTAATATTGTTTTTTTAAAAAATAGAGAGAATAAATATGGCAAAAAGGGAATATATGAATTGTAAATTTAGTTGAAATGACTAAAAACTGCTTAAATTTGTGAACTGGCCAATACTCTGTTCAGAAAAAATACAATGTATGTTTGTTTGTGTGTTTGTGTAAAAAATAATAATAAAAAAGAATTCCACAGGTGGATTCACTCTGTAAGCATAAATCTCACTTAAGTGTTGTCATCAGTTAAGATTCCCTCAGCCCCTGTTTTTAAAAAATTCTGGAGTGAGGGTGGAGGAATTTTGAAAGGATGAGATGGGGTGAAAGTTAATTCTCCCCTGTTGCTTGCGGAGCTCTCCAGCTAGATACTTGTGAATAAACCAGGAATAAACAAGGGAATAAGATGCAGTATTTTATGCATTAAATGTGACATCCAGTTTGTTTCGTTGCATCTCCTCTTTAAGGAAAAAGGATATTTGCAGTTACTGTTTCTGTCATTGATAGGCAATGTTTTGCTTCTGAATTCTGCGTTTGGGACCTGCATGAATAGTTTTGCAGTTCAAATCAGTTGAATCACTCAACTCAAAAGGCTCCTTCCGGGATCTATTGCAAACCCACAGAAGACATTGGTCTGCATTCTTCCAAGTAAGAAATCAAGGGAACCAAAAATAAATCACCGTCAAGAATTTAGGCAAGAATTTCCTGTCACTTCCACTTCAACCCTCTCATCAGTCAATTTTCAACCTGGGGGAATATCTATCCTAGCAATACATAATCACTGTATCTGGGTCCAAAAGAGTACCGACCTACATTCTTCAAAAGGTTTTTCGATGTCCCATTAGTAGAATACTAGCAAGATAATGATATCTCAGGCAAGCTGTTTTAAACATAGTGTCAGCCATATTAATGCCGGAAGCTTCCACGCCGCCACCCTCTTGGGCTTGGGAAATTAGGAGGGGAGATTTAGTAACGGGGTTGTAGGTAGACAAAATAGCATTCTTCTTTTCAGTCAAGGTCAAGGCAGTCCTGTTGAAATGGTGTCTACAGATGGGACGGATGGTGTTTGGACCATGTGATGGACTGATGGGTGCAGGGGATGGATTTGGGGTTTTGATTTACTGAGGGGAAAACCCAGAACTTTTCAATTTGGGTTTTCCCAGCTATGCCACTCTAATAAATGGGAACCTTGAGAAAATGCCTGTCTCGGAGTTTTTAATTGGAGTTGGATTCTTCTGGGACACATAGGAAGGAAAGAGAGAGAAAGGGGACAAGAAAAGTTGTGGTAACTTAAAATCTTGCAAGAGTCAGTGACTCTCACTCCGTGCATCTATTGTTTTCTTCTCTGGGAACAATAAAGGGGAATATTTGTAGCTCAGGGTTGAAATGAGGGCCCTTGGTGCTCTCTGAGCTTGACTGTTTTCTTGCAGGTGTTTCATTACTCAGTTATGTAACATCATAGTCATTAAAGAGCTGTGGTGGCACAGTAGTTAAAGTGCAGTACTGCAGGCTACTTCTGCTGACTGCCAGCTGCCTGCAATTTGGCAGATCGAATCTCACCAGGTTCAAGGTTGACTCAGCCTTCCGTCCTTCCGAGGTCAATAAAATGAGGATCCAGATTGTTGGGGGCAATAGGCTGACTCTGTAAACTCCTTAGAGAGGGTTGTAAAGCACTGTGAAGCAGTATATAATTATAAGTGCTGTTGCTATTGCCATTCTTCCCTCCTTTCCTCTCCCCTCCCCTCCCACTCCCTCCCCCTTCCTTCCTTCCTTCCTTCCTTCCTTCCTTCCTTCCTTCCTTCCTTCCTTCCTTCCCAATTGTTAGAATGCAGTATTGCAGGCTGACTCTGCCCACTGCCAGGAGTTCAATCCTGACCAGATCAAGGTTGACTCAGCCTTCCGTTCTTCCAAGGTGGGTAAAATGAGGACCGAGATTGTTGGGGGCAATATGCTGACTCTGTAAACTGCTTAGAGAGGGCTGTCAAAGCACTATGAAGTGGCATATAAGTCTAACTGCTATTGCTATCACCAGTGCTAGAAGGTAGTAGAGTTTGGGTGATGCTGGAGGAGGAGGGAGAGGGAGAGGAGAAAGAGAAGGAGGAGAGGAGGAGATGGAGGAGGAGGAGGAAGACACAGAAGAGGAGGAGTACCATGGCTATAGAGCAGTGGTGGGTTGCCCCCGGTTCGCACTGATTCTATAGAACCAGTAGTAAAAGCGGTGGGAGGCCCCGCCCACTGACCCCGATGTCATCAAAACGCTTCTGCGCATGTGCAGAAGCTTCTGCGCTTGCGCGGCCCCATTGTGAACCGGTAGTAAAGGTAAGTAGAACCCACCCCTGCTATAGAGTCCTTGGTACTCTCTGAGCTTGTTATCTTGCACATATTTCATTATCCAAAATAGGTAACCTCATTGGTGCTCTGTGCATCATCAACACGATGTTACCTAGTTTGGGTCATGAAACAGCTCCAAGAAAACCTCCAAGCTCAGAGAGCATCAAGGAACAGATATCTCTCCTTCCTTCCGGTCCTATGGAAAACAGAAGCTGAGCTGCCACAGCTGATCTGAAACCCCTTGGATTTTTCCAACAACAACAACAAAAGGAATCATGAGCTTCCCCCTTTTTTTAAAATGAAAAACTGTTGGGTGTACCAATAATTTTACATGAGGTACCCAGCTATTTTCTGCATGAAAATTAATTGAGGGGACAGGAAGATTTATCTTAAGCAGAACAGGATGAAAGGGGAGAGTTTGAAAAAGGTGCTTGGGAAGACAAAAAAAGTGAAAAAAAATCAAAGCTGTGATCATTCACATTAACCCCCACCCCCAAAACGTCCTCTGTCAACCTCGGTCTGCACGAGTGAGAATTCTCTGTTTAGGCTACCTATAACGAAATGTTTGGCGTAGGAACTGAAAATAAGTCAATTAAGTCCATCCTCCTTCAGTTCCTCCTTGCATCGTGTGCATTTCCTGGACACCCTGTGATACGGGATTGTCAGAATGGTGAGAAAATGAATGGGAAATCGTCTCGCTGCTTCTGGTATGTGATTATGTTACAGGCTAGCAATCACTGAAATTGCCTCGGAAAGCCATACACAACTCATCCATTCAGTAAGCATTCATGGAAGGTTGGGGAATTGGTGCAGTCTGGCAAGGTAGATGTTATACGGGAACTATTTATAAGAAATTCTTTGCAGATGAATCTCATTTCTGTAACTCCTCCAGGTGGATTATTGCTTTCAAGGACAAAAGAAAAGAGTTATATTTAACTGTTTCAGAAGCCATTAGATATTTCTGGCTTGAAGAGAGGTAGAAGCTCGGACAAGCTAATCAGATCTTGTAGAAGTTAATTACAAGATTAGCTTTAGAAGCTAATCATCAGATCTGCATGCCAGTCTAATTGTTTTAAGTTCATTTATTACCAAACAATTAAAATTAGAAATGTCATACTTTCTTGCTTAATATCTATCTATCTATCTATCTATCTATCTATCTATCTATCTATCATCTATCTATCTATCTATCTATCTATCTATCTATCTATCTATCTATCTATCTATCTATCTCTACCTCTACCTCTACCTCCCTCCCTCCCTCCTTCCCTATCTACCTACCTACCTACCTATCATCTATCTATCTTATATATTGCATGTATTGTATCTATTGTATCTGTATCTATCTCTCTATCTCTCTGTCTGTCTATCTATCTATCTATCTATCTATCTATCTATCTATCTATCTATCTATCTATCTCCTATTTAAGACAGATTCAGCTCAGCTAGAAGAGAGTTAAAGAAAACTAGGTTAATGGAGGAGATGGGAATTAAGTCCTATGAACAGAGGTGGTGGGAACTGGGCGTGTTTGGTTTTGAGACATCTAGTAGGAAATATGATGGCATTTCTCAAGTTACCCAAAGGAAAGACACACAGAATAAGGTCAAGACCTGTTTCTCTTTGTCCCAGAAATCAGGACAAAGAATAATGATCCTCTAAGAGGAAGGGAATTGTAGTTGAAAGTTAAGGAAAGTATCCTGATGGCAGTACTGGCTTGAGGTCTTATCTACTGACATAATCAGGTCCTGTTTCACTAGATAGGTAAAAGCGAAAGCTGAATAGACATTTTCCTAGCTTTAATTTTGATTCTTATACTGAGATGAGTTACTTCAATATGATTCTAAGACTGGAAGATTGCAGGGCCATGGTTTGAAATGGTCCCTTTAACAAATTCAATGTGCATTTACACATTTACCTCCCTGACAGAAAAAAACATTTTACCTGTTGAATACAGAAAAAGACCACCATTTGATCATACAACCTGCATTTTGCCTGCAATAGGTCTTAAATCCTCCAGTTAGTCAGTGAATCTGAATATGATGGACAAATAATTGACTGGAAATAATGTAGGTTTCATGTGATAAGCTCTAGAACAGACGAAGATAGTTTTATTTGATCAACTGGCCATATGATATGACAGGCATGTCTTTGTGAAGCCACACAAGGAGAGGATTATTATTATTATTATTATTATTATTATTATTATTATTATTATTATTATTAAGTCTTATACTGACTCATTAGTTTTAATCTAAGTGTATAGCATCGGAAAAGTTAGAGTGAGAGAGAACAGCTAAATTGTTAGAAAGAACTTTGCTACCAACTTCCAAATGTATTAAAAAAGAATTGCAAGAAGGAAAAGAAATCTCAAATGTAAGGATGCAATTATAACTTTTAGGGTTGGCTGACTGACCCTATCAACCATATGAGTTTGATTGGACTGCAGCCTTTTAATTGGCTCAATAATGTTGTTGTTGTTTTTTTTTTAAAAAAAAAAAACAAGAACCCTAATTTCAGGTTAAATCTGGGAGGGAGGGAGGGAAGGAAGGAAGGAAGGAAGGAAGGAAAGAAAGAAAGAAAGAAAGAAAGAAAGAAAGAAAGAAAGAAAGAAAGAAAGAAAGAAGGGAGGGAGGGAGGGAGGGAAAAAAGAAAGAAAAAAGAAAGAAAGAAGGGAAGGAGGGAAGGAAGAAAGGAAGAAAAAGGAAGGAAGGAGGGAGGGGGGGAAGGAAGAGAAAGAAAGAAAGAAAGAAAGAAAGAAAGAAAGAAAGAAAGAAAGAAAGAAAGAAAGAGAGGGAGATATATAGAAAGAGAAAAAGGAAGAAAAAAGGAAGGAAAGAAGGGACAGAAGGAAGGAAGGAAGGAAGGAAGAAAGAAAGAAAGAAAGAAAGAAAGAAAGAAAGAAAGAAAGAAAGAAAGACATGGGAGGGACAGAGGGAGGGAGGGAGGGAGGGAGGGAGGGAGGGAGGGAGGAAGGAAGGAAGGAAGGAAGGAAGGAAGTTTGATGTAGTAATTTAGGCATTGGCGTAGAAATCAGGAGACAGTGAGTTCTAGTTCAGCCTTAGGCCTGAAAGCTGACTGGGTGACTTTGCACCAATCCCTCTCAGCTGAACGCTTCATAGGATGGATATTTTGGAGAAAATAGAAGGAGGAAGGAGCATAAGATGTGCTCACCACTTTCAGTTATTTATAAAAAATAATAAGAGGTGGAATAAAAATGTAGTAAATAAATACTGTAAATGAAGGAAAGATAATACAAGACATCGCTCTCTGGATTTTATCATGCCCCTTATTTCAGAATCAACTTAAAAGAAATTACAATTCTCCAATACAAAACCAGCCACTTAAATAAGATATATATATATTTTAAAAAGAAGTCAAATGTTATTTTATTAGGCCTTTCAGTGCTTGGATTCTGAACCACAGCCACACATAACTCTTCTTACCCTTTCTACATTATCTTTTAAGAATCTTTCTGAACCTTTCTATAAAGGTTTCAATTTCACTTTTAGGAAAGTATCAATCTTTAAAAACCTATTCAAAATTCTTGTAGCTTTAGAATCCTGCTTGAATTCATAAGATGAACCTATTCCTGCTTGATTTCAGATGCTTTTTCCCTTCTGATCTCATCAAAGTTCCCATTTTTGAATAAAGGCTGCTTCCTGAAGCCTGCTTTATTTTATTTTTTTCCTTTCTCAGTTGTGAATGAACAAAAAAATAAAAACGGATTTTAGAAGTTCATCCTTTAGCTATGAAAAACCTGCAGGTCACATCAGATTCAATTGCTCGTAGGCGCACGACAAAACAACCCTAACTTCCATTGAAGAATTGGTTCCATTGTCTCTGTTTTAGTTTTAGAAGAAGTTTAGAAGTAGTTTGTCATGTATTACTGAATCAAAGGCTTTACAGAAGTCTATGTAAATTGCGTCTATTGCTTTGCCCTGGTCGAGTTGAGAGGTCCAAATGTTTTTGCAAATTACATGACAATTTTTTTTCCTGAAACCTATTAGAGAGTAGGTTATTTGTCACTAAGTGGAGGGTAATTTTGATGGATTCCATGACTTTACACGTGACGTAGCAAAGAGAGATTGGTCTATAATTCTCAACAAGGCTAGGGTCACCTTTTTTGAAGATAGGTGTGCTAATGACCATATGTCAGGCAAGGAGCTCATTCTAAAAGATACTTCATAGATGGTGATTAGAAGTTCAGCTATGGTGGAGGAGAGCTTTTTAAGAAAGAAGGCACATATTCCATCAGGAATATGTTATTAGAATATTTTAGTCCAGATGACATATATTTTGTAAGGATGTATATATTTTTAAATATCCTTACATGTGCTCTCAAGGAAATGGGGAGATAGAGATCTTCATATATGCTTCCTTTGCTTGTCAGAAGGTTGCAAAAGGTGATCAGATGACCCCAGGACATTGCAACTGTCATAAATACAAGCCAGTTGCCAAGCATCCGTACTTTGATCATGTGACCATGGGGATGATGCAAAGGTTGTACGTATAAAAAATAGTCAGAAGTCCCTTTTTTCAGTACCATTGTAACTTTGAATGGTCCCTAAATGTCTGGTTGTACTTGACTGCCATCAAGAAAACAAATAGAGAATGGAATGGAATGGAATGGAATGGAATGGAATGGAATGGAATGGAATGGAATGGAATGGAATAGAATAGAATAGAATAGAATAGAGTGGAATGAAATGGCATGGCATGGCATGGCATGGCATGGCATGGCATGGCATAGCATAGCATAGCATAGCATAGCATAGCATAGCATAGAATAGAATAGAATAGAATAGAATAGAATAGAATAGAATAGGAAACAGAATTAGAGGAGAGGAGAGGAGAGGAGAGGAGAGGAGAGGAGAGGAGAGGAGAGGAGAGGAGAGGAGAAGAGAAGAGAAGAGAAGAGAAGAGAAGAGAAGAGAAGAGAAGAGAAGAGAAGAGAAGAGAAGAGAAGAGAAAAGAAGAGAAGAGAAGAGAAGAGAAACCAGGAACAGGAAGTGTTAGATATGTTCGAGGATCGTGCCCAATAATTCCAACAAGCAATTCTGGTTTAAATCGTTTATTGTTTATTGACTGGGCATCTCGTCAATACAGGTACATCTCCGGAACTGGAACAGGACCGCATGGCTGACCCTTAAGTACCCCCTGGGCGTGGCTAAGGTAAGGAGGGGCTATTGGGTTAGGGTGTACCTTGTGGGCTGGCCTGTCCAGCCCCCCTACCTCTAGCTCTGGGTCAGAGGCAAGGCATTTATTCCTGACAAAACCCCCTCTAAATGCCTGGCCGGGATATTCCTGAGTAGTGTACACTTGAGGCGCTATTTTTAGGAGGACACCTAATTTTGATGTGAGGTATGTGTGTTGCTTGTTTTGTAATGGCTTTGTTAGAATGTCCGCTGTTTGCTCCTCTGTGTCACAATGTATAACCCTTATGAATCCTATGTTTGCGAATTGCCTAACGTGTTTATATTTTATGTCAATGTGTCTCGACCTTTGGCCAACCGCTTCAGCCTTTGATATTTCCATGGCTGCTTTATTGTCTTCATGCATAGTGATGGGGTAGTTTGGTTCGACCCATATGTCCGTGAGCAGGTCGTCAAACCAGATCAAGTTATTGGTGGCCTTGGACAAACAAATATATTCGGCTTCTGTGGTAGATGTGGCTACCAGATCCTGTTTCCCTGTGTACCAATGCACTGGGCTGTTGTTGAGGAAGAACACGTAACCTGAGGTGCTCCTCCTACTTTTCACATCTCCAGCCCAGTCAGCATCTGCGTAGCACGTGAGCGTGGGAGTTGTGGCGTTCTTGGGTTCTAGTGACAGGCAGGCGTCAGAACTGTGTTTTAGGTATCTCAGTACCCTTTTTATGGCTTCCCAATGGTACACGGTGGGCTTCCCTACGTGTCTAGACAGCAGGTTGACAGGTAGGGCGATATCTGGCCTGGTCCAGTTTGCAATGTACAATAGTGAACCTATGGTGGATCTGTACAGCGTGTTGTCTTTGAATGGTTCAGCCTCATTGTACATGTCCTTCAAAAAGTCTGGTTGCATTGGTGTTTCACACCCCTTAGCATCTGTCATATTGCACTTATGTACCAGTTCCAAAATTTTATCTTTCTGTGACAATTGGAAACCTTTGTCTGTTTTTGTGATTTGCACCCCTAGGTACTTGTCTACCTTACCCAAAATCTTCAGGGAGAAATGCTTTCCTAGTTCATTGGCAAAGTCACTGCATTTGCTGATCTGATTACCGATATATAGTATATCGTCCACGTATATTAAGACATACTCGAGGGAATCACCTGACTTCTTGGTGAAGAAGCAGTTGTCGGCTGAGGTGGCTGCAAAGCCCATGGATTTCAATGTCTTAGACAAACACTCGTACCAGCGTTTCCCTGATTGCTTGAGCCCATACAAGCTTCGGTTTAGAATCCATGTTTCTCCCTTCCTAGTTGTTTGACTGGGGGGTGCTCTTACATAAATCTCTTTGTCAAGCTCAGCGTGCAGGTAGGCGGTTTGTACGTCGAATTGGTGTACCTCCAGCCCTAGCAGTGATGCAATGACTAACGCACATTTTACGCTTTCGGCCCTGACTGTGGGGGAGTATGTTTCTGTGTAATCATCAGGGTATCTTTGAGCAAATCCCTGCGCTACCAGTCTAGCCTTGTATAGAGTTTTGTTTTCCTCTAGTGTCTTGATTTTGTAGACCCATCTGGTGCCTATTGTCGTTTTTCCTGCTGGGACCTCAGAGGGAGTGTATACGTTTAGTTCCCTCAGGCTATCCATTTCCTTCTCCATGGCCTGCTCCCATTTTGCCCTTTCCTCATCTGGTAATTTTAGCACGTCTTCATATGTGTTGGGGGTTAGTTGGTTAGTGTGGATAGATAATACGTAATCCCCTAACCTTTGTGGCACCTTGCCCCTGTTTGCTCTGATTGGCCTGTCAGGGGGCGTCTCTGTGTCGTGCATGTACCTGGCTTCTTTCTCAGTGAGTGAGTCCACTTTGATGTGTGGGTGGTTCTCCTTCCACTCCTTCACTAGTATTTCCTGCCTCTCGCTTTTGATTCTTTCCTGTTCTGTACCCTTTCCTGTGTTAGGTGTTACTCCCCTTTGAGTGTTCCCCGGTCCATCCTTGCTAAGGAACACCTCGTTGAGGTGTATCTTGGACCAGTTGGCATTTTCGTGAAAAACTGCTGTTCGAGAGATTACGAAGTTGTTGTTGCTGTCTATGAACCTATATCCCTTTGTTCCTGGTTCATATCCCATGAACCTCAGCCTTCGGGATACCCTGTCCCCCTTTTGCCTCAATTGCCTGGGAATGTGTACATCTGCTGTGACCCCGAATATGTGTAAATGCGATACTTGTGGCTTCCTTTGGTACATTAACTCATATGGAGTTTTGTTTAGTACGCTGGACCATAACCTGTTCAGGGTATAGTTTGAATAAATGAGTGCTTCCGACCAGAAGTGTTGTCCCAGGCCTGCATCCTCTAATGCGCACTTCATCATGGTCTGCAGCATTCCGTTTTTTCGTTCTGCCACTCCGTTTTGGAAGGCCGAAAAATGGGGAAGACGTGTAGTGGACTACCCCGCGTGCCTTTAGCCATTGCGAGAAGTCGCTCGATAAAAATTCAGACCCCCGGTCTGTCATTATTTGCCTGATTTTGGTATTATGTTGTGTCTCTACCCTAGCGTAGAATTCCTTGAATTTTTGGAATACTTCGCTCTTCTGTTTTAGTGTGTACACGAAGCCATAGCGGCTGAAATCATCCACTATGGTCAGGAAGTACCTTTTCCTGTATTTAATGGAGGGCCTTAGTGGTCCCACTAGATCCATATGTATGAGTTGAAAGGTTGAGTCTGTAGTGCGTACTGACTTTTTGGGCCTAGGTTTGGTTTTTAATTTGGAGCTCTTACAAACAGAACACTCGAGATAGTTCTCACAATTCTTTATTTTTACACCTTCAGAGCACTCCATCATCTTCTGCACCACGGGGAAGCTAATGTGTCCTAGCTTTCTGTGTAATAGGTGAGCGCAATTGTCATGTATGGGCTTCCCTATCGCTGGCCTTTCTTTTCTGGTTGCCTCCTGCTCACTTGTTTCATTGTTGTCGTGTGTGTGGTTAACCCCCTCTACTTCCCTACTTGTGTTATCGGGGCTGGCCTTATGGTGGTTGTTTACTCTGGGTTGCTTGTCCCAGACTGGGTGGTAGAAGGGGAGTTCTCCGCTGATTACTATTTTCCCTACGTTTTTGCCCCCTCTAGTTACCTGCACCTTTCCTCCCTTGAAGGTTACTTCAACATTGTTGTCCTTGCTTAACTTTAGTGTAGCGAGGATGTTATAGGGTATATTGGGTACCAGTAACACTCCTTGTACCTCCCCTATCCCCGGCACGTGTGCATTGCCCTTGCCTGTTACTTGCACATTATTCTGGTTAGCCACCTTTATTATGAAACTCTCCTCTGTGAATGATGTTAGTAGATTACGGTCATACGTGGTATGGTTTGTGGCTCCTGAATCCAGCAGCCATGTACCTTCCATCCTATCCTGGTTTGTGTGTTCCCCCTGGTCTCCTATGCCATACAGAGAACCCGTTTGACTTTCCCTGGAGCTGTCCCTGTGGTTTCTCCTGTCTCTGGGGTTAGGTGAATCCCTACGTCTGTGTCTGTCCTCGGGTGAGTGTCTGCTTGTGTATCTTGTCCTTGACTCTGATCTGTCCCTCCTACGTTGCCTGTCCCTGTCCCCTGTGTTTCTAGGGCAGTCCCTTTTGTAGTGGTTCCTTGACCCACACAAGTAACATTCTGCGTTGCTGTGGTTCCTGTTCTGTGGCTCAACCTTCTTACTGGGCCTTTGCTCCCTGCGGCTTATTGAGCGATCTTTTCTGATGCTATCCTCAGCTATTAGTTTGCTCGTTAGTAACTCTAGTGAGAGCTTTCCTGTCCCTAGGTTGTCTATTTGTGTAATGAAGGTGTCCCAGCTGGGGTCCAGGGAGTTCACAATGATACTTATCATGGTCCTTTCGCTTATGACCTCCCCCCTTTGTGTTAGCTGGGCTCTGGTGGCGTTTAGGGATAATAGATGTTCACTCATTGGGGTCCCTGCTTTGTGTTTGGTGGCATAGAATTCCCTGGATAGCCTGGTGGTGCTTGCCACGCTCTGGCAGTAAAATAGTTTGTGCATCCTCTGTATTACTTCTAGAGCAGTCAGATGATGCCTGATGCTGGGGTAAATACTGGGGGTGATACTAGCTATAACAATGCAGTATGCTTTATGATGGGTACAATCTAGCTCAAAGGTCCATGGCTTTTTTGGGGGATCAGTGACTATGGATAGTAGGTCTTCTTTGAGTAGGGTGACCTGGAGCTGTTGGTTCCAGTCCAGGAAATTCTCCCCATCTAGCCTTAGTTTGGGGAAGTCACTTGGCAAAGCCCCTGAGTTATAGTTTAAGTTACTCACATTATGTCGCTGTCCATGGTTCCTCACGTAAGGGAACTCACAATAAGGTAGGGGAACGACTGTGGCGAGTCTGAACTGACTTGTCTCTGTGTGCATGCGTCGGTGTAGCTCTATGTCTTCTTCCGTTTCTCCTGTAGGGGCGCATTGCGCGTGCGCGAAGTTCATTTCTTCCCAGCCGCCGTGGAGTGAGGAGCTTGTCTCCGTAGCTCCCTGGTATAGGCCCCAATCCTCCGGATGGGCCTTCGGTTCCTCCTTGGTCGGCCTTGCTCGTCTGGGATCGTCGTGGTTCGTCGTCTGGAGCCTCGGGAAGCGGTGAGGATCGTCATCGAGGGCCTGGAGTCCGGTTGGTGCCGCGGATGGTCCTGGATGGCCCGGCCTCGTGCGGGTGTCGCCTCCGGGTGTCGGGCCGAGTCCCCTGCCCGCCGATGGACGTCCCCTGCCGGCGGATGGCCCCGCGGGCCATGGGTCTGGTCCAGTTCGTAGGTCCGGTGAGTAGTCCCATCGCCTCCGGTGTTCCGTTTTTAAGGGGAGGCTTCTTGGGGGCCCTGGGTGGCTCTGGATCCACGCGGCGGTGATCGGTCCCTCGGGATGGGTGTCGGTGTCGGGCCTCCTCGCGTTAGGGTCCCCTTTGCGCTTGGGCCTGGCACCGGGGTGCGTGTCCGTTAGCTTTATCTTGTCCCCCAGGGCCGCGGCGATCAATTCGATTGCCTTGTTGAGTTCGGGCTCGGTAGGCGAGCCTGTGGCTTTGGGCCTTGGGTTTCCTCTTTGTTTGTGGCATTCTTGGGGGGTTACCTTGGGGTAGGCCCCGATTCCCGCCATGAGATTTAAATCTCGGGAATCTATTGGTGGGTGGTCGGCCATTTTTGATGACGCCGCCTCCCAAGATGGCCGCCGTGAAAAAGGCGCGAAAACCCCTTCGGCTCCCTTGGCGGGTTTTTGGTGGGGGGTTCTCTCCCTTACCGCTTCTCCGCCGCTGCATTCGGATTCATCCTCATCTTCCTCACTCGCTGCTTCGCAGCCTTCGATTAGGCTCCGTAGTTCCGCGATGAGGTCGGTGTTGCTTTGCGATGAATCTATCAGGTCCAGGAGTTTTCCTTTTAGGTCGTGCTTTTCCCCTTTTGGAGTCTCGTGTTCGTCCCACTCCTCTCCGCGCCTGGCAGGGGTGCGTGGGTAGTGGAGTAGGCCACTTGCTTCAGATGCCTCTCCTCGGGTGGCTTCGGGTTGGGCAGGTCGTTCTGCCATCTCCTTGGTGAACGCTCTGGTGTTCATCCTTTCCGTCTTGGTTCTTTGCATGCTTGTGGAATGTTTGGGTTGGGCTGCCGAACCATCCTCTGCTACCATTTTGTTAGATATGTTCGAGGATCGTGCCCAATAATTCCAACAAGCAATTCTGGTTTAAATCGTTTATTGTTTATTGACTGGGCATCTCGTCAATACAGGTACATCTCCGGAACTGGAACAGGACCGCATGGCTGACCCTTAAGTACCCCCTGGGCGTGGCTAAGGTAAGGAGGGGCTATTGGGTTAGGGTGTACCTTGTGGGCTGGCCTGTCCAGCCCCCCTACCTCTAGCTCTGGGTCAGAGGCAAGGCATTTATTCCTGACAGGAAGAAGAAGAAGAAGAAGAAGAAGAAGAAGAAGAAGAAGAAGAAGAAGAAGAAGAAGAAGAAGAAGAAGAAGAGGAGGAGGAGGAGGAGGAGGAGGAGGAGGAGGAGGAGGAGGAGGAGGAAGAGGAAGAGGAAGAGGAAGAGGAAGAAGAAGAAGAAGAAGAAGAAGAAGAAGAAGAAGAAGAAGAAGAAGAAGAAGAAGAAAACAGGAACAGAACAGAACAGAACAGAACAGAACAGAATAGGAGTTGGAAGGGATCTTGGAGGTCTTTTAGTCCAACCCCCTGCTTAGGCAGAAAACCCTATACCATTTCAGACAAATTGTTGTCCAATCTCTTCTTAAAAACTTCCAGTGTTGGAGCAAGTTGTTCCACTGGTTATTTGTTCTAACTGCCAACAAATATGTCCTGAAATCACCAAGGGTCAATCTTGATTTGAAAGCAATCAAACATTTTAGTGAAATGGATATCTGTAGCGAGATATTCCCCACCTTCGTTCTACTTCATTTAGCTGCTGACCTACTGATGGAGGCTAACTGTAAGGCTACTACCAGACGTCATTCCTCCCAGATCTGATTAACCCTCAGACAGGTGATGCAACCTTATTGCAGCTTGTGGGAAAAGTCAAAACGCTGCATTGCAGCTACTCTCTCCTCAAATACTTCCAGTGTCTACTGTAGCAATGTCTCCCCTCTCGTTCACAGCTAACGTGCCTGCTCTAATTAAGGAGAAGCAATTGCTTCCTGCAGAGCTGTTCCTTATTAACAGAAATCATTACAATTGACTGTTGCCAGACAGAAGGAACGAAACATCCCAGATATGATTGCGGCTTTTCCAGTCAGGAGAGGGTCAACTGAGTAGATGATTGAAGTTCTCTCATAGTGGGTCATCTTTCTCTGTACTGTTATTTAACCATCGTTTAACCCTAATCACCAGCTTCGTATATACATATCACCAGCTAGACAGACAGACAGACAGATCTATCTATCTATCTATCTATCTATCTATCTATCTATCTATCTATCATCTATCTATCCATCTATCATCTATGTATCCATCCATCGTCCATCCATCCATCCATCCATCCACCTACCTATCATCCATCCAACTATCTATCTATCTATCTATCTATCTATCATCCATTCATCCATCCACTTACCCATCGTCTATCTATCTATCTATCTATCTATCTATCTATCATCTATCTATCCATCTATCATCTATGTATCCATCCATCGTCCATCCATCCATCCATCCATCCACCTACCTATCATCCATCCAACTATCTATCTATCTATCTATCTATCTATCTATCTATCTATCTATCATCCATTCATCCATCCACTTACCCATCGTCTATCTATCTATCTATCTATCTATCTATCTATCTATCTATCATCTATCCATCCAGCCATCTATCTATCATCACGGGATTGGACTAGAAGACCTCCAAGTTTCCAACTCTGTTATTCTATCATTTGAGCTATATTCTATTTCAAAGGATTTTAAAGATTATGTATGAATAATTTTGAATTCTGGGAGTCCTGACACTGTTGCCAAAGCAGAATCACTGTCAGCATAACAAGGGTCAGGAAAATGTGCTGGCATTACTTTTATTGCTCTCCTAAGATTATTTATATCTGTTCCCTTTATAGCAGTCATAAAACAGATGCTAAACAAGGAAATTCAATTACAATGTTGCTGAAATCCTCTGCAAAGGGCAGCCAACAGCTAAGTGAGCCTCAATGGCCATACAGTTCAGCAATTTCATTGTCCTAAATGGGGAAAATATATATAAAAAAGGGAGCGCATATAATGGAAGTTAAGGTTTCTCAATGGGAATAGATGTCTCTGTCACTGGATAGATAGGGGAATAATCGCTAACATCTCTGCCTGAGTAAAAAGGAATTATTAGTCATTATTGCTAATCATAGAGCTGTCACGTAATAAATGGGAACAGAGTCTGCTCTGTGTTGTCACTTCTGAGAGCAGGGCTGCAGTGAAGGAGTGGAAGCTGCAAGGAAAGAGGGTTTAACCAAAACTTCAATGGGGACGTAGCCATCTTGCAGAGGTCCCAAGGATGCTGCAGTGATGTTACTGAAGTCATCAGGCAAAAAATGGGATAAATTATACTTGATATTGTGATGCCACAACATAGGCATCATCACTTAATGCCATTTACACACACACACACACACAGAGAGAGAGAGAGAGAGGGAGGGAGAGAAAGAAAGAGAAAGGAAAGAAGGAAGGAAGGAAGAAAGAAAGGAAGGAGGGAGGGAGGGAAGGAAGGAAGGAAAGAAGGAAGGAAGGAAAGAAAAAGGAGTGGGAGGGAGAGGGAGATAGAGAGAGAAAGAAGGAGAGAAAAAAAGAAAGAAGGAGGAGGAGGAGGGAGGGAGAAAGAAAGAAAAAGAAAAAGAAAGAAAGAAGAGGAGGAGGTGGGAGGGAGGGAGGGAGAGAGAGAAAGAAAGAAAGAAAGAAAGAAAGAAAGGAAAGAAAGAAAGAAAGAAAGAAAGAAAGAAAGAAAGAAAGAAAAGAAAAGAAAAAAGGAGTAGGAGGGAGGGGGAGAGAGAGAGAGAAAGAAAAATAGAAAGAAGAGGAGGAAGGGAGAGAGAAAGAGAAAGGAAGGAAGGAAGGAAGGAAGGAAGGAAGGAAGGAAGGAAGGAAGGAAGGAAAGAAGGAAGGAGAGGGAGAGAGGGAGAGTTACGGATGCCTATGAATGATTACATCACACATCCTACCCCCTGGTTGCCAGTTTGCTCCTGGATCCAATTCAGGATTTTGGTTTGAAACCCTTTGTGGGATAGATTCAGGCTATCAGAAAAACTGTCTCACACCAATGGGATTGGACCACCCCACTTGCTCTGGCAGAAGCGATATCTTATTTTGACCAGCAGAATCCAGGAGAAGAGACTTTTCTGCTCTGGCTCCCTCCCTTAGGTGCATGATAGGGGCTCAGTGGTTAGAATGCACAGTATTGTAGGCTAACTCTGCCCACTTCCAGGAGTTCGATCCTGTCTGGCTCAAGGTTGACTCAGCCTCCCATCCTTCTGAGGTCGCTAAAATGAGGACCCAGATTGTTTTGGGGGCAAGTGGCTGACTCTCTAAACCGCTTAGAGAGTGTCGTACAGTACTATGAAGTGGTATATAAATCTAAGTGCTATTGCTATTGCTAACGTACCTCTTAAGTAAGATCTGGAGCCATTTGGCCTTTGGAAAGGGCCCGAAAACATTACTCAGTCAGCTGGTTTAGGCAGGAGTGGGATTCAAAAATTTCAGCAACCGGTTCGCTGCCCAGTTGCTGGGTGGGAGTGCCATGGGGGTGTGGCCTACTTGGCCTCCTGCATCACAGCAGGTGAGTGTTTTTGCCCTCCCCAGGCTCCAGAGGCTTTCCTGGAGCCTCCAGGAGGGCAAAAACAGCCTCCCCCGGTCTCCGGAAGCCCTCTGGAGGCCGGAAATGGGCTCGTTTCCAGACTTCTGGTACTTCCGGTAGTCCCATTTTTTGCCCTCCCAGAGCCTCCGTGAGCACCCTGCACTTACCTGGCATCCAAAACGGGCCACATGGAGACTTCTGGGAGGGGAGGAGGGGAGTGGGCGGGGTCAGCCAGTCCTTGGAACAACCGGTTTGGTGAACCAGATTAAAATTAACATCCAGTCTGAAACAGCTGACTCCCACCCCTGGGTTTAGGGGTCCAATGAGGGCATCCCACACTGCAGGAGGCTAGAAGCCTAGTACAAGATCTCACCTGCACCATGTTTAGGCATCGGTCCATTTATGTACGTCTCTTTGTTCATATTTAATGTTTCCATTCTTAAGGCTGAATATTTTAATTTTTTACATTGCGTTTCTATGTTGTTCCAAGTGCGCCCTCGAGTTGCTTGAACAGTGAGATGGGCAACATATAAACTGAATAAATAAATACATTAATTAAGAACAGTGGCGAAAGGTGGACTAAGCATCCACTGAAGGTATGAACATAAAAGCTGCATCGCCCTCTGTCTGAGATGCTTTAATTACAAAATTCTTGCACCGTTATACTAAAGGACTTTGTTTCAATTAGCAGTTTGTGAATAGAATTCTGTTCATCCAGCTCTGATATCAAGACCATTCCAGTGAAATATGCAATGCTTTTTTAAAGGATACAGGACCAGCTCATAGATATAAAGAAGACAATGCAAAAAGAGTTAGGAAATGGCAGAGTTAAATTTCATGAAATTCTGTTCTGGATTATATATATATATATATATATATATATATATATATATATATATATATATATATATATTGGTATTGGCAGACAATGCTAGGACACACTATTCCCAGCACAGAGTCAAGGATTGCCCTCAATATTTAAAGAACTGGCTGTTTCTTCAATATTTTCATTAGTGGCTTGTTCAAAGAAATGTTTGGCCAATTGCAGGTGTCTAAAAACGGGGAAGGAAAACTAATATACTACAGTACAAAAATAAATACTTAAAACTGCCTCAGCAGTCTAGAGAATTCAGCTGAATATCACAGAATGAAGAATTGGATTATAAGAATTAAAATGTTAGGGGAAAGTAGATGGAATAGGAGATCTCACATTTGACCCTAGAGAAGAATCTGTACTACAGGAACAAATAAACCGAAGAGATAAGGAACACAACTGTGAAATAAAACAACTGTAAACCATAAACTTACCTGCTGCAAAGCTAGCCGTGTTTGACCCACAACATATCAGGACATGGAAGGGATCATTGTGAGGACACATGAATGCTGATGGAATGCTGCTGGGAAAGGACTGGATGGAAGACCCCAAGTTTTAATGAATACTACACCAAGAATCAAGAAGTAAACAATACTCCAGTCAAGGAACTTCCAACTCAGACAAAGAAGCTAACATGTCTAATCAACAAACTACCAAGAACATGCCAACCAATAATGGCAGGGAAGCTACTACTATATAAAATTAGAGCAATCCCCCCCATCTTCTAGCACTGATGATGTTCCCTAGTTGGGTCGTGAAATATCTGCAGGAAACAATCAAGCTGCCAGCTCCTTATTGTCATGCTGCCATCCTCTTCTATTGAGACCCCAGTTTCTGCCACCAACTACCATCAAGAAAGCGCCCCTGTTCTCCATCAGTCCCTGTTCAATACTTGGTCAGGGTCCAGCCAGAGCAAGTGAATAGATGTGCTTGTGCATGTAATGCTTAAGCACTTCTAATTAATACATTTTTGTAAATTAACAGAGATTCTCCTGGGTTGGACATCAGAGATTCTGTGCTGTACCTTCCCCTGAGCATTTCATTACTGCTTAAGATTCCCGAGCTTAAAGAGTGGAAACCAAAGCAAAATTCTTCACCTAGAGGGAGAAAAGCAAATGGTCAGCTATAAAACGAGAGGTACCTGACTGAGTAATAATATATGAAAAGGATATTGGAATTCTAATTGATTGTAAGCTGAATATGAGCCCGTCATTTGACAGTCCTGATATTTTGACATTTTGGCTTTAAAAAAAAAAGGCAAATGAGTTTTGGGTGACTTCCATAGGAGTATGACTTCCCTATGTACCAGAAAACTATATTTTTCATTGGTGAGACCTTGTTTTGTATACGAGGATTGGATATTAGGAATGGTCGCCGATTGCGAAATTGATTGTCAAGTGAGTTGATAGATTGTTTCAACAGATGTGTTCAAGCATATCGGAAAGCCATTTATTGAGGCTTGTTTAATTTTGATTCTTTATAATGCACTTGGAATACTGTGCCCAATTCTAGTCGCCATGATACAAAAAATATGTTGAGACTATAGAAAGACTGCAAAGAAGAGCAACAAAAATGAGAAGGGGTCTGGAGGATAAACCATACGATCAACAGTTGAAGGAACTAGATACTTCTAGTGTAACAAAGAGAAGAACTAGGGGTGACATGATAGCAATCTTCCACTACTTGAGAGCAGAACTTTTCTCCAAGGCACCCAAGAGTAAGTAAAGAAGTAATGGGTAGAAAATTATCAAGGAGAGAAGCAACCTAGAACTAAGGTGAAATTTCCTGACAGTCAGAACAATCAATCAATGGAATGGCTTACCTCCAGAAGTTGTGGATGCTCCATCATTGGAGGTTTTCAAGAAGAGACTGGACAGCCATTTATCTGGAATGGTATAGGGTCTCCTACTTGGAGTGGTGCGGTGGCCTAGAGGTGGAGCTCTCACCTCACAATCAGGAGACTGTGAGTTCAATCCTCGGTAGAGGTAGACATTTCTCTCTCTGGGCACAATGAGAATATATCTGCCGAACAAAATGCCACATTGGTGACAGGAAGGGTATCCGGCCATTAAAATACTCTGTTACTTCCATTCAGTTGCCCAGACTCAACCCCGCAAGGGATTATGGGATTGTTAAAAAGATAATGATGATAGGGTCTCCTACTCGAGCAAAGACTTGTTCTGAACTAGGCTCCTTTAAAAAGCAGGAAGCAGAGTCTTGGTCCTGGCAAAATCTCTTTTAACTACGTGACTGTGAATTCCTTTCATTCACAGTCAGCAAGGCCTGTCCAAACAGTCTTTCAGAGGCATATTTATCAACACAAACCTTATCTCGCTTGGCAAGCTGCCACGTAACTTGTTTCCAAATGCAGTACAAGACAAAACTTGGCACAGAGTCTCTTAGAGTCACGAACAGAACTTTCCACTCTTGAAACTACCGAACAAATTGTTTCCTGCAAAAGCCCACTCCCCGTTCGCTCCTCTTTTGTTTGCTATGGGAGGGGCCAATCATCTCCAAGGTGTGGCTTTACTCCCAAGTCGACCCTTTTTTCTTAGTTGTTGTTGTCTTCTGGGAGTTCTGCGCATACGCACACTGAGAACAGGCTCCAGCTGTTCCTCTGCCCCGCTGCTGTCTACCTCCCTCTCTGCCTCTGACGCAAACCCACGTCTGAGCTTTCCCCAGCCCCCAGGACTGGCCCAGGTTCCTTCCCAACCTCCTCACTGACCGACTCTGTTGCCAGCTCTGCTGGCCGCCGGCGGGCCACAACAGGACTAGAAGACAGTTAGGTCTTCGGAGTCTTCGGGGAAAGGCAGCATACAAGTTGAACAAATGAAAGACCTCCACAGTCCCTTCCAACCTCATTATTCTATGTTCTATGATTCCTGCAATAACAGAGCTTTGAACCCAGAGATTAAATGGACCTTTCCAACTCTCTACTTCTCTGCTCTAAGGCGAGAACTCTCCAAAGGCTACAGATATCATGGGGAGGGGAATGGAAATAAAAATCCCTCATGCAGTTCTTGTGAGTGTGGATGCAGTCCTGATTACTAATTGCTTTGCAAATGAGACATTAGATGGAAATGATTAAGTAGGAGCAGTAGATCTTTTCAAATGTTGGCCATTAAGATAATTTAATATTAATATTCATTTAAAGGACCTTATTTGGTGATGAGATTAAGTTGGCTTGGAATGGGGGAAGGAACTAACATCAGTCAAGACTACCATTGCTTCCTCTCTTTTCCCCGAAAGTTTAAAATGGGACTCAATGCGAGCAGAACAGGGGACTTTTGATGTCTTTCAACAGCACTTGTGAAAAGAGATATACCAAAGTGCAGGTGGTATTTACGACTTACGACCACAGTTGCGCCCCAAAAGGTCTGTCGCTAAATGAAACAGTTGTTAAGTGAGGCTTCCCCATCTTACGACCTTTCTTGCCACCGTCGTTAAGTGAATTACTGCCATTGTTCAATTAGAAACACAGTTATGAAGGGAATCTGGCTTCCCCGTTGACTTTGCTTCTCCGAAGGTCGCAAAAAGGGATAGCGTTGACCCCCAGGGCAGTGCAATCATCATAAATATGAGTCAGTTGCCAAGCTTCTCAACATTAATCAGGTGATCGTGAGGATGCTGCAATGGTCGTAAGTGTGAAAAACAAGCATTTTTTTTTCAGTGCCACTGTAACTTTGAACAGTCACTGTTGTAAGTCAAGGACTAGCTATATAAGAAAGGGGACACAGTGGCTCAGTGACTAAGAGCCTTGGTGGTGCAGCAGACTAAGTGCTGTTATGTAGCACTTAGCTGCCAGCTGCCTGCAATTAGTGCGAGTTCAAATCTCACCAGGCTCAAGGTTGACTCAGCCTTCCATCCTTCCGAGGTAGATAAATTGAGGACCCGGATTGTGGGGGCAATAAGATGACTTTGTAGAAACACCGCTTATGGGGGGCCAAAAGCCCTAATAAGCAGGTATATACAAAAAAGAATGAAGGCTATTGCTATAAATGCATTGTAAGCCGCCCTGAGTCACTGGAGAAGGGTGGCATATACATTGAACAAATAAACAAATAAATAAATAAATAAATAAATAAATAAATAAATAAATAAATAAATAAATAAAACGCTGAGCTTGTCAATCGAAAGGTCAGCAGTTCAGCGGTTCGAATCCCGAGTGCCGCGTAATGGGGTGAGTTCCCGTTCCTTGTCCCAGCTTCTCCCAACCTAGCAGTTCGAAAGCAGGTAAAAAATGCAAGTAGAAAAATAGGGACCACCTTTGGTGGGAAGGTAACAGCGTTCCGTGCACCTTTGCCATTTAGTCATGCCGGCCACATGACCATGGAGACGTCTTTTGACAGCGCTGGCTCTTCGGCTTTGAAATGGAGATGAGCACCACCTCCTAGAGTCGGGAATGACTAGCACATATGTGCAAGGGGAACCTTTACCTTTAATATATTTATGCGGTGCCTTCCTACAGGCTGATTGGTGTGTTGATGGCTGGTGATTGGCTGTTGTTTCCATGTGCTGCTAAATCCTTGGCTCCTAAGATGGTGGTAAATCAGCACTCCTGTTGACTGACAACGGAAAGTTTTAATTTGTTTGGGCCAAATTTTTAATGTGTTTTTATATTGTTTTTAATGTTTGTATTATGTGTATTTTATCTTTTGGCTGTTCACAGCCCTGAGTCCTTCGGGAGTAGGGCGGTATATAAATCCAATTATAAAATAAAATAAAACAAATAAAATATAAGAAACATGAACTAAAGGAAAAAGCTTACACCAATCCCTCCATCTTTTTTTTTTTTAAAAAAAAGGCCCTTACTTTGGTCTCCTGAAGTCTTGAAACATTGCTAATTCTGAAGCTAGCAATGGGAAGCCTCAATGAATTGGGGCTGTGTTCAGACAGCCCATTAAATCACTATATGTCATTGAAGATTCATCTTCAGAAGTGATGGCAGGATGGAGCAGAAGTCCCAAAAAAGGAATTCTGAAAGTTTTATAAGAAGAAAATTTATCGCTTCTAAGGCAAGACGAAGAACATATTAATACAATGGATGAGTTGCTGGTTATTAATCTACCCTTGGCATTTCAGCCCATTGAATTGAAAAACAATGGTCTGATAGCATTTAATTAATGACAGCTTGAAAGGTCAGAGACGAGGTGGGCAAATTTAATAAATAATAAGCAAATGAACGAAATGTGTGTGTGTGTGTGTGTGTGTGTGTGTGTTTAAAGAAGGAACATTTCGCACAGACAATGAAGAACAAGAATATCTCAGGGGTTGCCACAAAGAAGAGGCAGTCAAGGTATTCTCCAAAGCACCTGAGGACAAGAAGCAATGGGTGGAAACTCATCAAGGAGAGAAGCAACTTAGAACTAAGGAGAACTTTCCTGACAGTGAGAACAATTAATAAGAAGAACAACTTGCCTGCAGAAGTTGTGAATGCTCCAACACTGGAAAGTTTTAAGAAGATGTTGGATAACCATTTGTCTGAAGTGGGGTAGGGTTTCCTGCCTAAGCAGAGAGTTGGACTAGAAGACCTCCAAGGTCCCTTCCAACTCTGTTATTCTATTCTAAAGAAAGGCTTGGTGGTGCCCCCATGCCCCGTTTTGGCTTCCAGGTTGGTGCAGGAGGCTTTCCAGGCCCAAAATGGGGTGCAGGGGGGGAAGCTGGCCAGGCACTCATTCATGGGTGGTGGAGCTAGGCTGGGGCAACTGCTGGAGTGCCCACAGAGAGGGCTCTGTGTGCCACCTGTGGCACGCAGTGGTGGGTTGCCCCCCCCCCCCCCCGGTTCGCACCGATTCTATAGAACTGGTAGTAAAACCACTGGGAGGCTCCGCTCACCAACCCCAACGTCATCAGAATGCTTCGGCGCATGCGCAGAAGAGTGCACATGCACGGTTGCTTTGCTCGTGTGTGCATGCAGCCCCGTTGCGAACCGGTAGTAAGGGTAAGTAGAACCCACCCCTGGTGGCACACATGCCATAGGTTTGCCATCACAGCCCTATACCATTTCAGACAAGCAGCTGTCTAGTCTTAAAAACCTTCAGTGATGAAGCACCCACAACTATCCAGGGAGCCTGGATAGCTCTGCAGACTAAAGCACTATAATTTAACACCAGCTGTCTGCAATTAAAGTAAGTTCGACTCTCGCCAGGCTCAAAGTTGACTCAGCCTTCCATCCTTTCTAAAGTAGGTAAATTGAGGACCCAGTTTGTGGGGGCAATAAGCTGACTTTGTATAAAATATACAAAAATATGAAGGCTATTGCTTAATGCACTGTAAGCCACCCTGAGTCTCCGGAGAAGGGCGGCATATGAATCAAATCAAATCAAATAAATAAATAAAAATAAAATAATTCTGAAGGCAAGCCATTCCACTGGAAGTTTCTCCTTAATTCCAGTTTGCTTTTCTCCTTGATTTGATTCCATCCGTTGCTTCTTGTCCTGCCTTCAGATGCTTTGGAAAATAAGTTGACCCCCTTTTCTTTTGGAAATACTGGAATACTGCTATCATGTCACCCCTAGTCCTTCTTTCCTCTGGACTAGCCAAACCCAGTTCCTGCAACCGTTCTTCGTATGTTTTAGTCTCCAGGCCTTTAATCATCTAAGTAGCTCTTCTCTGGGTCTTCTTTGTGTTGTCCTAGGACAGGGGTCTGCAACCTTAAACACTCAAAAGAGCCATTTGGACCAGATTCCCACAGAAAAGAAAACACCGGGAGCCACAAAACCATTCCTGTGCCTGACTATTTCTTGAGCGGCCACAAAACTAGCATATTGTGGAATTGGGATCGTAGAAACACCCAGGAGCATAGAAGAGTTCAGAGGAAGATGCATAAATAAATGTCTTAAACGTATTTATTCATATGATAAATCATATTAACTATGTACAACAGAGATCAAGTCTCATGAGGAACAAACATGAAAAGAGAGAGATGGAGAGAGCGATGGAGAGAGCAAGGTGGAAAAGGTGGGGGGGCTTTTATACTCAGGTTAAGCCCCTCCTTTCCACACAGAGGTGAAGACACTCTCTGCCTCCACTGGTGTCTATATAACACATGTGCCAATGGCTTGCAAATACTTGACACATATGTAGTTGAATTAAATGTTCTGTTTTCTTCTGAAACTTTTCTTTTCTGGGATTTATCCATGATTGACCTACCGGGGGTTGAAAAGCTCAATAAACTGTGTGCCAGCGGATGTTGCACATTGGCGGTTGTGATGCATATTTTGAGTGACAGGGAGCCGCAGCAGAAGGGTGAAAGAGCCACATGCGGCTCCAGAGCCGCAGGTTGCTGACCCCTGTCCTAGGAATACTTCTTTTTTATTTTCAATATTTTTAGGGAAACTGCTTTGTAGAATCTTTTATAAAGGTCAACATTTCCTCCATCCTTACATTTCAGTAGGGACCCTCACTACAACCCAATTTCAAATTTTCATGTTAATTTCAGGGAAGAATGACAAGTTCCAATCCAGCACTTCTTCTTTCAAACTAGTTCATCCTTCATTTTATTTTTTTGAAAGTAACAGATGACACCTAAATCTTTTAAAGCCGGCTATAAAAAAATGCACCTTTATGGTTCATATAGAGAGAGGAAGAGGAAAAAAAAACACCTCCATTTGACTCAATATCAGTCTTTAAAAAATTAATTTTCTTACAGTATGATTCCAAGAGTACATACTGTTCAGGATTTGCTGTCACTTGATGGCAGAGAGTTTTGATCTAATGCATAACTGAAGACAGCACTGAAACTTTAAAACTTTTTTCCGCATCCTTACAAAGTGGTAGTTAAAGTGACAAAGCTTGGCAAAATTGGGAAAGAATGATTGAAATCTGTCTGGAGCATTTTTCTTCACCAGTTCACTCCTAAAATATTCTGGAGGCCTTTGTGCTTCTCCACTCTGAGGTCTTTCAGTGTGTTTAAAAGATGTTTTTAAGACCTAAATCTCACATTTAATGAAAACCTCTTATATTAGAGCAGGGGTCTGCAAACTTAAACACTCAAAGAGCCATTTAGACCCACAGAAAAGAAAACATCGGTAGCCACAAAATCAAGTGGGCGTGGCCAACTTGACATCACTCACTTCTATCAGTCACATGATTGCCTAGCCACGCCTTCCCAGCCAGTCATTAGGACAGAGAACTAGTTGTTTAAAAACACCAGGAACCACAAAACCCTTTTAACTTATCTCTCTCTCTCCCTCTCCCTCTCCCTCTCTCTCTCTCTCTCTCTCTCTCTCTCTCTCTCTCTCTCTCTCCCTCCCTCCCTCCCTCCCTCCCTCCCCACTCTCTCTTCCCCTCTCTCTCTGTATCTCTCTGTCTTTACCCTGGCCACTTCTCCATCCCCCGCCGTCACCCTTACCTTCTGAGGCCAGGCAAGGAGTGACTGGAAGGGCAAGGGGCGGGGCCAGTCAGTGATGGGATCACCCGACAGGGAGCCACAGCAGAGGGCCCAAAGAGCCGCATGAGGCTCCAGAGCTGCAGGTTGCTGACACCCATATTAGAGTCATTTTTCTTCATCTGGGTTATTTTCTTGCAGCAAAACCAACCAGGCATCTTATGTTAAAGGCATTATACGCAACAATGGTTCTTAAATACACTGGGTGTTTCTATTCAACCACCTTTACCCTTTATCTTTTTTTCTTTTCCCATCAAAAATGTATGAACATTGCAGTGTTGACTGTGCATGTTACAAAGTCGGATATACCCTACTTTAAGATGTCTTAAGACACAGTAACAACCCAACCACTTAACAAAACAGACTGTATGGAAGCTGAACTGTTAAGTAAATGTCTCTTTCAAGAAGAGGAAGCTGGATTTTGCACGCAGGAAAGAGATTTCTTTCAAAGGAAAGATTATTTTCTTTCAAATGTTTAGAATCCATTTTGGCCGATTGGCTATGTCATTTCCTTACATTATTTTCCTGTTTTACCCTGACCGAAAGACCCAGATGAGAAATATGGGCAATTAAAGAAATAATACATTAAAGACCATCCTTAACTGTGTGTTAAGGATGAGTGTTCCCTTAAAACTAGAATAGAATAACAGAGTTGGAAGGGATCTTGGAGATCTTCTAGTCCAACCCCCTGCTTAGGCAGGAAACCCTACACCACTTCAGACAAAGATACAAGTGATCTCCGACCTCCGGACTTTTCGTCGGGCCCTAAAAACTCATCTCTTTCAGTTAGCTGGTCTCTCTCGATTTTATGATTTTATGGTTGGTTTTAAATTTTGATATGGATTTTAAATTGATAAATTTCAAACTATGGGCCAAATTTAATTATTTTAAATCTATTTTTAATTGTACTTTATGTATAAATGCTTTTATTTTGGCTGTTCACTGCCCTGAGTCCGAAAGGAGGAGGGCGGTATAGAAATTTGAATAATAAATAAATAAATAAATAAATAATGGTTATCCAACATCTTCTTAAAAACTTTCAGTGTTGGAGCATTCACAACTTCTGGAGGCAAGTTGTTCCACTGATTAACTGTTCTAACTGTCATGAAACTTCTCCTTAGTTCTAAGTTGCTTCTCTCCTTGATTAGTTTCCATCCATTGCTTCTTGTCCTGCCCTCAGGTGCTTTGGAGAATAGCTTGACTACCTCTTCTTTGTGGCAACCCCTGAGAGATTGGAACACTGCTATTATGTCTTCCCTAATCCTTCTTTTCATTAAACTAGACATACCCAGTTCCTGCAGCTGTTCTGCAAACTATTCCTTGGAAATCTCTTTTCATATTGAGTTTTATCTTAGATTTCAAAGATAGGTGTGGAAAGAAATGAAAAATGGTGTTGGAAGAAATATCCATCAGCCTGGAGAAAGATATTGGAAACATGGAGGCTGATTGGAAAGATGGTTTAATGATGAAGCAGAACCACATGGGTTTGAGGTCCTGGGTAGCTGACCACATGGAGTTGAGAGTGGGACGGGTATTTATACCTTCTCTTGGGCTTTGCACTTGAGCTTCCTGTTCCTCTGCAAGAACATGTATTCTATTGGCTGTTGTAGATTCCTATAGGGTCACATTTGTCTGAGCTCCCAGGTTTGGTTGAAGTTTCCTGGGTGATGCAATGTCCTTAGGAGATTCCAAGCAGTGGGCTCTGTGTCTTCTGCTAAATGGACCTATTATGTCCTGAAGGGCCATGTCTTATCATCTCATCACCTTGGAGCTCAAGGACTTTTTTCTTGTTGATAGGCTGGCCCAGTCCTGCTGGCGCTATTAAGAAAGGTGGAAGCTGCTCTCCAAGAACATGTTTCTCCTTTAGGGAAATATAATATTCTGCCTTTTATAATAGTTACCAAAATATTTCATTCTTCTAGGAAAGGGGTGGGTGCTAACTTTGTACAATGGGAATACAGGGGAGGACTATAACAGATACTAGCTTCCTAGTTGGTAGAAAACAGGCATATACAATTACCATTGCTTCAAAGATTTGCCTGTCAGCCTCTATGATGTTTGCTTGCTATCGACTGCCATAGTAATTGGGGGTGAGTGTGTGGTGAGATTGGCATGGGGGGGGGGGAATGTGAGCTGGAGAGAGATGCCCTGTGTGAACTAAAAGGGAGGATTGCTCTCATGTTCTACTGCACAGCTGTATGGATGCCCAGTCAAGGTCAACTGTCCTGGAATACCAGATGGGCAAAAACGCCTGAAGATGCGGCCCACATGACACCAATTGGGTTGGGGATCGGACATACAGCAAGGGTCCTTGGGGGAAGGGATTTGGGGATACTTTCAATATGTAACTTTCATGCCTTTTGCTTCAGACCTTGCTTTTCTTTCATTGCTATCATTTGACACTCAATAAAAATACCTTTTCTCTACAAACATGGAGGGGGGGGATTCCCTTTCTTGGGTTTGAACGGAGGCATGCCTGACATTGCCCTTGACTTCACACAGCATGTTGAAAGACATATTAAAAAAAAAAAAACAGGTGGGGCTAGGATCATATTGTCATATCGTCACCACTATCGGCTCGTCGGAACCGGACCGAACCGGGAGGAGCCCACCACTGGAGGTGGGAATGGTAGGCAAACTGTCCATCAGGGTAGCCTTTTTGACATCCTTCTTTTGATACCTCCTTGCAGTTACAAAGAAAGGTCATTGGGAACCTTGGTGAGCCATGAGTTAGGTTGATACTTCTGATAAACTTGGAAAAAGCATTCCATGGGGCTTGCTTCATCCACAAGCATCTTTAATTTCTGCTCATTTCCATTTATGACCCTTGACTTAATTTATAGCAAATGATGCAAGCTTGTGTTATTTATGCCCATTAATCCTTTAATATCACAAGGTTGTACTTGGTGTCATTTGGTTCTCTAGTAGTGAAGGAACTGTACCCCTTATAATTAGAATGGTATCTTTAGGAGGTGAAAATTAAACTAATTTTATGCTCCCTTGTCCAACTGATCAAAGAGACAGATGGAAGCATTCGAGCATCAATAACCTCTCTGGTTACATTGAAACAAAAGAAAGGTGTTTCATTTTTCTCAAGCTACACCCCCAAAGCCATATTGATGTAAATCCGTTTTCTGTAACAGAATCCTTCCTTCAGTGCAGATCTGGTACTAAGGACTTTGTGATTATTTATTTGATCAACTCCTGAGTTCTGTTTTACTATTGTTATTTTTATGTGGTCTGATATTGTTAAGGATATTGTTGTTGTGTTATTCTTCAGAATCACAAGACTATGTCTGACTTACTTTGGCCATGTGATGTGTGAAGTTTCTGAAAGATGCCCTAAGATGAGCCTCAAGCCAAGTTTCAAAAGAAATGCCGTCATTTATTAGGAGCAACATTCCAGCAATTACTCAATTACTCACTCCTGCCTTTTGGCAGCTCTGCATCGAGAAGAGGCTCCTCCTCTTCGTCCTCTTAACTTAAAGGAGGCTCTGAAGGTTCTGAAGGCCCTGGCTGAATCCCTGCCTCTGGCACCACATCTTCTCCAGCCTCCTCACTGTCTGACTCGAGTGCCAGCTGCACAGGCTGATGGCGCAGCACCACACCAGCCTCCTCGCTGTCAGAATCAGCTACAATCCACACAGGCTGCTAACGGCAGCTACAACAAAAAGTTATTTTTCATCTACGGACAAAAGCATCCCAAGCACGAAAAATCAGTTCAAAGGCAACTGGTTCAACTGGTCAAATTCACGAGATGAGCACCGGCCCCTAGAGTCAGGAACGATTAGCACATATGTGCGAGGGGAACCTTTATCTTTTAAGCCACCTTGAGTTGCCATGTGTGAGTAGGCGGCAATATAAATTTTAAATAAATAAACAAACAAACCAGAAGCCCCCAAAATGATAGATGCAGTCATACTGGGACTCTCTTGGTTAGACAAGTGAAGCCGAGCAGATCCCGAGAGAATATCAGGACCTCTCAGAAGTATTCTGCAAAGGTGAGTGTGACGTCCTACCTCCCTACCGTGAGACAGACTGCACTATCAAAATCATCCCCGGGGCAAAACTACCCAAACCCAAACTGTATGCCATGACGCCCCAGGAAATGCAAGAAATCCGCAAATACATAGACGAAAACCTAGCAAGGGAGGTTCATCGAGCCACCCAAGCCACGGGTCACAGCCCCAGTCCTATTCAAAGAAAAAAAAATAGATGTAATTATGAGATTGTGCATGGGCTTTTAGAGCAATAAACCAGGGGTGGGCTTCAAAAATTTTAACAAACTTGGTTGCTGGGTGGATGTGGTCATGGTGGGTGTGGTCTCCTGCATCATGGTGGGGGGGGGGCGTTTTTGCCCTCCCCGGGCTCCAGAGGCTTTCTTTGAGCCTCCGGGAGGGTGAAAACGTACGGTAGGCCCATTTTTTCACCTTCCCCGAACCTCCTCGAGTGCCCTGCACTTATCTGCATCCAAAATAGGCCATGTGGGGACTCCTGGGAGGGGCGGGGCAGGGTGGGCAGGGCCAGCCAGGAGTGAGATTTGGGGATTCTCCAAACTGCACAGAATCTTAACTAGAGGTTCTCCTGAACCCCTGCGAACCCCCAGCAGCCCACCCCTGCAATAAACAAACAAATAAATGATAAACCTTTCCAGTGTTTTTTCCAACACTTGTTCCTTATTCATGAGAACAATTGTCCACGGACGGAACAGTTTGTTCCATAACAGAACTTACAACAGCGTCGAAGCCAATATCTGATTAGATTGCTTGTTTGTTTGTTTGGGAATCCAAAGGGCAAGTGTCTAGCTGAGAATCTCTCACAAAATGCTGTGTAGGCATTTTAGCAATACAGCATCACTCATCTGCTCGTAACAGACAGACCGAGCAGGTTGTATGCGCACCTCATGCTGAATATTTACAGCAGCAGGTGGCAATCTTACTCAGAATAATAAAAAAAATAAAACCTAGCATGAGAACTGTCCTGAACTCCATCAGCAGAGTTTCATTGATTAATTGATTCAAATAAATTCAGAAAGAAGCATTCCGTGATTATACGGTGCATCTGTCGCCACAGTGCTAGTGGGAGAGTTGGGCAGACGGTTGCGACTGGAGACCAAAAAAAGAACAGATTTTGCTCAAATTAAAATTGCCATCTCCCCCAATTTAGCTGAAGTGGTTCAGGAATCAGAGGAGGAACAACAATCGTGAAGGGGTTATCGCAAGCACATATCCGCACTGCACATATATTGGGCCAAGTTCTCATTGTTTACTCTTTGACGTGAACATCAGCTTCACAATATGTTAGTATCAGCAGATGTCCCCATTTATCACTATGTAGAAGGCATTTACCTGCTGTGTTCTGCATCTCAAACTGTTGTTAACAGGACAAGAACCAGCCAAGTAGTTTTCTAATAAATTGGAAATCAATGTTTGATGATGTTGGAAGCTCTAACACCAGGCTCTAAGACAGTCTATTCATCTGGCGTGGCAATTAGGACCAAATAAGGGAAATATTGCACAACAACGGAGAAAGAAAGGAAAGAGGAGGAGAGGGATAGAGGAGGAGAGGGAAAAAGAAGAATGGAAGAAAGAGGGAGGAGAAGAAGAAAGGATAGGGGACAAGAGCAGGAGAGAAGGTGAGTGTCAGCACTTCAAGTTGCATTTACTCTAGTGCTGACATAAGAAGGAGAAGTGGAGGCATCTGGAAAGGGACGTTTGACTTTTCACCTGCTTATTTTCCCTGGAGATAATATCCCCTAGGAGATGGGAGGGGAGGGGAGAAATTCCTTTGAGCTGGAGTGGTAGATTAGGGGTAGAATGACTTGGAAGATGGCCAATGAGTGCAGGGAAGTGGGGAACGGAAAGGGAGGGTTTTGGGTCTGGAAGTCAGTGTTGGCTTCGATGGAGTCGGATTTAGATATGTCGTGCTTAATAAATAGGAATTTTCCTTCAAAGACTTTGTTTGAAATGCATTTTATTTGAGACGACCTTGAAACCTGACAGTGAAAAAGGGGGAAAAGAGGGGAGGAGTGGGGGAGGGAAAGGAGAAGTAGGAGAGGAGAGGAGGAGGAAGAAAGTAGAAGAAGAGAGGAGGAAGGGAGGGAGGGAGAGGAAAGAAAGAAGAAGGAGAAGAAGATTTGTTGTGAAAAGAGGAAAAAGAGAGAGTAAAAGAGCAATCCCAAATGTAATTAAAATGTCTTATTTTTATGCTTTTATTAGAAAAAAATATGTATATATATGATCAACTATGGATAAGAGAATGTACATTTATAATATGTGTATAAGAAATAAAAATAAAAAAAAACTTTTTTTCAAAAAAACCCAGAATGATTACTGGGGATTTAAATCTAGCATGAAGTCTGGCAAGGTTATACATAGTAATATTTTACTTGTAAATGATAATACACAATAATACATGCACAATATATATATTCACAATAATATGTGCACTAAAAACCGCTTTAAACTTAATGTAAATCGTTCTAAACTTGACTGTAAAAAAATATGGTTTCTGTAATAGAGCTGTCGAAGTCTGGAATGTTCTACTTGATTCAGTTGTTTCATCTACAAATTTTCACAGTTTCGGTCACAAATTGACTTCCGTGGACCTTATGTCATATTTAAATGGTTAGTAGAGGGGGCGTGCCTATTGACTCTGTCCCTGTATTTTTATTCTTCTTCTCGTTTTTGTTTGACAAATTCTAATAAATAAATAAAATAAATAAAGTAGTCCAAGCCATTTTGCTATCAAGAATAAAACAGGCCTGTGACAAAGATGATCCAAATGACTGTTGAATCTGGAATTGGGGTAATGTCCTGAAACACACGATAGGAGGAGATATGTGCTAATGGACCCAAGTGCTCTGTAACCAATAGTTTAATTTGTTCACTCTTATGTTCCCTCCTGAGACAGCTGTCTTACTTTCTCTAATGACAAGGCCATTTCTGAAGACCAGGCAAGGGTGAAATCCAACAGGTTCTGACAGGTCCTGGAGAACTGGTAACAGGAATTTTGAGCAGTTCGAAGAACCGGCAAATGCCACCTCTGGCTGGTTCCAGAGTGGGGTGGGAATGGAGATTTTGCAATATCCTTCCCCTGCCACATCCACCAAGCCACACCAAGCCCACCAAGCCACGCCCACAGAACTGGTAGTAAAAAAATTTGGATTTCACCACTGAGATCAGGCCACTCCTGAAGACCAAGCTGATCTTCTGTTGCTGAAGTTCTTTGCTTGAAAAGAGGTATGACAAACAAGTACTGAATTAGTATAATGTCAGTTCTTTGAAGCAGTCCAGACAGGAAACGAAAAGCATGAATACTTACATTACTTTTATTGTAAAGTTGTAGTAATAGAATTTGCGTATCTGAAAGAACCTCTGCCTTTACTTTCCAGAGAAATAAGGAGGATTCCTTTTAAGAAGCTTTCTTCAGCCCCATCCTTCCTTTGGACTCAGATTCCTATTATGAGACCATGGCTTTTCCTCCCGTTTCCCAAGGTTGCTCTCATAGCCCATTGCATATAAACAAGTGTCAGCATTCTAAGTAATGCACCCATTGAAAGCAGAACGCCGAGGCAGGTTGATTCCTCAAAGAACAATTTATTGGATACATCACATTGGCACAATTGATGAAAACCAAATCTGACGGTTCCCACAGTTTTCATCTAATTAAAAAGTGAATGTTCCCCCTTCCCCCCAGGTCATCGGTCACATTGTCCAATAGTGGTGTTAGCAGGTTGCCTGGTTACTCCACTCCTCTTCTTCTCAGCTGCCTGGTGCAATGACCTTGGTTCCCACAAGAAAACTTTTTATTTTGACTGCCGAGTTGAGCTATCTAAAATCCCCTCCTCCCTTTCTTCCCCCCACTGTATTGTGGCAACCATGAAGCCTCAAAGATGGCCTCATCCAGGCTTGCTTCAGGGTTGTCAGGGGGTACAAATAATTAGCATTTCTTGGTTCCCCGGTTGTATGAGTCAACTGACAAGCTACCATATTTTTCGGAGTATAAGATGCACCTTTCCCCCCCACTAAAAGGGGGTGAAAATTTAGGTGTGTCTTATACACCCAAGGAACACCCCCCCCCCCCCGGCCACTACCCTTTGGCCTCTGCCTCCCAGCAGTTTACCTTCTTGCAGCAAGCAGCAAGAAGAAAAAGCTCATTTCAGCTTCAGCACAGCCTATTTAGCACAAGTTGATTGGATCGTCCTCGCGACTATCAGCTGTATTTCTCTCAGCTGTTTTGCATGGGCCTCTGCTGCTTGCTGCAAGGAGGTAAATTGCTGGGAGCAGATTTTTTTTTTTCTTGTGCTAATCAAGCTGAAAACGAAAATGAAAGTAAAGCAGGCTATTTGCTGTTTGCTGCAATGAGGCAAAATTGCTCAGAGGCAGAGGGAGATTTCTTTTTCTTCTTTTCCTCACCAAAAAAGGTAGGTGCATCTTATAGTCTGGAGTATTTTATACTCTGAAAAAAACGGTATGTCCATTTCTAGTGCTTAAATGCAAAGCGGAAGAGGAGTCAGATTTTTTTTTAAAATCACACTCCTCAGAAAGAAACATTTGGAACTGCTTTTCAAAAAAGGGGACATTGCATTGCAGCCTCACAGGTCAGGCTCAAGTCTATTAACAATATAAGGCAATGCAGGTTTCAATCTGGGTCAGTCAAGTCCAAGTAACAAGGTGTTACCTACTGAATTCTTTTACGAAAGCGTACGAGACAGATGGATCGAGCTTCTTGAAATCAACAAATGGGTGGAATAAAACAGGAACAAGAGAAATCTTTGTATCACTGTCTTGCGGTTCAAGATAAGACGACTTTGTGATGTGTCTTTGGCTTGCCTTTTACATTTTCCAGTGCCACAGATCAAAGCCGTGGCGTGAAGAGCTGGAAAATTGCCAGCTCCCTTGCAGCCATACTATCCTTTGATCCCTGCTGACAGATTCCTTTATCCAATTCTCCATTAGATTTCAGTACACTTTCTGGGCCCAGCAAATCTATTGGACTGCCCATTGAAAATCTACCCCGTAAGAAAAGCTTTTTATTCACCATCTGATTGCATTTCTCGTATTTTCTTAAAACAGGTTGCTCTGGGACTAATCAAAAACAAAATTTTCTTTAGGGCTGAGATTAAAAGATTCTTTTTCTTCTTCTTCTTTAAGGAAGAAATATTGGATCTCACTGCCTCGTTTTGCCAAGGTGAGCAGACAAAATCTAAAGATTATATATACATAAATACACACACACACACACATATGTGTATGTGTGTGTGTATGTGTGTGTGTTTTTCCTCTAGCCAGGTTTTTCCTACGTAACCAAGGTTTTTCTGCAGCCCTAGCTCAGTGGAATCTCATCCACTCGATTCTGGGCTTTTTTCTTTCTGGCAGCCAGCAAGTTCTTGCTGCCAGGTGAGAGACTTATATAGATCTATTTCTGGCTCGTTAGCCATCATCAGTAAACCACACCCACACCCACATCTCATGTATCCTCCCTGTAAAGGTACAATATCTTGCAGAAAAACCTTGGTTACGTAGGAAAAACCTGGCTAGAGTAAAAACACACATAAATCCTACAAAGAAGTAAGAAATATATATTTTGCTGATAAAGAAATAAAGGGAGACTAGTATAGATCTATTTCAAGCTTTTTAGCTTTCATCAGCTAGCCATACCCTTACTTAGATTCGAACTTGGGCTTCCTGCATGTTAGGCAGTTGAATTAACCTTCTCAGCCACAAGTTCTCCTCCTTTCATCTCCTTGAGCCAGGGAAAAGATTAAATGTTTACTAAAACACCTGGTCTACCCCAACATCTTGGGGTAGACCAGGTGTCTCATAAACACTATATGCAGTTTGCATGCATTTTGAGAGTCTGATTCATTGATGGTAAAAATAAGAGGAATTATAAACGGCAGGGTGTGGTACGCTATGAAAATTTTCCCATGGGTACTTGGGTAGTTGGATCCACTGTTTGTTTTGTCTTTCTTACAGACTAAGTACAAAACAGGTACAGTTTAGAAAGTTTTCAGAAAAAAAATGATTCAGTGAAACCCAGGACAAGACCGCCTAAGTCAGTGTTGGCGAACCTTTTTGGCACCGAGTGCTGAAATGGGAGTGTGCTTGCATGTGTGGGGGAGTGCTGGAAACCAGAAGAGTAGCTCCTCGGTGTGCACACGCAGGAGCGCCAGAAACTGGAAGAGCTGAGCTTCTGGTTTCTGGTGTGCATACGCGCGCGAAGACCAGCTGGTGGGCGTGCATTCACGCACCAGAAACTGGAAGCTCAGCATGCCAGGGAGTGACTCTTCCAGTTTCCGGTGCTCCCACACCCGCAAAGACCAGCTGGCAAGTGCACGCCAGAACCCGGAAGAGCAACAGGTGACGGCTGGCATGCCCAGAGAGAAGGCTCTGTGTGCCACTTCCAGCACATGTGCCATAGGTTCCCATCATGGGCCTAAGTCTTGAGAGTTCCCTAAGTTGGAGCTCCCAGTTTACAGTTAGAGATGAACTAAAAATCCTTAGTAAAACAACAACAACAACTTTGAGATTTTTATCATGCCCCAAAGATCCCCAGTTTTCCGCTCCCAAATCCTAAGAGAAAGCTTGAGAATTACCAGTTGTTGGTTTATGTGAAATGAAATCAATACCATAAACAATATTTAATGAAAAGAGGGAGTAAGGTTGACAGGATAGCAGCGTTCCGATATCTCAGGGGTTGCCACAAAGAAGAGGGAGTCAAGCTATTCTCCAAAGCACCTGAGGGTAGGGCAAGAAGCAATGGGTGGAAACTAATCAAGGAGAAAAGCAACTTAGAACTAGAAGAACTCCAAGGTCCCTTCCAACTCAGTTATTCTATATTCTAAGAAGAGAAGCAACCTAGAACTAAGGAGAAAGTTCCTGACAGTGTGGACAATTGCTTGATGGAACAGCTTGCCTTCAGAAGTTGAGAGTGCTCCATCACTGGAGGCTTTTAAGAAGAGACTGGACAGCCATTTGTCTGAAATAGTATAGGGCAGTGATGGCTAACCTTTTTGCCATCGCGTGCCAGGAGTGGGGCGGGGGTCACACGTGCACATGCCCACAACCATAATTCTCTGTGCCCTGCCCCCGTGGATGCGTGCATGATGCCTCCATGCTCCCCCCGCTCCTGGCACGCAATGGCACGGTAGGCCCGTCTTTTGCTGTCCCAAGCCTCCAGAGCCTTTCTAGGAGTCTGGGGAGGGTGAAAACGGCCTTCCCCACTCCTGGAGGCCCTCTGGAGGCCAAAAATGGCCTGTTTGCCAACTTCTGGTCCTACCATGCCATACGTGTGCCATTGGTTCGCCACCACGGGTATAGGGTCTCCAGCCTGACTAGAAGACCTCCAAGGCCCCTTCCAACTCTGTTATTCTGTTCTGTTCTGTTCTGTTCTGTTCTGTTCTGTTCTGTTCTGTTCTGTTCCGTTCCGTTCCGTTCCGTTCCGTTCCATATTCCCTTTCATCATAGTAGTTCTATGGGTTAATATTGTGGAAAATAAGGTTCTATTATTGTCTTTTTCAGTAGAATCCACATTGGCAGGGTTTTCTGTTCACACATTTCCTTTTATTGTAAGTCTACAGGAAGCGGAATTTCTCTGGGATGCATTTATATGGCTCGGCAATAAACAGATCGAGGACTATATGATCAAATGAATTCAGTAAACCCTTCAAGGAGCCATTCCTGGTTTAGAAAAGTGTAGGCATCAGGTCCAAGAAATGGCCACTGTGACTGACAATCCTGGGGGTGGGTGGGTGATACACCTTGAGAATATCCAGAAAGGAAGGCTGTTTTGTAAAATCATACAGAACAATAGAATCTACTTGAGATTTGCAACACTTATTATAGAGGATCCAAAGCTCTATTTAGTATTGACTTATTGCATTTATCAACTTGTCCTCACTTGGAGAATTTGAGGTCACATACATGAGGAACACCTAGTTTCAGCCCCGTGACTCCAAATCTCCATGAAAGATTGAGTTAAAAAGGAGTCACTCCTTGGGAAAGTTGGATCAGTCTAGCACTGTGATGGTGAACCTATGACATGCGTGCCACAGGTGGCATGGATAGCCATATTGGTGGACATGAGAGCTCAGTTCCAGCGTGCCTGCGTGCGCTGGCCAGCTGATTTTCAGGCCTTCTGGGCCTGGGAAACAGACTGTTTCCTGCCTCCAGAGGGCCTTCTTGGGGGGGAGGCAGTTTTCACCCTCCCCAGGCTCCTAGAAAGGCTCTGGAGGCTGGGGAGAGCAAAAAACGGGCCTTCCAGTCCCACCGGAAGTTGGCAAACGGGCCGTTTCTAGCCTCCAGAGGGCCTCTGGGGGGTGGGGAAGGCCGTTTTCACCCTCCCCCAAGCTCCTAGAAAGACTCTGGAGCCTTGAGAGAGAGAGAAACATGCCATCGTTTGCCAGGAGCAGGGGGGAGGGGGGTCGCGCATACATGCGCAGGGGCGGGGCACATAGAATTATGGATGCGGGCACGCATGTGCGTGACACCCCCTCCCTTCCCCCCCACTGCTGGCACGCAATGGCAAAAAGGTTAGCCATCACTGGTGTAGCACCTCAATCACTATCAGCCTCATATCTTCGTACGATATGAAATTTCATACTTCATATATGTTCATGCATACCAAATGCCAGTGATAACAGTGGGTTTTATTTATTCATTTTTCTGTAATGGGTAATAAATCAGCATAAGGCGCCCTAGTAGTAAATGCTGGGAAGCTGATTCAATACAGAGTCCGTTGAAAAAGGGAACCTACTTAATCTCCATTACTACCGCCTATAAAATCCATATACTTCTTGGAGGACTGTGGTATACCTATTTGGAACATACAGTCGGGTAATTTATGTACTGGATGGCTTATTGACATTGTTGTGGCTGTTTTAAGATGAGAGTAATCTCCTCTTTTCCTTTTCCTCATTTTTAGAAAAAAAATAATTGTGGTTTTCAATTAAAATTATATATAATGCCAGGCAGTGAGAGGAAGTAATACAATGCCAAAGAAAGAGAATAAAATGCACAACTTTATAAGGTTTAAAAATACCTGAGTAGTAGTAGTAGTAGTAGTGGTAGTGGTAGTGGTAGTGGTAGTGGTTGTGGTTGTGGTTGTGGTTCTTCTTCTTCTTCTTCTTCTTCTTCTTCTTCTTCTTCTTCTTCTTCTTCTTCTTCTTCTTCTTCTTCTTCTTCTTCTTCTTCTTCTTCTTCTTCTTCTTCTCCTCCTCCTCCTCCTCCTCCTCCTCCTCCTCCTCCTCCTCCTCCTCTTCCTTCTCCCTCTCCCTCTCTCTCCTTCTCCTCTTCCTCTTCTTCTTCTTCTTCTCCTCCTTCTTCTCCTTCTCCTTCTCCTTCTTCCTCTCCCTCTCCCTCCCCTTTCCCTTCCTCCTCCTCCTCCTCCTCTTCCTCTTCTTCTTCTTCTTCTCCTCCTTCTTCTCCTTCTCCTTCTCCTTCTTCCTCTCCCTCTCCCTCCCCTTTCCCTTCCTCCTCCTCCTCCTCCTCCTCCTCCTCTTCTTCTTCTTCTCCTTCTCCTTCTCCTTCTTCCTCTCCCTCTCCCTCCCCTTCCTCCTCTTCCTCCTCCTCCTCCTCCTCCTCCTCCTCCTCCTCTTCTTCTTCTTCTTCTTCTTCTCCTTCTCCTTCTCCTTCTCCTTTTCCTTTTCCTTCTTCCTCTTCCTCTCCCTCCCCTTCCTCTTCCTCTTCCTCTTCCCCTTCCTCCTCCTCTTCCTCCTCCTCTTCTAATTCTTCTTCCTCTTCCTCTTATCCCCCTTCTCCTCCCATTTAATTGCTAGAGAAAAGGATACCGCATATATATCTAAAGAAAGCCCAATGATACTCATCATTTTGTCATTACACAAGTGGTGTAAATTTAGTAATTTGCACCATCTTTGTCACTTGCATATAGATGATACGAAACATGTGACATTATAAGCCATCCTTCTCCTCTTCGCCCACCCTGTGGATGCTCATGGATGGACCCAGTTAGTCACGGTGTCAAACATATCCCACATTTTCCTTTTTTTTTACTGATAGGTATGGAAAAAGCAGGTTAAAAATATATATTTTACTCACTTATCTGAGAAAAGATGGGCTATAACCAATTCGAGGGAAAAATCAATTTTCAGGTTTTCAAAAATAAATTAAGTTACATGCTGGGCAAAAGGTTTTTTTTTTTTTTTAATGTAACTTCAACTATCAGAGTGACATAGCAATAAATAGCATTTGGAGACACCTCAAAACTGTATGTTAATCAGTGTCATTATTATTTTTTCTTCAGCTGTAAGATAAATTAATTCCGGAAAGCAATAAAGGTTGGGTTGCTCAAGATAGTACATAAGACCTTTTGGAAACTCGGTGTCTTGCAATTAGGATACTAATCAAAGCACATTTCATATTCATTAGGCTTATTCTTTCTTGCAGTGTTGAACAATTATATTCCCACGTATTTAAAAAAAATGTGCACGATTCACAGTGTTAACTCCTCTGAAACCTGAGATGTATATAAGTGAACTCAGCTGTTTTTCTTTCTCCTGCTGCCTGTGGTTGGTATCGCTACAATTTTTTTTTACTAGACATAGGTATATCTGTCTTGTTCACATATCTTTCTCAGTGTGTTCTAAGCCAACAACAATCTCCTTCGTGTGTGCATTTGGCTTCCTCCAGTGATGGGATTCAGCCGGTTCGGGCCGGTTCAGGTGAGCCAGTTGTTAAATTGCTGGCTGGCCCCTCCCCACCCTGCCCCTTCCAGAAGTCCCCACGTGTCCCATTTTGGCTCCCAGGTAAGTCTACTAGGCCCAAAATGGGGCACAGGGGGTGTGGCGTGCCCCCCCCGTGCCCCGTTTTTGCTCCCAGTAGGCTGCAGGGAGGCCTCCTAGGCCCAAAATGGGGCACAGGGAGGGCATTGCATCCCACCCCCCACAGCCCATTTTTGCTGCCGGGGGGGTGCAGGAGGCCGAGTTCTGCCTGTCACACCCCCTAGTCACACACACCATGGCCACACACACCCAGCCAGTCAATAGAGCAGAGAACCAGTTGTTAAATTATTTTAATCCCACCACTGGCTTCCTCCCTCTCCATCCTGCTTAATTTTATTTTAATTTAATTTTTTTAAATTTAAGATCTTTATTGTTTTAATGTTTTATACTGCATTTTATTCAATTTCTGTAAGCTGCCTAGAGTCTCCTTGGCCACGATGGGGTGGCGTTTAAACTTGATAAATAAAATAAATTGAATAAGCAATACTTCAAGACAGAATTTTTATGTACGCTTGTTGTTTTTAAGTGGATTCTGAATATGGGACATTTAGCAATAGCAATAGCACTTAGACTTACATACCGCTTTACATATGCTTGACGGCGCTCTCTAAGCAGTTTACAGAGTCACCATGTTGCTCCCAAACAATCGACCTTGGAAGGATGAAAGGCTCAGTCAACTTTGAGCTGATCAGGATCAAACTGCTGACAGTAAACAGTGAGTTTGCCTACAATACTGCGTTCTAACCACTGCACCACCACGGCTCCTTTAAAGAGTTTAAAGGAAATCAGTATATTAATCCAAAGATGATTCTGGGTAAACATGAATATGAATGTACCTGCTTGAAAATTCTCCGATTTATTTAGTAACTTTTTTATTTTTTTATTTTAATTTTGATTTATATGCCGCCCTTCTCCGGAGACTCAGAGCGTCTTACAATGCGCTAAGCCCCCACAACTGGGTCCTCAATTTACCTACCTTAGAAAGGATGGAAGGCTGAGTCAACCTTGAGCCTTGGTGAGATTCAAACCTGCAGTAATTGCAGACAGCTGGTCTTAATAACCAGCGTAATAACAGGTTGCCTTAGACCACTGTACTACCAAGGCTTTACCAAGTAACAATCCTTCACTTCCTTTTCTCTTTGAACCCACTCTTTAAACAATCTCAATCCTGGACTTTCTTTTGTTAAGGATTAAACCTGGTTGAGGAAGGAAAATAAGGCCTGTCCAATCCAAACCATGCTTCTAGGATGTGTGTCTATATTTCAAATTTATTTTTGGAACCCCTAAATACTTCACAACCGAAGGCAAGAAGGAAAAGCTATGAAACTATTTTTTTTATCAGCTGAAAAGTGTATTTATGCAAAAAGCAAAGTTTGATTTTCTAAATCCCAGTGGGTTTAGAAGAAGGCCATGCCCATTCTCCTGCAAGTCCTTTTCTTACTTTATAATGAATGCTGTGCCAACCATTTTCATGTTTTTAAAACTTTTCTCTTTGTGCATTACACCCCCTCATTCAGTGGAGGGATTCAAATAATTTAACAACCGGTTCTCTGCCCTAATGGCCAGCTGGGTAGGCATCGCCATGGTGGGCATGGCCAAGGCGTGTGACAGGCAGCTCTCAGCCTCTTGCACCCCCCTGGAAGCAAAAACGGGCCCTGAAAGGGGGATGTACTGCACTCCAGCACCCAATTTGGGCCTAGTAGGCTTCCCTGAAGCCTCCTGGGAGCAAAAATGGACTGCAGGGTGGGGCATACAGCCTTCCCCTTGTGCCCCGTTTTGGGCTTAGTAGGCCTCTCTGCACTTATCTGGGAGCCAAAATGGGGCATGTGGGGACTCCTGGAACGGACGGGGCAGGGCCAGCCAGCAATTTAACTATCAGTTCGCCCAAACCGGCCTGAACTGGCTGAATCCCACCACGGCCCTCATTACCAAGGTCTTTTCCAGATCCTGAAGTGAGGAAATTGGGACTGAGAAATATTGGCTCCCTCCATCACAATGCAACTGTAGTAGGTTCAACAGGAATCACTGAAATAAAATTTAAGGGAGGTCTGAAGCACCGGGAGAGTAAAATGGTAAAATAAATGCCCTTTATGGAGAGGAAGTAAAAAAAAAAAAAAGTTAAGGAAATTACAGGGTTTACTCTAGCGCCGAGTAATTCATTGCCCTGACGGATAATTGACAGGCTCAACCTAAAGAAAGTGTGGTACAGTTAAAGGGCATTTTGTCTCATTGTATAAAGAGATTTTTTAATGATTCTGCCCACTATCGGCTTGCAATTAACTTGATTTTTTGTTGTTAGCATTTTGCAAAAGCAAGAAAAAAAAGCGGTTCTAAGAAAGCATCTGGATTAATGCATGTGTGTGTGCACAGTGTCAGATAATCAAAGCTTGAAATGCAAACTCTGAAGCTCAAGGACATCCTGCGGATTTCTGACTTTTCCTGGAGGAATTGTCGGCCATAAACCAGAACAAGGACTGATACAATGAGACCTGTTGTAATTGCCACATAGCTTCTTTTGTGACAGATAAAATCTCTCCTTTTGAGTTTGCCATCATTGTTTAAAGGAAAATATACACAATTTCTCCTCTCTTCTTTGTAGTAGCTGTTTTTTGGTTTTTTTAATCCCCCAGATAAAAACAAGTCTGACAGTGGAATAAATTTTCAGAAGTGCTCCAGCAAACATTCTCTCTTTTCAAATAAATGTTACAGTTTGTGTCGGGAATTTACACTTGTCCCCCAAATCATAGAAGGTATGCCTCTCTCCCTCCTTCCTCAGGCGGTGTTATTTTCATTTGTAAATAATAGCACATAGAACTTGTTCGTGTGTCACCCAAATCCAAAGTTCCTTTAATTATCTTTTATCGAATAAGACAGAATGAGTTTGGTTTGCAACAACATGTTAAACCATAAAGCATGATTTATCAACTTAAATAAGTGAGTTCACCCGACGCTTGGAGTTGATCTGAGCATCTAATTAAATTCAAAAAGTAAAGAACAAAATCTAGCAAGACGTGGCTGTTATAAAGCCAGACGCAAATAAACCACATCGTCTGTGCAACCCAATCATATGAGCTAAGAAGAGAACTGATAGAAACCATGTCAAACAAAGAAGAAGGAAGAAGGAGTCAAGCTATTCTCCAAAGCACCGGAAGGCAGGACAAGAAGCAATGGATGGAAACGGAACAAAGACAGAAGCAAGCTAGAACTAAGGAGAAATTTCCTGGCAGTTAGAACAATCAACCAGCGGGACAGCTTGCCTTCAGACATTGTGAGTGTTCCAACAAAGGAGGTTATTAAGAAGAGACTGGACAGCCATTTGTCTGAAATACTGATATAGGCAGTGGTGGGATTCAAATAATTTAACAACCGGTTCTCTGCCCTAATGACCAGATGGGTGGGAGTGGCCATGGTGGGCATGGCCGGGAGTGTGTCAGGCAACACTCGGCCTCCTGCACACACACCCCGGAGCAAAAACGGGCCGTGGGGGAGGGCATGCCCTCCCGCGTCCCATTTTGGGCCTAGGAGGCCTCCCTGAAGCCTCCTGGGAGCAAAAACAGAGTGCATGGAGACTCCTGTCAGGGGCGGGGTGGGAAGATGTAGGGCCAGCCAGTAATTTAACAACTGGTTCTCCCAAACTGGCCTGACCAGTTGAATCCCATCACTGGATATAGGGTTTTCTGCTTGAACAGGGGGTTGGACTAGAAGACCTCCAAGTTCACTTCCAATTCTGTTACTCTCTATTCTGTATACATCTCTGTTTTCACAGCATCCTGAAGCATAGCTAGCTGTCTGGTTGTTCAGGAGACAGAGTAAGAGAAATATTTTTTGCATTCATCTGCATGGTGTTATAAGCCAAGTCCCTACCATCACTCTCAATCCCTGATAAAATTGTCTTTTGTCAGATTCCCAAGAACCAAGAACGACACATGGTGTGACTTCTAAGTGGGTTTTTTCTTTTTGTTCACCTACAGATAGAATCTTGCCAGATTAAAACAATTATCTGCCAACGAGAGATGCACTCTGTGAACTACTAAGGAGGGATTGTCTTTCCCGTCTTCCTGCCTATCAAAATTCTAGTTTCGTTACCTCTTTGTCCCTCGGGGATGCAACTCCTCTTTTCCTGGGACTCCAGACTTCATTCTACCCCATCTTTATTCATAAAACAATAGGAAGCTATTGCAGATTTCGTAGAAGAGATTACATATAATGTAGCGATACGATAATCCAAAATAGGACTATATGAAAGGGAAAAAAATCAATTGACGTCTATGAGCAATGAGCCAATCTATGGCTCACATTATTTAAACATAGTGAAAATTAGCAGCTGCCTCCCCCATGGCTTGCTAAATTGCTAAATCTGGGGAAGAGTGCATGTGTTTGTGTGCCTTAGCATATTTTGCAATTCAGCCTGTCTGTTGAGTTTCTTATTCAATATATTTAACGGTATTAATTCAGCAAGCCAGTTGAGCATATTTGTTTGGATTTAGTCATAGCGATTTACCTTACATTGGATAGCCTTGGGATTATCTCGTCTGATATTTAGGCTTGCTCTACAGATCTGATTTTCTGAAGGTTTCCAGCTTTGTTTCTTGCCATTACTAATTTCTCACAATGCTTTCGGGATATTGAAAATGTTTCGTTATGTTTGAAATGTAAGAAATACTGTCTTTTTTTTTTTTAATGCGCTGGTATGTTTTCCAACTTCCAGGTTGGGAAGGTTGGTGTTTTAAATTTGCAACAAATTTTTTTTTTGGTTTTGTTCTCTGTTGCTTGTTTGAGCCATCTGTTCTTCCGAAGAGATTGCTATTTCTGCTGTGGCTGGTAGGAGCAACATCGAATGAATATCAGCAAAGAGAACAGAAAGGGAGATTCTGAGACTCCCCTCTTTCAAAAGTATCTTCCAACTCTCTTAATGTATTTCCCCCCTGATAGGAACCTGGGCAGAAATGTTATCTCCGGTAACATTGTACTGCAAACTAGGGCATACAAAACCTTTGCTAGACCAATTCTTGAATACAGCTCGTCTGCCTGGAATCCACACTATATATCTGACATTAACACAATTGACCAAGTCCAGAGGTATTTCAGAAGAAGAGTTCTCCACTCCTCTGTTCGCAACAGAATACCTTATGCCACCAGGCTTGAAATTTTGGGCTTGGATAACCTAGAACTATGCCGCCTACGATCTGACCGAAGCATTGTATACAAAATTATCTGCTACAATGTCCTACCTGTCAACAACTTCTTCAGTTTCAACCTCAATAATATAAGGGCAAACAATAGATACAAACTCAAGGTAAACTGTTCCAAACTCTATTGCAGAAAATACGACTTCAGCAACAGAATGGTCAACACCTGGAATGCACTACCTGACTCTGTTGTTACATCCTCTAACCTCCACAGCTTCAACCTTAAACTGTCTACCGTGGACCTCACCCCATTCCTAAGAGGTCTGTAAGGGGGCACGCATAAGCGCACCATCGCGCTTACCATCCCTGTCCCACTGTCCCATTTATTTGTACTCATTACCTGTGCTCATGTCCATGTTTATACTTATACCTGTTATTGAGTACATGTTCTACAAATTAAATAAATAAATAAATGGATGGTTGGTTGGTTGGATGGATGGATAAAATAAATAAATAAATATTTTTTGGAAACTAGGCAGTGGAAAAGGATAGAGGTGGGAGAAATATCTAGATTGAATAGCCAAGAAGCAGATGCAGACAGAGATAAAGATCCAAGAGAGGAATATGGGAGGCGAGTCAAAAAAAGCATAGCAATTAAAGTATTGAAGTGGGCAAGAGACGATGGATAGACGATTTCTTCTTTTTTTGTTATTGTTCTGATTTGCTTTTCCCTTTCTTTCTTTCTTTCTTTCTTTCTTTCTTTCTTTCTTTCTTTCTTTCTTTCTTTCTCTCTCTCTCTCTCTCTCTCTCTTTCTTTTTTTTTAGGTAGGTGACATAACTAGAAGTTAGGTAGGATAGAACAAAAAGATCTCTTAATAAAAGGTGACATGATTAAAAGGTAGAATAAGTGATAGAAATAAGAGAAGAGGGAATACTAGTGTATATGCTTTTATATAAAAAAATAAAAGTAATAACAAGAGAAAATATGGAATAATTGAATAATGATAGATTGCAATTTAATATAAATGTGTATCATTATTAGAAATACATAAGCTAATTGATTGTAATAACTATGATTAATTCTACTAGTTTTACTGGTATTAGAATATAGTGCCACACTGTTCACGCATTGATATATTTGTAAAAAAGAAAAAAAAAAGAAAAAACTTGGGGGAAAAAAAGAAAATAAACAGAGATGATGCTTACATCTACCATCCCTGCAGGAGGAACAATTTCCTGGTCCCACTTGCTGATGGTGTGCGTTTATGGATGTAATTGATTGTTGTTAAATTAATCATAGTTTTAAAACTGTGGAAAGGAGATGCTCAGTGGTCTTGATTTTCAAGTACAGGTAGCTCTTGACTTACAACAATTCATGTGCTGACTGTTCGCAGTTACAGCAGTACTAAAAAAAGTGTCTTATGACCATTTTTCACACTTATGACTGTTGCAGCATCCCTATGATCAAAATTCAGATGCTTGACAAATGGTCCACATTTATGATGGTCACAATGCCCCGGGGTCATGCGATCGCCTTTTGCTACCTTCTGACAAAGAATGGGAAAGCCAAATTCACTTAACAACCATGCTACTAACTGAACAACTTCAGTGATTCACTTAACAAATATGGCAAGAAAAATCGTAGAATGGGACAAAACTCACTTAACTAATTTCTCACTTAACAACACACATTTTGGGATCAATTGTGGTCGTAAGTTGAGTACTAGCAATAGCACTTAGCACTTAAACTTATATACCACTTTACAGACCTTTACAGCCCTCTCTAAGCTGTTTACAGAGTCAGCCTATTGCCTCCAACAGTCTGGGTCCTCATTTTACCCACCTCGGAAGGATGGAAGGGTGAGTCAAGTTTGAGCTGGGATGGATGGATGGATGGATGGATGGATGGGGAAGGGAAGGGAAGGGAAGGGAAGGGAAAGAAGGAAGGAAGGAAGGAAGGAAGGAAGGAAGGAAGGAAGGAAGGAAGGAAGGAAGGAAGGAAGGAAGGTATAGTATTTAGACTTAGATACCACTTTACAGCCCTCTCTAAGCGGTTTACTGAGTCAGCCTCTTGCCCCCAACAATTTGGGTCCTCATTTTACCCACCTCGGAAGGATGGAAGGCTGAGTCAACCTTGAGCCTGGTGAGATTTGAATTGCCATATTGCAGACAGTCAGCAGAAGTAGCCTGCAGTACTGCATTCTAACCACTGCACCACCGCAGCTCAGTACTAAACATTCTTGTACTAAACATTCAGTTCAGTTTCCTTCTTCCATGACACTTAGGAGATCTCTAAAATTATTGCTTTCACCCAATTCCCCATTCCTTATTCCTCCACCAAAGAAGGGTCCATTTCAGTGGTGGGATTCAGCCGGTTATATCCGGTTTGGGCGAACTGGTAGCGTTGACTGTGATAGGTCCTGCCCACCTACCTGGAAGTAATGCCATCCTATTTAGCCATGTTTTGGAGGCCATGCACATGTGTTGAAAGTACATATGAGCAAAGTGCATGGGCAGAAGGCGGAGCATGCACGTAAGGTGATGCATGCGAGCGAAGCTAGCGTTGGCGCCCGCGTGCTCACATTTGCAAACCAGTAGGGAAGGAAAGTGAATCCCACCTCTTCCATTTGGCTGGGTTGGAATAAGGATTCCTGCTTTGGGCAGGAGGTTGGACTAGAACAGCTCTCCGGTGTGTGTGTGTGGGGGGGAGTTGGAAAGGGGAGAGGGATGGTTCTGTCTGAGTGGCAGGTGTGTGTGCTTGTGTTTGCTGCTCGTGCAAATGGAGCTTCGTATGCACTCCCATGCCACTTGTGCAGCCCAGTTCTGATCAGGCCATGGCCTGGGGGTTAAGGGACCCCTGGACTTGAAGACCTCCAAGGTCCCTTCCAGAATTCCTAGGATTCTATTTCTATTTCAATTTCTTTCAGGAGGTTGCTCTGAACTTAGGACAAGAATAGAATAGAATAGAATAGAATAGAATAGAATAGAATAGAATAGAATAGAATAGAATAGAATAGAATAGAATAGAATAGAATAGGAGCCTTGGTAGTACAGTGGTTTAATGCACCCTGTAATTAACACAGCTGCCTGCAATTTCTGCAGGTTCGAATCTCTCCAAGGCTCAAGGTTGACTCAGCCTTCCATCCTTTCTAAGGTAGGTTAAATGAGGACCCAGTTTGTGGGGGCAATAAGCTGACTTTGTATAAATATACAAAAGTATGAAGGCTATTGCTTAACGCATTGTAAGCTGCCCTGAGTCTCCGGAGAAGGGCGGCATATAAATCAAATAAAAATAAAAAATAAATAAAACAAATAAATAAATAGAATAAAGAATAGAATAGAATAGAATAGAATAGAATAGAATAGAATAGAATAGAATAGCATAGCATAGCATAGAATAGCATAGAATAGAATAGCATAGCATAGAATAGAATAGAATAGAATAGAATAGAATAGAATAGAATAGAATAGAATAGAATAGAATAACAGAGTGGGAAGGGACCTTTGAGGTCTTCTAGTCCATCCCCCTGCTTAGGCAGGAAACCCTCCACCACTTCAGACAAATGGTTATCCAACTTCTTCTTAAAAACTTCCAGTGTTGGAGCATTCACAATTTCTGGAGGCAAGTTCTTCCACTGATTCATTATTCTAACTGTCAGGAAATTTCTCCTTAGTTCTAGGTTGCTTCTCTCCTTGAATAGTTTCCACCCATTGCTTCTTCTCCTGCCCTCAGGTGCTTTGGAGAATAGTTTGACTCCCTCTTCTTTGTGGCAGCCCCTGAGATATTGGAAGACTGCTATCATGTCTCCCCTAGTCCTTCTTTTCATCAAACTAGACATATCCAGTTCCTGCAACCGTTCTTCATATGTTTTAGCCTCCAGTCCCCTAATCATCCTGGTTGCTCTTCTCTGCACTCTTTCTAAGAGTCTCCACATCTTTTTTTACATCGTGGCGACCAAAACTGAATGCAGGACATTCTTTAAAATATGACTCAGGTATGACTTTTTCATGATATATTGTCTCCTTATTCTGCTACCTTCCCGATGCCTTGATAGGCCGTTGAATTCCAGGGTGCTGTTGTTTATTCAGCTGAAGGACCGCCAGCAAAATATACCTGGGTTAATTCTGAGATGGTGATTAAGAAAACAAACAGACAAAAATTTTCAATCGTAGCCCGAACATCGCCTAGGAAAGAGGGCAAAAACTAATATCCTTTGTATTTCTCGTGTGTGTGTGTGTGTGTGTGTGTGTGTGTGTGTGTGTGTGTGTGTACGACTATGTTTCAAGCGAGTGACAGGACAGGGCAGCATGTTAGACAATATATATTGCATGGCCAGCAAATGAATTAGAAATAAACTTTCCAAATGTCACACTCCAGGCTGTTATCAATATGTATCAACATCCTCAAGCTACTTCGCCGTAGTAAATGTCAGTTGAAATTTTTATGTCTTTTATAGCTTCTGTGCAATTTGTAATAAGCTATGTGCATGCCCATTATTTTATGAGAAGGGAACAACTGTCAATTGGAGGCATTTGTAATGTCAGGAGTTCTATTAGAACATGACCAGGGGCTGAGAAAGAAACAGAGTCTTAACTTCCAAGTTTACATCTTTGGACCGCGCTTCGGTGGGGGGAAAAAAAAAGAAGAAGAGAACTGGGCATCTCCGAAATTCAGTGACTTTTATTTTGGGGGGGCAGTTACCTTTTCAAATTAATAATTTAACTTACATTTCTTATAGTCTCATTATTGCACGGCTATTTCATTAACTAATCATTACGGCATGGAGGTTTATAGCTTTTCTCGACTAAGGTACCAGCAACATTAAGGGGTGACTCTGACTTGCCAAGAAGTAACTCTGATTTGTAAGTTGTGCTTGGAGCGATATGGATTTTTATACCCATTAGAAATCTTTTTAGCTTTAAAAAAAAATATATATTTAAAGTCGGGGGAAGGGAGGGAGAGGGAGAAGGTAGGATTTTTTTAAAAAAATTCTTCCTGGCATGATTCATCTCCTGTAGATTTTTTCTATTAGGCGACGAAGCTGCGATATTAAGACGGAATATATAAATAATTCCCATAATTCCTGAAGAAGAGAGTGAAATAATTACGTCCTGAACATTTCATTATGAATGGAATTCTGTCAAAAGTTTTAGAGGAGGGCATTAACACAAATTAAGGTTTTAGAAGCCCGTTCCTTTAAGAAGCATCAAATGAGGAGTAAACAGGCGAAGTCTCTTCCATTGTTAGACAGAGGGATTGGTAGACCGATATAAAATATTTAAAATGCCATTATATTTTTGAATCGTCGAATAAGGAAGAGTGAGTTTTCATAACCTTCCAAGCTCTGTAGAAATATTTGCAAAAATGATATTATATCTTCTTGTAGCATCCATTTTTGGCTTCCTTGCCAGTTATGAGCACTGTTGCATCAGATTTGAAGGTTGGATTTGACTGTTTTGGGGCAAAAAAGGAGTCTAGCAGAAACTACAGTGGCTACCCAGGTGGTTCTCGACTTGCGACCATTTTTCTTTTAGCAACCGTTTGAAAAAAGTTACTTATGACCAGCCCTCACATTTGTGACCATTGCTCCGTTCCTGTGATCACCTAAATGTGATTTGGGTGCTCAGCAGATATTTAGGATGATTGCAAATTCCCAGGCTCACATGATCGCCTTTCACAGCCTTCCCAACCGGTTTTCGACAAGCAAAGTCAATGGGGAAGCCTGCAAGTCCTAGTCATGAGGTGTTTTGCTTAATGACTGTGGCAAAAAATGTCATAAAATTGGGTATGGTTGTATGATGCTTATCTTCATGACCACCTCATTTAACAATTCATTTTCTGGTTCCAGTTGTAGTCGTAGGCGAAGATACCCTGCAGTGACTTTCCATATTCAGAAGCAGTCTACCTGTTGTGGCCTGTGAGCCGCTGGCCCCTCCAGCAGCCAAATCAGAGGAGGAGGAGGAGGTGGTGGAGGAAGAGGAGGAGGTCTGGGAATCAGGTACAGCATCAAGACAAGAGAGAGCTCCGAAGGGGAAGAAGGAATGGAGCTGGCAGAGAGAGGGAGAGAGGGGAGAGAGAGGGGGGGGAGAGGGAGAGGGGGAGGGAGGGAGGGAGGGAGGGAGGGAGAGAGAGAGAGAGAGAGAGGGAGGGAGAGAGAGAGAGCCTGGGTTGTCCGTCAGCCCTCAGATGGAGAACCAATAGCCCCCAAGTCTGGAAATGGCTGATGAGGAAGAGGAGGAACAGCTGGGTCCAGTGCCTGAGGCACGGACGCGCAGAAGGCAGAGGAGAGGAGAGCAATGGAAATCCATGGGCTGATCCTTGGGAAGGAAGAGCCACTGCTGCTAGTGAAGCCCCACCCTAGCTCTGGGGATAAAAGGCAGGGGGCGGAGATGAATAGATGTGGCAGACAACTATTCACTTCCCTTCCGGATGAGCTTGCAGTGAGAGAGAAACTTTTTTGCTGGCACTCCTAATAAAGGAATGTTTGAGTTAACTTCAGAGGGTTTGTCGTGTTTGGGGAGCTGAGTCAGAACAGTTGCTGGAGACATATAATCAAAGATACTGACTCCTCTCTTGATCACTTCATGTCCTTTGGGAAACATGTGGTTGGTTAATATGAGGAATGGAGCCAGTTTTGGTTCTGATTCGACTTGATTCGTAGGTCTCTGATCCAGTGGTGAAATCCAATTTTTTTTTTTTTTACTACCGGCTCTGTGGGCTTGGCTTGATGGACGTGGGAGGGGAAGGATACTGCAAAATTCCCATTCCCTCCCCACTCCTGGGGGAAGGATACTGCAAAATCTCCATTCCCACCCCACTGGGGCCAGCTAGAAGTGGTATTTGCTGGTTCTCTGAACTGCTCAAAATTTCCGCTACTGGTTCTCCAAAACCTGTCGGAATCTGCTGGATTTCATCCCTGCTCTCATCCCAAGACAATGGTCTCCTCGCTTCTCCAGAATCTCATGTTTGAAATGCATCCGTCTCTGCTTGGTGGTTGATTGGTGGCAGATGGATCGCCTGATGAGTTTTTTTAAAAAAAATAAAGACTCATTTTGATTAGAAAATTAACTGATACATCAACTCAACCAGGTGATTGAAAGAGATTTCCCAATGTTGTCCTTGTGGGGATTAATGGCTGTTGATAATAACCACTACCCTTATTGTTGTTATTCTTATTAACAGCTCGGTACATTTGTAATCTGCAAAACTGACCGTTTCAGAGATGAGGCTGAAAGAAGTTACCAAGTTAATGATGTGATAGCAGTATTCCAGTATTTGAGGGGCTGCCACAAAGAAGAGGGGGTTCAACTTATTCTACAAAGCACCAGAGGGCAGGACAAGAAACAACGACTGGAAACTAATTGAAGAGAGAAGCAACCTGGAATTAAGGAGAAACTTCCTAACAGGAAGGACAATTAACCCATGGAACATCTTGCCTTCATAAATTGTGGGTGCTCCATCACTGGAAGCTTTTAAGAGACTAGTAAAGGTAAAGGTTCCCCTCGCACATATGTGCTAGTCGTTCCCGACTCTAGAGGGCGGTGCTCATCTCCGTTTCAAAGCCGAAGAGCCAGTGCTGACTGAAGACATCTCCGTGGTCATGTGTCTGGCATGACTCAATGCCAAAGGCTCACAGAATGCTGTTACCTTCCCACCAAAGGTGGTCCCTATTTTTCTACTTGCATTTTTGTACGTGCGTTCGAACTGCTAGGTTGGCAGAAGCTGGGACAAGTAACGGGAGCTCACCCCATTACACGGCACTAGGGATTCGAACCACTGAACTACCGACCTTTCGATTGACAAGCTCAGCGTCTTAGCCACTGAGCCACTGCATCCCTTTAAGACAGTAGACAGTTACTGAAATAGTATAAGCTCTCCTGCTTGAGCAGAGGCCTGGACTAGAAGTCCCCTTCCACCTCTATTCTATTCTAATTCTAATGTGTGAAAATTAGCTATTAGAAGAAGAAATTTATGAAAGCAGAGAAATTATCCCTAGTGTAAATCCGGTTTACAATTGCATTAGATCAGATTAGCAGGGCTAGTAGGAGGTTGGCATTGAATGAAAGAAGGAAATTGTATAACTATGGGCAAAACTCATTTTTATTACGCTTCCCCCTCCAAAATTTCACGGGCTTTCCATCTTTCCATCTCAAACGGGAAAGTTTGCTTTAACAATTCTTTCAAGAATTCCCAGGTGTGCTTTTTTTCATCCGGCACTGAGACTGCCTTCTCGATGAAAAGATTGCTCTGTGCTTTGGGCCAGGTACTTTTTAAAGATGCTCGGTCTTCGGTTAATATCCCCAAAGTTCAGAAAAATCATAACTTTGGACAGAGCAGTTGGAAGACAAACTCTTTGGGTCCAGAACATATTGCGGTTTTATTTGTTAAGTGTTTGTCGTATCAAAATGATTTTTTTTTTTTTTTAAGGAAGGAAGGGAGGTGGAATTCTCAGCCAGCTTGTCCTGGTGTGATTGATGGATTGACTGATTGGGTTTTTTTTTTTTTAAAAAAAAAAAAAGATTGTGATACCAATAGAAGAGAATATTTGTAGCTGAGGATTGAACTATGGAGTTCCTTGATGCTCTCTAAGCTTTGAAGTTTTATAGGAGATGTTTCAATACCAAACTAGCTAACATCATCAATGCTAATCTATGGTAGCATGCCTTAAAAGTGTTTTCGACAGCAAGCCTCACAAAAAAAAAAAAAAAAAAAAAAAAGCTTAGCACTGATGATGTTACCTAGTCCGGTAATGTAACATCTGCAAGAAGCTCAGAGAGCACCAAGGAGTCCAAAGATTGATATTTTTCCCATTTCTCAATTATAGAGACATAACATCCTATGCTCTGGAGGCTGGGGACAACAAAAAATGTCACTTCCTGTCCCACTGGAAGTTGGGAAATGGGCCATTTCAGGCCTCAGGAGGGCCTCCGGGGGAGAGGGGAAGGCTGTTTTCGCCCTCCCCAGATGCATAGAGAGGATCTGGAGCCAGGTGAGAAAGAAAAACGGGCCTCTCCTTCCCCAGGCCCTCCGGAGGCAGGAAACAGCCTGTTTCCCTACTTCTGGTGGGCCCAGAAGGCCTGGAAATCAGCTGGCCAGCGCATGCATGCATGCCAGAGCTGAGCTGGTATGCCCACTGATATGGCTACATGTGCCACCTGTGGCATACATGCCATAGGTTCGCCATCACCGATATATATATATATATATTCTTACTTCTTCGTAGGGTTTATGTGTGTTTTTCTTCTAGCCAGGTTTTCCCTACGTAGCCAAGGTTTTTTTATAGCTCCAGCTCAGTAGAATCTCATCTACTCGGTTCTGGGCTTTTTTCCTTTCTAACACCTAGCAAGCTCTAACTGCTAGGTGGGAGACCTAAATAGATCCATTTCTAGCTCGTTAGCTGTCATCAGTAGGCCACACCCATATCCTCCCTGTAAAGGTACAGTATCAATTTTCTTACTTCTTTGTAGGGTTTATGTGAGCTGGAGCTACAAAAAAACCTTGGCTACGTAGGGAAAACCTGGCTAGAAGAAAAACACACATAAACCCTACGAAGAAGTAAGAAAATTGATACTGTACCTTTACAGGGAGGATATATATATAATTCCCACAACACTGTCAGGTAATTTACTAAGGCTGTATTACTATTATTCTTTTCTTCCTTACTTGTATCTATCTGTTCCCACTTATTACTATAACCATGTTGCTTGTATCTTTCAATTATATTGTTTTTATTTGTTTCCTAGTACAATTTTTTAGCTTATTAATAACCTTGACTATCAATAAGTGTTGTATCTTTTTATTCTTGATGAATGTATTTTATTCTCCTTATGTATAGTCAGAGCATATACATCAAAGACAAATTCCTTGTGTGTCCAATCAACTTGGCCAATAAAGAGTTCTTACAGTTTTATGATGAATGTATTTTTACAATGACTATGATAAATGATCTATCACTATTGCTGTATGTACACTGAGAGTTTATGCACCGGAGACAAATTCCTTGTGTGTCTAATCACACTTGATCTATTCTATTCTATTCTATTCTATTCTATTCTCTTCTCTTCTCTTCTCTTCTCTTCTCTTCTCTTCTCTTCTCTTCTATTCTATTCTATTCTATTCTATTCTATTCTTTCTGTTTTTCCACAAAGGTGCAGCAAATTTGGCTAATTTACCTTGTGGCCACTCAATTCTTATCTTAAGGTATTTCATGAACCTGAACATTATTTTAAACCAAAGTATGGTTTCCAAGGAAGGGAGGGAGGGAGAAGGGTGGGATGACATATTGAAAGAAAAAGAAAGTTGACTTTGAGGGCTCCTTCTCCTATAAATGTCTCTGCTTCTTATGGAGTATTTGGCATTTGGAAATGAGAATCTCTCTGTCAGATACTTCTGGCAAAGAAAGGAGCTCACACAGAGGAGATTTAAAAATGTAATGTGGGTCTAGTGTGGGACACAATGGCTTCAATTCAGATTAACAGAGTTGGAAGGGACCTTGTAGGTCATCTAGTCCAACCCCCTGTCCAAGCAGGAGACCCAACATCATTTCTGACAGATGGAAGTCTAGTCTCTTTTTAAAAGCTTCCAGTGATGAAGCTCCCACAACTTCCGAAGGCAACTTCTGTTTCATCAGTGGATGGTTCTCACTGTAAGAAAATGTCTCCTTATTTGGAGGTTGAATCTCTCCTTGATCAGTTTCCATCCATTATTCCTTGTCTGGCTTTCAGGTGCTTTGGAAAATAGCTTGACCCCTTCCTCTCTGTGGCAAATATTTCCAGCCTTGACTTTAAAACATTGTTTTTTGTTTTTTGTTTTTTTTATTGAAAAAGTTTTCAAATACAAGTTTTTCCCCCTTTCCCCCCCCCCCTCTTCCCTAACCCCCCCTCACCACCCATCCCCCCCGTGACTTCTTCACAACAATAGGCTATTTCATAACTAATTACATACATAATATCTTTCCTTTCCCTTACTCCCTCCTCAGAATACTGACCCTTAGCATATTATTCTTATAACTCCCATTTTTACGATAATCTGCCCTTTTTCTCCTCCCCTAAACTTATAGTGTATTATTACAATTTAACATTTAATCTTTTATATATATTAATATAACATTTTAAAGCAGCCTTCTCCCTACATCCAAATTTAACGTTTATTCAGTTCTATCCAATTCCTCCACTCCCCTAAATATATGACTTAAGGATCCTTTTTCTTAGACTAATCAATCAGTAAACTAACCTATTTCAACCCTTCAATTCCTACAAAATCATGCAATACAATTCTAAATATAACCCACTGCCCACTTTACTAAAATATACACATATCTATATATGCATTCCATTTTATTAAAAAAAAAAAAGACAATAACTTTAAATTTATAATCCATATAATATCTTCTTTGATGTCTTTCCACTGGATCGTTAAATCCATCACCCATAATAGGGTAAAATAACATGCTGGTGCAACAGTTTGTTCAAAATCTTCAATCATCTTCTGCCCCCATCAGTAGTAGATATCCTCGTATATATATAAAAGTAAAAACAACCACCCGAGTGACATTATAATTATATCCATATAGTTATAGTTGTGGTATTCATCAGGATTGTTGATTCCCATCATCCTAATGGGTAACAACCAGATCTTCTGCATGCCCCAGCGTGACTCTCTTGCCTTGTAACTCAAAATAATCATAATATATTCACCAGTAAAAGAAATCCAGAGTAGATAATTCAAATCCAACAAGGTAAGGCTCTTTTCACATCCCAAAATCACGGCATTACAGAGATCTGCCACAATCCTCAGGATAGTATTAAACAATTGTTCGCCTCCACTATCTTTTCAGATGTTCATTCATTTTTTAAAGTCCCTGGCTTCACTGTTGCTTGGTTTAGAAATTGCTGTTTCTATGAGATCTATTTCTTTTCTTTTTCTTTTGCGGGTTGAATTTCCATCCTCGTTTCGTACCTACCAATTGTGTATCGGCTGATCGATTTTCATTCTGCTTTGTGAGTTGATCTTGTTGGGTTAGTTTTATCATCTCATCTTTCTTCTCCATCACTTGTATATCAACTGGTTGATTTGCGCACTTGTCTGTGACTTGATGGTTCATCACATTGGAGTCGGATGACACTGCTCTCTTATTTATAGACAGTCCAGCTGGGGTATCCAGAGAGTCCAAAGACAACTTATCCACCACAGCCTCTGTAATTTGGTATTTTCTTTTTGTTTCCAACTCCTTTTGCTTATCCTGTATTATGCCTAAAGATGTTAAATTCATTTTTAAAATTTTTTGATAAAATTCTTCCGCTTTTTCAACAGTGTTCAGTTGATATCTTACTCCTTGGTGTCTCAATATTAAACCAACTGGGGCATTCCACCTAAATAGGATATTTCTTTTTTTTAACTCAGTCACTAGAAAGCCAAATTTCTTCCTCTCCATTAACATCTTAGTCGGGAGCTCCTTAAAAATCCAAATCTTTCTTCCATGAAATTGCAAAGTAGAATTAAAAGAGTTCTGCACAATATTATTCCTAATTTCTTTATCTGTAAAATAGATCACCACGTCTCTAGGCAATTGCCTTTGCTTTGCCAACCAGGAGTTTATTCTGTAAATTCTATCAATCCTGCAATACACTTCATCAGGTTGAACCTTTAAAATCCCAGCCAGAATTTCAGAAGATATTTTCCTTAAGTCATCTCTATTATTTTCCTGCAAACCTCTCAGTCTAATTGCATATTCTGTAAAATTATATTGAATCATTAAAACTTCTCTTTCAATCCTCTGCTGCACATTTTCTTCATTACCAGTCTTTTGGTCAACCTCCATTTTAGGTTTGTCTTCTGAGCTATTATCCTGAATGTTTACCAAATCCTTTTTAATTTTTTGACTCATGTCATCCAAATTCTCCTCAGTTTCCTTCATTTTAGACTCTAATAATTTAGTCTTTGCATCCACCCGAATCAGAAAGTCTGATAAACCATTAGCTGTTTTTAAAATCTTTCGATTCAAAAAGTCAAACTTTGATTTCACCAATTCACCAATTTCTTTAATTTCGTGCTTAAATTTTTCGAGTTGCTGGTTCACAATCTCATCCCTTCTTACAATCTCTTCAAGAAGAAATTCTATTATATTAAAATCAGGTTTCTGACACTGGAGAGTTAAAACTTGTTGGTGTAATTTATTAATGGGGGAGATTCCCCCCCCGTTTGTCTAGCTGTGTGAGTCCCGGTGCCATTTCCCACACAGACAAGATTTAGTGGAAAAGAGAGAAAAAAAAAAGCTTGTTTCCAACCAAGATCAATATCAGATCCCCAAGAAAAAAAAAAGAAAAAAAAAAGCAAGAGTGGGAGTGAGGTTTTGCCTCAATTACGGCCAAAAGTATTCATTCCGCTACTTTGTAATAGAAAACGGAAGGACTTTCCCTTTCAGCCTCTCTTCAAGCCGCAGCTTTCAGCCCTTCTCCAGCCACGGCAGACGCCATTTTAAAAGACTCTTTTTCCCCCTTTCCTCTCATCTTTTCTCTTAAATAGTTTTTTAAAGGGTAAAATACTTGCGATTCAGTATTAAGGGTCCAGCTCGCCTTTTCTTTGATTATTCTGTTAAATTCGCAGGCTTGCTCTTGATGCCTGGCTCTGCATAAGCAGAGGTCTCCCAAAGCCCGGAGCAGCGGCAGGGGATATGGGGCTTCTCATCCGCTCCGTCCCAAAAGTAAAAAAAAACCTTTTGGGACTCTGCAGAGAGTTCTACCCACCCCTGCCGGCTCTATCTCCGTTTCCTCTTGGAAACGGAGTTTTTTCGAGCCACCATTCCGCTGTGAAGGCGGCTCTGACAGGCAATGGAAGCTGACGATCCCAAAGGAACGTCTGGCGGCGGCCAGCAGCAAACCGGAAGTGCGACTTTAAAACATTGTTGTTGCATGCTAGATGAAGTTATGTTTCTCACCCATTCCATATCAATCCTTGGAAGAAAACAACCAAGCTCAGAGAATCTCACAGATTGAGCTTCTAGAAGGTTCTCCTGATGGTAGGATTCTTTCATTACCTAAAGCACCATTTCTCATACTTGGCAACTTTAAGATGTGTGGGCTTCAAGTTAGAAAAACACCAACTGAAGGTTAGGCCAAGACGCTTGCTTTTACCCAACCTTCACATGTTGGATTAGCTAAATGTGATGATTGAAATTGTAAAATCAAACTTGACTTTCAATGAAGTCTCACATGTAAGCTGAATTGACTCTTCTAATTGACCTGTGGTTGAAATTGGAACTGGGCTGATTTGCATAACCCTTAGAATTGATCTTGGTTCTGTGCCCAAATCCTGACTGTGGACTTCTTTGTGTTTGTACCCTTTGGCCTATGCTTGATGTATGGAATTGTTGCTTACATTTCCTTCTGTCGTGCTGTGTAAATTTTAGCTTTTTTTTTTTTTTTTTTGCCAGTGCCAATTCTGATTTCTTGCTCTAAAGCTGCCATGCTACTATACAAGTGTTGCCTTGTTGCTCAATCCTTACAACCGGCCCATAAAGAAAATAAATTTATCTTCTTCTGTGTCACAGTTTTTCAGTCTGCTGAAGAATGCTAGTGGGATCCTTTTACCGTATTTTTCAGAGTATAAGACGCACTGTAGTATAAGACGCATCTTAGTTTTGGGGGAGGAAAATAGGGGGAGGGGAAATTCTGCCTATCAAGTATTCATATGGCTAGTCCCAGCACATTAGTTCGCTCGCTGGTTTTGAGGTTGGGGCTGGTTGGGGCTAAAAAAAAAACAGCTTCTAAAGCACAGCTGATCGTCAGAGGGAGCAGCAATTAGAAAAGCAGGCAAAGCACGGAAGATAGCTTCGCTCGTGTTGGGGCTGAAAAACAGCTTCAAAAGCACAGCTGATCCTCAGAGGGAGCTCTAGTGACTAAAGCAGGCAAAGCGTGGAATGGGTAAGAGAAGGCAGCAGCTATTCCGGGTAGCCATTTTGGGCATCACGCACGGGATTACATACAGAGTATAAAACACACCCAAATTTTCAGCCCCTTTTAGGAGGGGAAAAAAGTGTGTCTTATACTCCGAAAAATATGTCTTATTCCTTCCACTCTTGATGTATTCAATTTCTTCAACATTCCCCACCCCCACCCCAAGATTTATTCTCGATCCCATCAGTTATTTGGCGTCCCTGTGAGCCATTCCAGTTTGTCTACATCTTCCTTAAAGTATGGTTTTCTTAATTAGCCCAGTGATTAGATATAGGGAGTATCAAGTCAAATTAATCTATGCCTCGTGGCTAGGATTTTCAATTTAGATCATTCCTTCAGCGGAATATCAGATCAGATCTTTCTCTAAAAATGGTGTGCAAATCCAAATGCATAGATTGGGGGGAAATACATAAAAAAGTGAAAATAAATCACTTGGAAGGATACGGTTTTTGCATGCTAGGAAAATTGCATGCAGAAAGGCAAAAGGCAAAGCATTTGGAGAAATTGGCATAATTTATGTGCTGAGATTTTATATATATATATATATATATATATATATATATATATATATATATATATATATATGTTTATGTAAGTTTTCACGGGTATGTATGTGTGTATAGTTAATATTTCGGGTTTCTTCCCGTGTAATTGTGGATATATCCCTAAAAGGGTAGAAGCGACGTTTTGACAGAATCCCATCTGCCATCATCAGGCTTATGTCAGCAGTCATTTTGTACTAACTGCCGTTGGTATTTCAAATCTGGTGCTGGTATTCTGGGATGGCTCCACCTTTTCATTCTGATTGGTTGGGAGATATCATCCATTCTCAGAAACCCCAAAGACAAAATAGAATTAGAAGATCAAGGCATATACGAAATCCCATGTGCTTCCTGCCCATCAACATACATTGGACAGACCAACAGAAGAATGAGTGTGCGCATCGAGGAACACAAAAACTCAATACAAAAACAAGAACACACATCATCATTAGTTCAACATATAAATACAACAGGACACAACATTAATTTTAATAAAACAAAAACAGTTGCAAAAATAGAACATCTCAATGGCAGGATAATCAGAGAAGCAATAGAAATGGAAAAAAGACCATATTGCATGAATAAACGGGATGACACTTCACGTCTGCCTACTATTTGGAAACCTGCTCTCATAGATAGACGAATCTTAACACCATATATAAAACATAAACCAAACATTAATCAAAAAAATCCCAACCAAATCATATTCAAACCAGCCACAAAGATGAAGCCCTGCCACCTAGTGGAGAAAAACCGACCATACACCCGAAGCCAAGCCAATAAACACATACTGGGACTCCCAACCAATCAGAATGAAAAGGTGGAGCCATCCCAGAATACCAGCACCAGATTTGAAATACCAACGGCAGTTAGTACAAAATGACTGCTGACATAAGCCTGATGATGGCAGATGGGATTCTGTCGAAACGTCGCTTCTACCCTTTTAGGGATATATCCACAATTACACGGGAAGAAACCCGAAATATTAACTACACACACACACACACACACACACACACACACACACACACATATATATATATATATATATATATATATATATATATATATATATATATATATATATGCAAGTCTTGGTGTGTTTGGTTCTTTTGAGATTGAGAGTATCTTGGTGACATTTCGACGAGGTCCCACTCGTCATCTTCAGGCTAGTGTCTTCGGCTTTGTGTCTGTGTAAGCAAAGCATGATCGGAGATGCCATCTCTGTATTAATACTGGTGGAGAGGTGTGGAGTGCTGGCTCTGTTGCTGTAGGCGGGTTGGTTGGCTGTGTTGTTGCATCTTGATTAGTTGATGGAGTTGATGTTTGCAGTGATGATGGAGTTGGATTAGTATGGACTGATGAGATCCTTAGATTCACAAAGTCCATAGAGATTCTCCGTCATCCAGGTCATGGTTGTCCCAAAGGTGCTTTTTCAGGAGGCAACTGGACTTCCTTGTTTTTTCTTTGAAAATGTTTTGCTTCTCCTCCAAGAAGCTTCTTCAGCTCTGACAGGATAGTGGGGAATGGAAGGATTTATATTCCTTGCAGATAGCTAGTCCTTTGCATCCTTTCAGAGGGTTGCTGAAGCACTTGGAGGTTTATCTGTGTTCTCAGGACCACCTGAGTAGCACTCCTGGTTCCTGTAGTCCCCAATTTTTTTCCTCTCTGGAAATCCATTCCTATACCCACACCATTCAAAGGGTGTTGATCCAAAATTGTATAGCTCAAAGAAAAAATAGTAAAGTCCAGTTGCCTCCTAAAACCCACCTTTGGGACTTAGGTGCACATGTTATGGAACGTGTCTGGTTTTATCAATCACGATATCCGAGTTCATAAAAAAAGGGAAGTGAAAAGCAAACCGCATTTTGGCTTAAAAGCGTGAATCACTCATAGTAAGTAATAAAAGATTAAATCAAAAGAAAATTAGCAGTTCTTCCCGTCTTGTGTTTTTTTAGGACTATAAGAATTGGCTTTGATGACTGAGCAAATTGTTTTCCAATGCGATCAGCCCCTAAATTCAGTACTTTCACTTTCTTTTAATGTTAGTTTTATGTTCCCATTCTTGGATTAATCTTGACAATGAGTTATATTTAAAATGGTTTCTCATTTCTAACCCAATGACGGATATAATAAAAAGAGCTCTACTTTTGGTTGAGAAAATCAAAAAGAAAGCAATATTACACAAATGGCTTGTGTCTCTGCCACATCTGTGCTTCCTATGGTCAATAAGCTATGCTAGTTCAAGCCCCATTTTTGATCAAAAATTTATGGCAGTGGAAGTCATTGAAATTCGTGTTGTGCGTGTATATAATTTTTATTATGTTTCCGCCGTCTCAGTTGTGACAACTCCATGAAGACACATATTTGCCTTTTTTAAAAAAGGTATGAAATGTAATAGCAATAGACTTTACTGCTCTTGATCTGCTGCTAGTTGTTTGGTTCCAGGCTTATGTTCATAATCCCATAAACTGTTCCATATGCTCAGAGGGAACTGGTGTCTAAGACTTACCATGAACTGTAGCGGGGAACTAGGTACATCTAATTATTGGGGTTTTAAAATGGTTCAGCCAAATTTATTTAATTTGTTTTATCTCGATTTTAAATTTTATATTTATATGTTTTATTTTATGGCTGTTCACCGCCCTGAGTCCTTCGGGAGTAGGGTGGTATACAAATTTAATAAAATGAAATGAAATGAAAATCTAGTCTAACGAAGAGAAAGTCTTTCATTTTGTTGTGGTCCATCAGCAGACTGCGGAGCTGGCAGCAGAGTCGGACAGTGAGGAGGCTGGGGAGGAACATGGGCCAGTCCTGGAGTCTGGGGAAGGCTCAGATGAGGGCTCTGCATCGGAGGCAGAGAAAGGGCCATCTGGGAGGTATGTGCTGCCTCCGGAGCCTCCAGAGTCGAACCTCAGCGAGGCAGAGGAACGGGGGGAGCCTGTTCCCAGCGCCTGCATGCGCAGAACTGCCAAAAGATAAGAACAGCTAAAACAAAAGGGGCAAATCAGGAGTAGGGCTGGGAGATGACTGGTCCCTCCCATAAGACTTAAAAGAGGAGCAAAGGCACGTGGGCCTTTGCAGGAAGCAACGTTTGTTCATTTGGTTCAGCTTAAAGCCTGAAGCTCTGTTTGATTCTGGACTCCGTGTGGCTTTGCCAATTAGGTCTTTGGTAGCGTGTCAAGGGAGATAAAGGTGGGTGATTATCCCGAAGGACTTCTCCCGAAGGACTATTTATAACTAATTGGGACTCCTCTGTGAATGAACAGAATTCACAGCTGTTGCAATAAAAGAGGTTTTTGGGACTACTCATGTGTTTTAATGAAGCCTAGGTCAGAACACATTTCTCTTTCTCTGAGTTTAGATCTGGCCTAGATAGGTAGACATGACTGGATAAAACTAACAATGGCAACAATACTTTACGAGGCGGACAAGATGAAAATCGATAGGAATAGCCAAACAGATCTTGACAAGCCCCCACTCAGACCCGATACCATTTCAGACCAATGTTTGTCCAATCTCTTTTTAAAAACCTCCAGTAATGGAGCACCTACAATTTCTGGAGACAATCCACAGAATAACATAGTAGTAAGGGACCTTGGAGGTCTTCTAGTCCACCCCCTGCTCAAGCAGGAGACCCTTACACCATTTCAGACAAATGGCCATCCAGTTTCTTCTTGAAAACCTCCAGTGTTGCAACACCCACAACTTCTGGAGACAAGCTGTTCCACTGGATAATTGTTCTCACTGGTAGGAAATTTCTCCTTGGTTCTAGGTTGCTTCTCTCCTCGATTAGTTTGAAGGACCTTCACCCAAAGGTCTGGTAGATCTTGCAGGACACACATAAAAAGCAGGCAGAACTGCTGCAGCCATTATCTCAACATTTTTTTTTTTTACCATACCTTGTGAACTACCCTCCAGGTTCTCCTCTTCAGATTTTAGGGTGTGAACGAAGAAACAATCTTCCAGGTTATGAAAAACCCTAAAGAAGGTTTGTGCTTCCATATCAATTAGTTTACCTTTGAAGAATCAGGAAGCCATGTCAGTCTGACTATTTTTTTTTCCCCACAAAAATATAAAGCCGTCTGTTAACTTTTCTTTATATTTTGGCAAGCAGGCTTTATTTCACAGTCAACATTAGCTTTGATTTACAAGACTTGCAAGAGAGTAACTGCGGTGCCTAAGGCAAGAAGCCAGTTGATAAGATTTTCTGATGTCTGTGATGATTACAGAAGCACATCTGGAGCTCAGGTTGTCAAAGCTGTGGGTGCAACTGGAATGTTTCTCCTTATGACCCAGAAACTCATAAATTATATTTACTTCCTACTGAAAGCTGCTGAGAAGTTTCATGACTTCATCATCAAACACATTTCAGCTTTCTAATTAGCATATTTCTTTCATCTTTAGAATAGATTAAGGTAGATTAGAAATGGATGGATGGATAGAAAGATAGATAGATGATAGATAGACGATAGATAGATAGTTAGATAGATAGATAGACAGACAGATAGATAGATGATAGATAGATGATAGATAGACAGATAGAAATGGTATAGAGTAAAAGATAATAGACAGAAAGATAATAGATAGATGATAGATGATAGATAGATATAGATAGATGAGAAAGAGATGATAGATAGATAGATAGATAGATAGATAGATAGATAGATAGATAGATAGATAGATAGATAGATATGATAGAGAGAGAGAGATGATAGAGAGAGATGATAGATAGATAGATAGATAGATAGATAGATAGATAGATAGACGGATGGATAGAGAGAGAGAGCGTAGATAGATAGATAGATAGATAGATAGATAGATAGATAGATAGATGATAGATGGGTGGATGGATGGATAGATAGATATAGAGAGATGAGAGAGAGAGAGAGAGAGGGAGGGAGATGATAGATGGATAGATAGATAGATAGATAGATAGATAGATAGATAGATGAGAGATAGATGAGAGAGAGAGAGAGAATTCTGAATTAACATGTAGCATCTCTGTTCCCACCAGTATAGGTAGTCCTCAACGAACAACTGTGTATTTCGTGACTGAAGATACAACAGCACTGAAAAAAGTGATTTATGATTTATGTTTTCCACAGTTCCAACCTTTGAAGCATCCCCACGGTTGGGCCATGTGAAGCACTGCAGAGTACTTCTAGGGACCTGGGAGGGCAAAAGTCTGACGCATGGAGGCCATAAACATTTTTTTCTTGTTTTCCTCCTGTAAATTTAGGTGCATCTTATAGTCTGTTGTGTTTTATAGTCTGAAAAATACAGTACTCCAAAGCAGAATGACACTTTTGTTTAAATTACAAAATAGTTATACCCGACATGTATACCTACATCTTGTTACTAGTTTTATTATTTGATGCCAACCTTCAAGATATGTCCCCCATATGGCTTATATGAGATAAAATATAAAGACAGTAAAGGTAAAGGTTCCCCTTGCACATATGTGCTAGTCGTTCCTGACTTTAGGGGGTGGTGCTCATCTTTAGGGGACAATGCGCTGTCCGAAGACATCTCTGTGGTCATGTGGCCCACATGACTAAATGCCGAAGGTGCACGGAACGCTATTACCTTCCCACCAAAGGTGGTCCCTATTTTTCTATTTGCACTTTTTCACATGTTTTCAAACTGTTAGGTTGGCAGAAGCTGGGACAAGTAATGGGAGCTCACCCCTTTACGTGGCACTAGGGATTTGAACCCTGAACTGCCGACCTTTCGATCAACAAGCTCAGTGTCTTAGCCACTGAGCCACCACGTCCCACCATAAAGACAGTAATGATAGCAAATATAACATAAGCAAGTAGAATCTCAGTTCCAAAGGAGATTAGCTGGATTCCACCTACTGCAGCCCACAGCACCTTTTCCAATCTTGTTCCAATGTCACACCGTTTGCCATGCCAGACTCAAAATCTGTCCTTTTAAAGGTCAGATTCAAGAGTTCACTGGAAGCTGCAGGGAAAGAAGTAAGAAAACTCACTGGTTTGATTATTTTTACCCCAATAATTTAATGGCATATTTTTCCAATGCACTGGATTTAAAAAAAAACAAAAACAAAAGAGGTACTTTTAATAATAATAGATGAGAAGGAGGAGCTAAAAGATGCAACCAGTTGTATGTGTGCTCTGCTTTAAGAAAGTTTGAAAGCACATAGAACTTCTCCTAAGCCCTGTAAATTTAAATTTACAGAAGATCTGGAGGAATACTAAAGAACTGAATGGGATAAAAAGATGATCAGTATGCTTGTATCCTGCATTGTTTTTCAATACACCCCATATTAAATGGAAGAGAGGAGAGGGAAGGGGGAATAGAAAAGGGAGAACAGAGAAGGAGAGAAGAGAAGACAGGAGAGAGGAGAAGAGAGAGGAGACAGAAGAGAGGAGAGGAGAAGAGAGAGGAGACAGAAGAGAGGAGAGAGGAGAGAAGAGAAAACAGATGAAAGGAGAGGAGAGAGAAGAAAGAAGAGAGGAGAAGAGAGAGAAGAGAAAACAGAGGAGAGGAGAGGGGAGGAGAATGTTGAGTTAAGATGCCCTCATCACATCCCTACATGGAAGTCTCAAGACAGGAGTACCACTTTCAAAGTTGTATTCCCCTCCTGCCTCCCGCTGCTCCATAACATACCAATCCAACTAGATTTTGGGTTTTATTTTGAAAGAGAAATGAAATGTTTCACCTGGGGAGGAATGTCTAAATTAACTTTGCATTTTGTTTGGGGGAAAATGATGCCAATCCCCTTTTCTCATCCACCTGGGGATACTTCTGATGTTTTGCTGCTATGTCTTCTCCCAACACTTTATCTGCACCTGCTGAAATGTTTATTCCACATCTGGGTAGTTATGGTTTCATTTCTGAATCACTTCTTACTTACTTACTTTCTGATTTTGAACAACCTGCATCACATTTTTCTGGGCTACATATTATCCTAGAGGCAATTTTCACTGGAGAAATTTACATCAGCATATACATTCTAGAGGGACGCGGTGGCTCAGTGGCTAAGATGCCGAGCTTGTCAATCGAAAGGTCGGCAGTTCAGCAGTTCGAATCCCTAGTGCTGCATAACGGGGTGAGCTCCCGTTACTTATCCCAGCTTCTGCCAACCTAGCAGTTTGAAAGCATGTAAAAAATGCAAGTAGAAAAATAGGGACCACCTTTGGTGGGAAGGGAACAGCGTTCCGTGCGCCGTTGGCATTGAGTCATGCCGGCCACATGACCACGGAGACGTCTTCGGACAGCGCTGGCTCTTTGGCTTAGAAATGGAGATGAGCACCGCCCCCTAGAGTCAGGAACGACTAGCACATATGTGCGAGGGGAACATTTACCTTTACCTTATACAATCTAGATGGACCCATGTCACTGCTAAACAACATGTCCAACTTTCAGCCGGATCCCATGTGTTCCTTCCTTTCTAAGCTCAGCAGGGATACAGGTTATATATATAAATATAAATATCCCAGCCATTGTAACAGGTTGATTGATTTCCCCCCTCCCTCAAATGCCCCATAAAAGAAGAGGAAAAAACAGAACCCAGAAAGAAATAGATAAGAAAACATGATGGTTATTTTTCCATCTTCCGTTCCTCTTTCTCTCTCTTGTTACATTTATTTTGCCATTTGGATGTCATGGTCGAAACAAGTCTCCAGCCAAAAGAAAATGCTAGATTTAAATGGTCTATATAATCTTTTTGTTTTCATATGACAAAATCCGGCCTGTATCTTTTGTTGCCCAAATGATGGTTCTTTGCGCTTAACTATAGCAACTTGTATCTGAATTTGTGCAAGAACAGTGAAATCCCCTCAAAGCAAATGCTGCCATTTCTTTGGCTGCATTCCATGAAGGTTAAGTTCAAGACATTTTGAATGACAATATTTTTTTTCCTCTTCCTTTAGGATCTACCTGGCTGTTGATTCGGTGTGATCTAGTTTCTTTTTTTCCCCCTCGTTTGTTCCTTAACTTGCAGTGAAGAGGCGCGCCATTTGCATTCATGGTTTGACTGTGTGACTAATTGAGGAAATTTGTAATCTTGTGCTCTGGTATCGGCAGAATATTGTAGCAGTGCTTATTAAAATAACCTGGTGTTTTTAAATCTAGGGTTTACTGGTTCTTCTGTCCCTTTCCTGTGTGTGCTTTCGTACAAATATTAGCATATTAAAACTCTCAAAGTAGGGTTGTATTTATGCTTTCTAGAAAGTTCCATGCAGTTGTTGTTTTTAATTTGCCGAAAATAAATGTAGGAAGAAAAAAAAGATGATAATAATTCCATTCCTGTGCTTTCTATTTTCATTTTGACATAACACCATTCTTCACCAACCATAGAATCCTATATATGTATGGATTTCAGTTCCCAGAATTCTCCACAGAGACCAAACTGTGTAGAATTTATTTACTACAAGGTTACTGAGGAGATCGGAGCTGCTCCTCCTGTTTACTGGATCTGTTGGTCTTCCAGTTTGTCAGACCTGATGTCTTTTAAGTTCCTCAAAATGTATTCAATAAGTAATAAGTATTGAAAATATTTAGCAAATTTATTCAGAAGTTGGATTAGAACAGATGCTCTGGGGGGAAACCCCCCCACTATTTGGACACATTTCAAAAGTCATCAAAAACCTTGTGTTTTTCCACAGAAATCTGAAGTTTTGTCATCCCATAATGCCAAGCATATGTTTATAAAATTACTCTGAGGCAAATAATTTTCTCTTCAAAAGATAAGGATGACAAGAGAAATCTTAATTACAATCCCAAAGTTTCTTTCACTCTGAAAATAGTTTGAACCAATATTTTCTTTAAACAAACTCTAAATGACTTAGTCCTGCTATTTATCAATGCAAAAAAAATGGTATACACAAAAGTTTCAACAGATTTTTCTCCGCAGATATGTTTCCTTTACAATAGAGGAGTGCAAGTGAGGAAGAATAAACCCGATAGTTTTAGGGATGATTCAAGGAAAGGTTTCCTCCTGAATCAGGAGAAAACATTGTATCAGGAACATGAAGCTTATTTATTTCTTAATTGTTATATTACATCTTCGTCATTTTTATAAATAACTCAAAGTGAACCTACCTAATCCTCCTTCTGCCTCCTATTTTCCCTATAGCAACAACAGTGGATTGGGTTGAGACAGAATGACTGGCCAAAGTCACCCAATTGATTTTCATGCCTAAGGTGGAACTAGAATTCACTGTCTCCTGGTGACTGGCCCAAAGTCACTCAGCTGGCTTTCATGCCTAAAGTGAGACTAGAACTCATAACTGCCTGGTTCTTAGGTGTGGTCCCAGCCAGTTTTCATGCCTAAAGTGGGATTAGAACTCACAATCTTCTGGTTCCTAGGCTAATACCTTAATCAGTAGATCAAACTAACTCTCATCAAAATGCCTTTTGGTTCATTTGCATTTTTCCATATTCTAGTAAGCATGTATCCCTCACTTCACCATTCTCACATCCAGAGTAGCAGAATGTTATAAAGATAGGAAGGGGACACCATCACTCATGGTGATGCCAATAGCAACAGCAATAGCACTTAGACTTATATAACACTTCATAGTGCTTTACAGCCCTCTCTAAGCAGTTTACAGAGTCAGCCTATGGCCCCCAACAATCTGGGTCCTCATTTTACCGACCTCGGAAGGATGGAAGGCTGAGTCAACCTTGAGCCTGGTGAGATTTGATCTGGCAGCCAGTGATCAGCAGATGTAGCCTGCAGTGCTGCACTCTAACCACTGAGCCACCGCGGCTCATAATGTCATAATGTCAATAATGTCATCTCAATAATGTCATGACTTCTTGACACCCTGCCCAAGGAGGAAACCTTATGGTCCCTCAAGTATAACTCAATCCTCATAATTTCCATTTCCATCAATGAAGTGAAACTTATCTCGGACCCCTGAAGACTTCTTTGGAAAGTCAGCTTCCTCCAAAAAGTTATCCTTTATATAGATGTGGCATTTTTCTTGGCTAGCATTGAAACTGTTGGAATCTTCTCCTCACCTTTTATGTCTTTCTTGATATAATTGAGTCAATTGCTCATTTTCCCTTATACCCAAAACTGGTTTGATGCCACTTTAAGTCAACATCTTTGGAGTCTGAAATCTGAGTGACACTATCTACTCTGATTTACTTCAGGAATCATCCCAAATCCATTCCAAAATGTCAGAATATGTCAGAAATGGCAAGGAAACTAAGAATTCGCTGTATCATTTTGAATATTATAACTATCTCAGGAATGTGGGGTGGAGCGTCAATTTTTGCTGCTTGGCAGACATTATCTTACCATTGATTAAATTATATTTACAAAAAAAAAAGAGAGAGAGAGAGAATGATTTTCATATTCCCTTCTAAGGTCAAATTATTTTATAAGTTGCTGATCTTATTTCAGATCGACTGTCTGTTACCAAGTCTGGTGAGAATTGTGGAAAAGGGATGTCCGCTTCTTCAAAAATGTTCTTCTGCTCCAAATTTTTCTTTAACTATATTTGTTTCTTAAATTAATGTCGATTCTCCAGTCATTTATTAAGCCATTTCCATTGAAATTTAAGGACCCCTATATAACTACTAGCAAAAAAGCAACTTTGATGTTTTAACAGAGAGAGGTCTAAAATTCCCATAAGAGGAGACATATGACTCCAGATTTATAGACAGCAGTCTTGAGGAATTATAGCCAATTAAATCAAGCCAGTGTTTGGAGACATATTATTTAGAGTAAGAAACATTCGGTTGTGATGATGCACAGATTTATCTACAAGTAACTCTCTTTTGCTGTATGTGACCGCTGCCAAAAACCTCAATGCAATCCTAGGCTGCATTAATAAAGGGATAGAATCAAGATTACGTGACATATTAGTACAATTTATTATATAAAGCTTTAGTAAGACCACACTTGGAATATTGCATAAAGTTTTGGTCACTTCAATGTAAAAATATGTTGAGATTCTGGAAAGAGTGCAGAGAAGAGCAACAAAAATGATTAGGGGGCTGGAGGCTAAAACATGTGACGAAAGGTTGCAGGAATTGTGAAACATCATGAAGGGATCATGAGCTAAAGAAGTTGGACTTAGTTTGGACTACAGCTTTCTGAAATGTGTGGGAAAACCATTTATTGGCCTACTTGTTTGATTGTAAAATTTATTAACCTGCAATTAAACTGCCCAACTGTAAGAAGCCCAGCTTCTTACAAACCTCCAGATATGAAATCTACAACCTTCCTTGATAGATTGTCCCAATGTTATACAGATCTCACAGTCAAGACACTTCTCAGAAGATATTGTGTTTATATTGACAAAAAACATTCTGCAGCATCTATTAACTGTATATCCATTGTTTACTTGTAGGTACCCCTCAGTTTGTAGGTACCCCTGAGGGACACTGTGGCTCAGTGGCTAAGTTGCTGAGCTTGTCAATTGAAAGGTCGGCAGTTCGGCAGTTCGAATCTCTAGTGCACATAACGGGGTGAGCTCCCGTTACTTGTCCCAGCTTCTGCCAACCTAGCAGTTCGAAAGCACATAAAAAATGTAAGTAGAAAAATAGGGATCCCCTTTGGTGGGACGGTAATAGTGTTCCGTGCGCCTTTGGCATTTAGTCATGCTGGCCACATGACCATGGAGACATCCTCGGACAGCGCTGGCTTTTCGGCTTTGAAACGGAGATGAGCATCGACCCCTAGAGTCGGGAACAACTAGCACATATGTGTCAGGGGAACCTTTACCTTTACCCTCAGTTTGAATGTCTGCAGTGTGAACATTCAAGGGAACATTTTATAAGCATTCAGGTACCATACTTTTTGGAGTATAAGACACACCTTTTTTTCCTCAAAAAAGAGGGTGAAAATCTGGGTGCGTCTTATACTCTGAATATAGCCTCGCCCAGCTTCTCAAACGGAGGTTTCAGAGGCTGAAAAAAGCTTCAGAAAAGAAGCTTCAGAAAAGAAGCCCCCAAACAGAGCTTCAGAGGCCTTTTTTGTGAAGCTCTGTTTCAGAGGCTTTTGGAGGCAGGAAAAAAAGCAAAAAAAAAAAAAAAGAAAGAAAGAAAGAAAGAAAGAAAGAAAAAAGCAAGGCACAGAGCTGACAACCAACAAACCTGTTGCTAAAATTCACCTCTGAGAGCAGCTGATTGGGAGTGTTCCAGGAAGCCGATCCATCTGCCAATCAGCTTTTTTCTTATTTTCCTCCCCAAAAACTAAAGTGCATCTTATACTCAAAAAAATACGGTACTTCTTTGAATAAATACATTTCAAATAAGTTTAAATTCTTGATTGTCAGCAACAGTGCCACTCTTCCATCATTCTGTTTATAGTAAGCAATGTTCTGCTTTTATAAAGCTTGTGAAGAAAGTTTTTTGTTTCTTGTTTTGGCTTGTTTTCCATTTCATTTTGCATCTGAGATTGAAATGTTTTTACTTCTTGACTTTTAACAGAATGTACAATCTAGTAACATACCAGCAATTTCCATAACAGGCTCTTTTATTTCCTTTCTCTCTCTCAAGCCATGAAGCTATTAAACTTTTAAGCATCTGAAAAATTTACCTGCACCATATTATACATTTAATGGTATCAAATGCATTGAAATGTGGATACCTCCTAAAATTGTATGTTAGGCTTTTTAAATTTTAATGGTTTGATTTTAAAAACAAAACAAAACAGAAAACTACCACGAAGGTAGATTAACAGGGCAAAATAAGATAAATTACTTCTGTTTTACAGTATTTAAAGTAATGAAAGTTGTATAAATATTTCAGTTAGAGATATATTTGCTCAAGTTTATTTTATTAGTATATACTAGGATTTTGTTTTCCTGTTTCCAACTACAATTATTTATTAAATTCCTGCAGTTTTTGGAACAGAAGTCGAATTTGGAGAGGGAAATGTATTTCTGGGCTCTATTTTTTTTTTCTGATGTGAGATCACAGCAAATCAACTTTTATGTTTACTAAGCATTCAATGTCTGTTAAAAGGATGTGCTAATTATTAGACAAACATTAAAGGTTTCCAAGTAGCATTGTAGACACTACAAGACTTGATTATTTTACTTATTACAGTGGCAAAAAGTGCACCTAATTGTGTATTTTCATAATGAGTTAAGCCAACGTGGAATTGGCCATTTTATTTTGTAAGAACTTTCTAATGACACAAACTTGATTAGACAATAAAAGGAACAACTCAAGCCCAACTGAAGTTTAATAGGCACCTACACATTTGTACTCTGGAATTACATGGGGCGAATACATTAATTGTACAGTACATTGAAGTTCGTTTTACAATTCAATTCAGGAACTCATTCCCAAAATTAATGAGGATGGTTGACAGGGATTGTATTTAGACCTCTTTCCTACCATTGGCATTTTTTTTTTTACTTCCCGTCTGTGAAATAGTATTTGAAAGCTAACATGTAACCATATTCCTTTTTGACAACCTCAGGACACTAATACAGAGGTCTTAATGAACTAGTTAGTGCTTCCCATAACAAACAAAACTGACCTGCTCCCAAATTGCCATATGCAAGGGGATGGGAATTGTGCCTCACAGCTGCACCAAGGAATTCACACCTCAGTCAAAACAAGAAACAGCCTAGCCAGCCGAAATCAAGGCCATCTCCACAGAGACCTACAATGGCTGGAGGGAGTGACTTCTACGACCCACGAAATTGTTTCCTCGGGGAATGTGACTGATGACACACCCTGAGGGGGAGGGGGAAACAGGGTCAGAGGCAAGGCACAAATTGGGTGAAGCCAGAGCTGGCTTCTCCTAGGTCGTGCTGACATGGCGCTTCTAATAAGCAACTAGATTTTTCTTGCTAAATGGCTTGTGATGCTTAATTTTATTAGGCCATTGGTTGGAACCCTGACAATTGGCCTATCACAACTGACTAGGTGCTTTTTTGCAAAAGGCAACTAGATGATTTTTCCTGGAGAAAGAAGAAGACATTTTGCTTCTCATCCAAGAAGCTTCATCAGTACCTATCCTTCCATACCATCCCACACTCCACCATCCAGTCAGAACTGATGAAGCTTCTTGGATTGAGAAGGGAAATGTCTTCTTCTTCTTTCTCCAGGAAAAACAGTCCAGTTGCCTTTTGGAAAAGCACCTTTGAGACAACTATGACCTGGATGACTGAGAATCTCCATTGACTACTACATTAGCCACCCAACACCACAACCATAACTCCCTGCCAAGGCAATTGAACAGATTGGATGAAAAAAAAACAAAAAAAAAACAACAAGCAATTTTCATGAAAGATCATGAAAATTCTGTTCATATTAACAGAAAGCTACAAACGTTGAAGACCAGTGTTTACATTATGGAACTCTGCCTTGGGATATTGTTGACCTTCCATTGTCTGCCAAGAGACCCTCCCCCCACCCAACTCTACAAAAATCCTGGTTGGATTGCTAAATTGATGAGCTGCTTGGAAGCTTGTTGCTATTTTAAGAAGGTTCCTTTTGATTTGGATGATGATATCAACAGATTATTTTAATGAGAGTTGTCCTGAATGTAGAAGAGGAAATACATGTTTTATTCAATAAATATTTTTCAAATTCATACTGAACCTAGATTGGAAAGGGGGAAAAAAAACTTGTTTGTGGTTGATGGGGAGAGAGAAAATCTGTTTAATGCTTTGTTTTAAAGGCATTGCAGAATTTTGATGAAACACTTACCCCTCTGATATGCAAAGTTTCCTCGCATTTCCACTTTTCACAGATGCCCCTGTAGTCTAATTAAAAACAAAATAACCAAGGGAAGCACTGCATTCATCTGTTATCAGTTTTATTTTCAGGTAGCACTATTAGAGGGGGGGAGAAGGAGGAGGAGGTCAGGAGGAGGAGTAGCAGGAGGAGGAAGATATTAGAAGGAGGAGGTCAGCAGGAAGCGAAAGAGTCAGGAGGAGGAGCAGGAGAACAAGGAGGAGGAGCAGGAGGTGGTCAGGAGGCGGAGCAGGAGGAGGTGTCAGGAGGAGGAGGTCAGGAGGAGGAGGAGTCAGGAGGAGGAAGAGCAGAAGGACGATATTAGAAAAGGAGGTCAACAGGAGGAGGAGGTCAGGAGAAGGAGTAGCAGGAGGAGGAAGATATTAGAAGGAGGAGGTCAGCAGGGAGAGGAAGAGTCAGGAGAAGGAGCAGGAGGACAAGGAGGAGGAGCAGGAGGTGTCAGGAGGAGGAGTCAGGAGGAGGAGCAGAAGGATGATATTAGAAAAGGAGGTCAACAGGAGGAGGTCAGGAGAAGGAGTAGCAGGAGGAGGAAGATATTAGAAGGAGGAGGTCAGCAGGAAAAGGAGGAGTCAGGAGAAGGAGCAGGAGGAAGAGGTAGTCAGGAGGAGGAGGTGTCAAGAGGAGGAGGTCAGGAGGAGGAGGAGGAGGAGGAGGAGTCAGGAGGAACAGGTGAATGAGTAGGATGAGCAGGAGGGGGAGGGCAGGTGGTCAGGAGAAGGAAGAGGTCAGAAGGAGGAGGAGTCAGGAAGAGGCGGGCAAAAGAAGGAGCAGCAGAAGGAGGAGGCCAGCAGGATGAGTCAGGAGGGGGGTCAGGAGAAGAAGGAGCAGAAGGAGGATATTAGAAGGAGGAGATCAGCAGGAGGAAGAGGAGGTAAGGAGAAGGAGGACGGAGGAGGAGGAGCAGGGAGTGGAGGTTTGGACTAGAAGACCTCCAAGGTCCCTTTCAAGAGCCTTGATAGTACAGTGGTCTAAGCACCCTGTTATTAACACAGCTGCCCGCAATTTACTGCTGGTTCGAATCTCTCCAAGGCTCAAGGTTGACTCAGCCTTCCATCCTTTCTAAGGTAGGTGAAATGAGGACCCAGTTTGTGGGGGCAATAAGCTGACTTTGTATAAATATACAAAAGTATGAAGGCTATTGCTTAACGCATTGTAAGCCGCCCTGAGTTTCCGGAGAAGGGCGGCATATAAATCAAATTTTAAAAAAAAAATCTCTTTATTCTATTATTCAAAATCGCAGTCTATCTGTTTTAATAGATACCATTTGCTGACAGTTATATCACCATCAGGCCTTTGCCCAAAGGGACTTTCTATGATAATTCCATTTTCAGAGCCAAGACCTTTCCACATAGCGATAGGCGTAGGAAAAAAAGTGTTTGAATACCTGGAAAACACCAAGAAAAGTGACTGTGATCCTTTCTTTCAAATTTCATTTCCTTGGAGGTGAGAGCATTTCTTTGGAATGCATACCGACTCCACTATTTCAACAGCAGGAAGAGATTTACAGCGATAAATGAATCACAGCAGACAGTTGCATTAATTTAGTGGAAATAAGATAGGCATAATCTCCTTAATAAAAGACTACTTTGATTAATAAGACACAAACAAATTATATTAGATTATCGCAAAGCCTCTGTGGGGTTTTTAACCACTTCTCTTACAACTGAACTAAAAGTCTAAATCTTAGGAAGACTTGATGATGTTATGACCAGGGGTGGGTTCTAAATTTTTTTACTACTGGTTCTGTGGGCATGGCTTATTTTGTGGGCATGGCTTGGTTGGGGGTAATGTGACTGGGTGGGCGTGGCCAACTTTTTTTTTTTTTACTTTTAAAAGCATTTTTTCTATAACTTTAAGAGGTTGAAGAAAAAAATGCTTTTAAAAGCCTCTGATGATCAGGCAACTCAGCTGGGATCACCAGAGGCTTTTAAAGGCATTTTTTCCCCCTACAACCTCTTTGGCCGAAAAAATGCTTTTAAAAGCCTCTGACAATCCTAGCTGAGCCACACGATCATCAGAGGCTTTTTTTTAACTTTTAAAAGCATTTTTTCGGCCGAAGAGGTTGTAGAAAAAATGCTTTTAAAAGTTAAAAAAAAAAAAAAGTGTCTGATGAGGTGGGCAGAATAAGTGAGTGGCGATCGGGCCGGGGACTGGTTCAGGGGCATGGCCAGCCAATTTTATTACCGGTTCTCCGAACTACTGCAAATTTTTACTACCAGTTCTTGTGAACCGGTACGAACCGAGAGCAACCCACCACTGGTTATGACGATCATTTCCCTACCAGTTTGCAAATGTGAGCACACACACACCCCGTTCCCACATGCGCCCGGCCATCCATGCATGTGCTTTGCTGGTGCGTGTGCCATCCACGCATGCACCCGGCCTCAAAAACGTGCCTAAATAGGATGGCATAGAGCCGGGGCAGGAGGGCAGGCCCACCTGTGATTTCTGCTACCGGTTCGGGTGAACCGGTCCAAACCAGTTGAATACCACCTCTGATGACAATACACTAAAGGAAAATATCATTTCTTAGGTGTAGAAACATAGTCATCATCAATTCGGTCTATTTTCCAAATGTTTATGACAAGTCTTAAAAAAAATATCTTTCTCTAATAATGCTCGCCTAGGAAATGAAAGATAATGAAGCTAGTCTGTGGAATTGCTCAGTTCCCGTCACGTCTCCTTCTGAAACCTAATAAAATGACTGTTACAAGGTAATTAATATCCTGCTAGAAAACCTGTCAATCTATTCCAGTGTTTTCTACTTTGAAAGGTGATTTTCAAGGTTCTGCTACGCTCATAAAAATGTTTCTTGGAAGTTCACGGGCTGGACAGGAACATCACAATTGGCTCTTTCATCTAATTTGCCCCCCCCCTCCCCTATTCTCTACTAGCTGGATACCCGTGCTCCACTACAAAACTATGTGATCGGGCTTGATAAATCGACACTTACAGCTTGAAAATTAATGAGTAGTTACGATCGGCCTCTCCTCTCCCCTTCTCTTCCTCAGACTTGCCCCACAGAGGCCTCTCCTATCTTATCCCCTTCTCTCCCTTTCAGGTGGGGAGCAGAATGTCTAAACTCCCAGACCACAGACTGGATGAGTCACGTGCTGGCCATGCCCAGAAATACTAATGATCTGATGGTCATTTCGAAAATTCCTTTTTTAGCGAGCACCTAGAAGCCAAGAGGAACATACGTGCCAAATTTCAAGTTTGTAAGCTTTACAGTTCTGGAGATTTTGTGATGATGTGTGAGTGGTATTTCACTTTTATATATATAGAGAGAGAGATTGCTCCATCTGGCAGGGCCAGAATCAATAGGTTAACATTAAAAGGCAGAAGGTTCCTACAAAACAGCAGGAGTAATTTCAAAACTTCTATTAGCTGTAGCTCATGGAATGGGAGAATTCTTCTTCACTCGAGATCTTCCAGCAGAGACTAGACCAGGGGTGTCCAACTTTGGCAACTTTAAAAGTTGTGGACTTCAATGCCCAGAAATCCCCTTGCTGGTTGAGGAATTCTGGGAGTTGAAGTCCACAGGTCTTCAAGTTGCTGAGGTCCCTGGACTCATTTGTCATAGGTGCTCTAGTAGATTCTGTGCAGAGTAGGGGATTGGATTAGATTGCTTCTATGGATCTTTCCACCACTACAATGTTACTGGGAAATCAGCCAGTCCTAGTAAACTGTGGAACACCTATAGTCTAAATTTACACTACTTCCTTGCTTAGCTGCCATGTTTTCCTTTTCATTCCACATACTGTATGTGAATCCAAGCACTATGATTTGCAAGTCATCAGTTGTGGATTCATGGTTGATCAAGCAAGTCATGATTCAAACAAACCGTGCCCTAGCAAAACTACCCAACTTTTCTTGGTTCATAAATAGTATGAAATTGGTTAAAAGAATGGTTTATAAACCATGGTGGATTTGGTCGACATTTTGCTATGCCAACAACTAGGGAATCACATTTTAACTTAGTAGGCTGCATGAACCCATCCATATGGATTATGGAGATTTATGGAGAGAGAGAGAGAGAGATGCTGTAAGTAAAGGTATATTCAAAGGGGGAAAGTGCTTCGGAAACTGATGTGAGAATATAATGTAAAAAGATAAACTTTTCTCTGTCACTTGGGAATGCCTCTAGGGCAGGGCTGTCAAATTTGCAGCCAGTGGGCCAGATGCGTCATACGCTGGCCATGCTCATGCCTGGTTTGGCAAAGGGGAAAGAATTGTTGTGACCTGTTGGTCGCCAGCCCCTCCAGCAGCCAAATCAGAGGAAGAGGAGGAGGTGTGGGAGTCAGGGTCAGCATCAGGGCAACCTGAGAGCTCTGAGGGGAAAGAGGGAATGGAGCTGGCAGAGAGAGAGAGAGAGAGAGAGAGAGAGAGAGAGAGAGAGAGAGAGAGAGAGAGAGAGAGAGAGAGAGAGGCGGAGCCCGGGCCATCCGTCAGCCCTCAGATGGAGAGTCAACAGCCCCCAGGTCTGGAGGTGGCTGATGAGGAACAGGAGGAACAGCTGGGTTCAGTGCCTGACATGCAGATGCCCAGAAGGCAGAGGAGAGGAGAGCAGTGGAAATCTGTGGGCTGATCCTTGGGAAGGAAGAGCCACTGCTGCTAGTGAAGCCAAACCCTAGCTCTGGGGATAAAAGGCAGGGGGCGGAGATGAATTGATGTGGAAGACAACTATTCATCTCCCTGCCGGCCTGACTTGTTAGACTGCGGTGAGAGAGAAACTCTTTGCCGGGGCTGCTGGGGCTCCTAATAAAGGAATCGTTGAGTTTACTTCAGAGGGCTTGTCGTGTTTGGGAAGCTGGGTCAGAACAAAAATTTGCAATGCATCACATGACGCTGCCATGACGACATGAGTTTGACACCCCACCTCTAGGGCAAAGTGCTCTTCTTTGTTTCTTGACTGAGGGAGCTGGCATTGTCTGAAGACTATTTCTGTGGTAATGTGGCCAGCATGGCTATATGCCAAAGGAAAACATAATGCTGTTACCTTCCCACTGAAGTGGTACCTATTTATCTACTCAAATTTGCATATATCTTTTTTGAACTGCTATGTGGGCAGGAGCTGAGGTAAGGAACAGGAACTCACCCGTTGTAAGCAGTAGTAGGATCCTACTGGCTTAACAACCGGTTTGGTGATTGCACTCTTTGCATGCACCCATCTGCCTCGTACACACCCACACCAGACACGTGCTACACGCATGTGCGCAATTGAATGGAAACTCACCTTCCGCATTAGTGCTAGGAAATTAAAACAGCTGAGACGCAGCAATCCTCTCTGCCACACTAATCAGCTGTGAAGATAGAGGTAAGTAAAGCACAGGGCCAGCTGATCATCCGAGCGAACTGATTCGCTCCCAGCTGATCGTCGGAGCTACCAGTTCGCTTGAACCGGTCCAAACTGGTAGAATCCCACCCCTGGTTGTAAGGAACTCAGGTCTCAAAACCTAGACTGTCAGCTCTCCAACTGACAAGCTCAGCGTCTTTAACCACTGAGCCATCGTGCCCAGGAACATTTATTTTATTTTATTTATTTTATTTTATTTTTGAACTTGTATACCGCCCTTCTCCCTGAGGACTCAGGGCGGTGAACAGGCAAATAAAAACATCAAATACAAATATTAAAATACAGTTAAAAATATGTATAAATTTGGCCCCATTGATTAAAACAATAAACAAAAACAAAAACAATTAAAAACACTTAAAAAGAGTTAGGCCAGCCCGGCTTGTTGGAAAAAGAAGGTTTTAACATAAAGAGGCATGTCCACCATTCTTAGTAGAACACATTTTTCCCCCTAAAAGAAAGGAAAAACAGTGCAAAATCCATTGGGATGCCTCTCCCTGTTAGAAATAGGGCTGGATGGAGGTTCTGAATTACCAATTTCACTTCGCTGGATATTAGTGTAAGCCAAGCCTCCCCTTCTTCATGAATATTCCCTCAGGATCCTTATGTCCACACAAATTGTCATCAACTGGCAGGCAACCGGGGTTTTTCTTTTCCCAGCAAGGGATTTTTTTAAAAAAAACTGTTAAACATTGGAAGAACTGCTCCCTGCCAGCCCCCTCCGAGTCTTGGTTCCTCATTTAAGGACATCTAAGCCCAATTTTCTGCACGTTTTATCCCTGAAGTCAGAAACCATATGATTGCAAAAGGTCCAATTCCTCAGCAGTGTGTGCCTGGCTGTCCCAGCAGGATCAAAGCTTCATAGCCTGGCTTTTATAGACCAGACCTGGCTTATTATCTGGTAGCTAAACATTCCTATGTTTGGCTCTTTGCTGCATAATATTACTGACAGTTACAGTGGGATAATAGGAATGGCCACCCAAACAGTTTAGCATGATATTGCTCCCTGTCCTAAACCATTTTTGTACTATCTAAGGAAAAGGCAGCCTTCATTACAGCGTCCATAGCTCTTATATTGGGCAATGTCATGGTAACAGCAATGCTCCTTGATTGACAGTGTATTTCTTACTGGAGTCACCCTTATCTGCATGAATATTTTAAAGCTGCCTTCCCCTAGCTATTTATTTTCCTTTTTGGCATGGTTACATTCTTTCTCTCTCTCTCTCTCTCTCTCTCTCTCTCTCTCTCTCTCTCTCTCTCTCTCTCTCTCTCTCTCTCTCTCTCTCTCTCTCTCTCCCTCCCTCCCTCCCTCCCTCCCTCCCTCTCTCTCTCTCTCTGTCCTTCTCTCTCTCCACCATCTCTGTCTGTCTTTCTCTCTCTCTCCCATCTCTGTCTGTCTTTCCCCCTCTGTCTGTCCTTCTTTCTCTCCCTCTCTCTTTGTCCCTCAATCTCTCTCTATCCCTCACTCTCTCTGTGTGTGTCTCTCTCTCCCTCTCTCTCTCCCCCCATCTCTGTCTGTCTGACTCTCCTTCTCTGTCTGTCCTTCTCTCTCTCCTTCTCTCCCTCTCTCTCTCCCCAGTCTCTGTCTGTCTGTCTCTCCCTCCCCCCTCTCTGTCTGTCCTTCTCTCTCACACACACACACACACTGTCTCTCTCTCTTTGTCCCTCAATCTCTCTCTGTCTCTCTTTCTCCCTCACTCTCTCTCTTTCCCCCATCTCTGTCTGTCTGTCTCTCCTTTTCTCTCTGTCTGTCCTTCTCTCTCTCTCTCTCTCTCTCTGTCCCCCATCTCTGTCTGTTTCTCCCACTCTCTCTGTCTGTCCTTCTCTCTCTCTCACCTCTGTCTCTCTCTCTCTTTCTCTCTCTCTCTCTCTCTCTCTCCCTCCCTCCCTCACTCTCTCTCTCTCTCTGTCCTTCTCTCTCTCCACCATCTCTGTCTGTCTTTCTCTCTCTCTCCCATCTCTGTCTGTCTTTCCCCCTCTGTCTGTCCTTCTTTCTCTCCCTCTCTCTTTGTCCCTCAATCTCTCTCTATCCCTCACTCTCTCTGTGTGTGTCTCTCTCTCCCTCTCTCTCTCCCCCCATCTCTGTCTGTCTGACTCTCCTTCTCTGTCTGTCCTTCTCTCTCTCCTTCTCTCCCTCTCTCTCTCCCCAGTCTCTGTCTGTCTGTCTCTCCCTCCCCCCTCTCTGTCTGTCCTTCTCTCTCACACACACACACACACTGTCTCTCTCTCTTTGTCCCTCAATCTCTCTCTGTCTCTCTTTCTCCCTCACTCTCTCTCTTTCCCCCATCTCTGTCTGTCTGTCTCTCCTTTTCTCTCTGTCTGTCCTTCTCTCTCTCTCTCTCTCTCTCTGTCCCCCATCTCTGTCTGTTTCTCCCACTCTCTCTGTCTGTCCTTCTCTCTCTCTCACCTCTGTCTCTCTCTCTCTTTCTCTCTCTCTCTCTCTCTCCCTCCCTCCCTCACTCTCTCTCTCTCTCTGTCCTTCTCTCTCTCCACCATCTCTGTCTGTCTTTCTCTCTCTCTCCCATCTCTGTCTGTCTTTCCCCCTCTGTCTGTCCTTCTTTCTCTCCCTCTCTCTTTGTCCCTCAATCTCTCTCTATCCCTCACTCTCTCTGTGTGTGTCTCTCTCTCCCTCTCTCTCTCCCCCCATCTCTGTCTGTCTGACTCTCCTTCTCTGTCTGTCCTTCTCTCTCTCCTTCTCTCCCTCTCTCTCTCCCCAGTCTCTGTCTGTCTGTCTCTCCCTCCCCCCTCTCTGTCTGTCCTTCTCTCTCTCACACACACACCCTCTGTCTCTCTCTCTTTGTCCCTCAATCTCTCTCTGTCTCTCTTTCTCCCTCACTCTCTCTCTTTCCCCCGTCTCTGTCTGTCTGTCTCTCCTTTTCTCTCTGTCTGTCCTTCTCTCTCTCTCTCTCTCTCTGTCCCCCATCTCTGTCTGTTTCTCCCACTCTCTCTGTCTGTCCTTCTCTCTCTCTCACCTCTGTCTCTCTCTCTCTCTCTTTCTCTCTCTCTCTCTCTCTCTCTCTTTCTCTCTGTCTCTCTCTCCCCCTCCCTCCCTCCCATCACCACAGTAATAAAGCAGAGGACAAAAATAATGTTTGCTCTGATTTTAACTTCCTCCTCCTCTTTTCTCTCATTCATTTCTATCTGCTCTTAAAAAAAAAACTGGCTTGTTTGCATGGGGATTTTTAAAATTAGGCATTCCATAAGAACATAAAAAGAGCACTGAAGCAGGATCAGGCCAAAAATCCTTCTTATCTAGCACACATTCCAGTGAAACCATATTCAAGAAGGTTGTGAACATAAACCAAAGGTGATGGAGCCCTTACAGTGTACTTAAGTTATGCTGTATGTGATTCAGGAGGCAGTTAATGTCTAGTAGTTATTGTCAATCCATTCATCCATGAGCTTTTCTTCTCCTCTTTTAAGATCATCTCAATTGTTGGTCATCGACATGAGGTGCAAATTCTATCATTTAACCATGCACTGTTGAGTTAGGACAGTTAAACTGGCAACATTTTTTCTCCAAACTAAGATGGTGCTGATCCCTGCTGCCCACTTTCGAGAAAATTCCCTCTCTTACCTGTCTCTTTCATTGGGAATGGAAGCATTTATTCAGTCATTCTCAGGACGCATCTTTGGAGGACCAGAAGCTTAGGAAAAAAATCAGAGAATAGTTGCAGTGACTCCACCATCCAAGAGAATCAATTTGGTATAGTGGTTAAGGTTTCAAGCTAGAAACTGGGAAACAGGGAGTTATAGTCTAGCCTTAGTCACAAAGCCCCCCCCCCCCCCTCTCACAACATATGTGTTGTGGTCCACCAGCAGCCTGTGGCGCTGGCAGCAGAGTTGAACAGTGAGGAGGCTGGGGAGGAACATGGGCCAGTCCTTGAGTCTGGGGAAGGCCCGGATGAGGGCTTTGCATTGGAGGCAGAGATGGGGCCAGGGCCATCTGGGAGTGAGGTGCAGACTCTGGAGCCTCCAGAGTTGGACAGCAGAGAGGAAGAGGAACAGAAGGAGCCTGTTCCTAGTGCACGCATGCGCAGAGCTGCCAGAAGGCATGAACAGTTAAAACAAAAGGGACAACTCGGGAGTAAGGCCTGGAGGTGATTGGTCCCTCCCATAAAGCTTAAAAGAAGAGCAAAGGCACATGGGCACTTTGCAGGAAAGCAACATTGTTAATTCTGTTCCCAGTCGGCATCACTGTTTGATTCTAGAATCCGTGTGGCTTTGCCAAGTAGGTCTTTGGCAGAGTGTCAAGGGAGATAAAGGTTGGTGATTATCCCGAAGGACTTCTCCAGAAGGACTTTTTGCAACTAATTGGGACTCAGCTGTGAATGAACGTAATTCACAACTGTTGCAATAAAAGAGGTTTTTGGGACTACTCGTGTGTTGTAATGACACAGGAAGCCTAGGTCACAACAATAGGAAGTAGGCAAATGACAACTCCACCTGAAAAATCTTGCCAGTACATAAGGAATATTTACAGTGGGGCAGGAAAAGGGGTCATTACATCATTGAATAGAGAATGGGCAACTTTTGGGATTTTGAGAAGCACCTGAAGGGAAGCACTTACTATCATTTCTATATGGGACATAAACAACAGCTTGTGTGAATCCTCTACAAGAAGCTTTCTACTGCTGCTTTTTATGGCTTCTGCTCTCCAAAATAAGAGACTATTGGAGCTGGAAGGCCATGAATTAAGAGTTGGACGGCACGGCTATTTATGGCATGAAAAGATTAAAGTAAATGTTGATTTCAACAATCCCTTTGTTAGACGGCCCATCATAAGAGTTTGGAGTAAATATAAAAACAACATTCTCTGTGAAGACGTCCCTTTGAAGGTCACCTCAGGAAGCTTCTTTTTAGAAAAGAAATTGTGGTGAGACCAAACTGGTGGACTTATGATCAAATATCACATTTCCGTTATGGTGACCCTATCCTCAAAACTAAAGAGGAGCTGGAATTAGAAGGACGTGTTTGCCATTGGTTTTAATAAGGAGAAGAGGTGACAGGATTTGCACGTCCTTGTAGTACTCTCCTTACAAAAGCAAAAGCAACTCTCGTTGTGAAAATTTGTACATTCCTAAAGACCACCGTAAAGTGCCTCCTTACCAGAAAAGAAATAGCTTCCCAATGGGACTTCTACAAATTCTAAAGGTAAGAATGGATCATAAATAGGATACTAGAAGGCGGTGCTTTGTTCTGCAGCAAACTAGGTTCCCATTTTTTATTATTATTATTATTATTATTATTATTATTATTATTATTATTATTATTATTACTACTACTACTACTACTACTACTACAATATTTTTTAGTGTGCAATGGTGGAATCCAAGGAAAGCACCTGCAGTATACAAGAGCTTATGGGTCCCACATTCCCTGTCTTGAAACGTACAAAAGAAAGGCAGAATTTCCTGTAATCTCCAAAAGTTTGAGGGGAAAAAAAAAGATTTACCTCAGGAGAGCAGCAGAGAATAATATGTCGAATGTGTCAGATTTGCTTTTAAGTGAATATTTCAGGAAATGATGTAAAAGTGAAAAGAAATGGTTACAAGAGATGTTTACCAAGACAGAAGGACCAGAATCCCAAAGGATGACAAGCAGGGAGAAGAAGCAATTGTCTTCAAAATTGCCTTAACAAAAGTTTTCGTGTAATGGCCCAATTTTTAAGGCCTCAGACTTGGTCTCTGCTGTCCAAAAACGCTTATTTCTTCTATGGCCTCTTTAAACTAGAATTTGAAACACAGTGGGCAATTACTTTTCCAAACCACATTTGATGGGAGGGAGAAAAAAATAACTGTTAATTGGACACCAGTTTCACTGGTTTGGAACGATTTCTCGCTGAAATATATTGCTTCTCTTGAAAGAGTGGGGGGAGGGGATCAGCAATGCTAAAGTGAATAATATGCATTGACTGTTAATTTGCTTTTTGTATGATTTTTTTTTTAAAAAAAACAATATTATCTTCATGCAAACCAGGATTATTGTGATGAAAGAACCTGAACATTTTTTTTTTTTAATCTTTCAACAGAGCTGGCCTTCTTTGTGCCCAGCAGCTTAGAAACTTTACCGTTCTCAGAACTGCAGGAAGTTTAATGCTACAGGAAGATCTTGAGGCAACTCAATGTATCCACTCTTCTAAAGAGAGAGTAATTCAAATCACAAAGTGAATTTGCCAAGAAATCTGTAGTATGGGTTTTAAGAATGGCAGCTTTTTTAAAAAAAACAAAACAAAAACACAACCTTTCATTATATATCCAAAGGTGCTTTTTCAGGAGGCAATTGGACTTTCTTGTTTTTTTCTTTTGAAGACATTTCACTTCTCATCCAAGAAGCTTCTTCAGCTCTGACGACCGGATAGTGGGGAATGGAAGGATTGATACTCCTTGCAGACAGCTGGGAGTATCAATCCTTCCATTGCAGACAGCTGGTTATTTGCATTCTTTTAGAGGGTCGTTGAAGCACTTGGAGGTTTATTTATGTCCTCAGGGACACCTGAGTAGCACAAATTGTTCCTGTAGTCTGCAATTTTTTTCCTCTGAAAATCCATTCCTACTCCCACCCCCATTCCAAGTGTGTTCATCACAAATTATATAGCTAAACATCTGTAGAGATTCTCAGTCATCCAGGTTCATGGTTGTCCCAAAGGTGCTTTTTTCAAAAGGCAACTGGACTTTCTCGTTTTTTTTTTTCTTTTCTTTTGAAGACGTTTCGCTTCTCTATCCTGTAGAGCTGAAGAAGCTTCTTGGATGAGAAGTGAAACGTCTTCAAAAGAAAAGAAAAAAAAAACCCAAGGAAGTCTAGTTGTCTCCTGAAAAAAGCACCTTTGGGACAACCATGACCTGGAAGACTGAGAATCTTTACAGATTTTCATTATATACATACATCAAAAATCATCCAAAGCAGCCACGCATAAAGTGACAACTGTTTATTTAAATTACCTTAGCCTTGGTATGCAGGCATCTCTCTTTGACAGACGTATGTTAAACTATTGCATCAGAAATAGAGGGCCATATTGTTTGCCATATTGTCTTAATGAGGAACGGGGAGATACCAGTTGCTTAGGCATTTGTAGTAAGCCTACAAGAGATTTAGCAAAACTTACATTAAAGAAGGGAAGGGGCAAATCTCTCCTGCAAATAAAGTGTGCATATGTTTTGGATAAACATTTTGATTTTATTTCACTCAAGTGACTCCCCCTCACAGCCCCAAGCAAATATGTCGGCAGAAAAAAGTGACAGCTCGCAAGATTACGGAGGGGCCAACAACCAGGATGGGTGATGAAGGAGAATGGGAGGGGGGAATGTCCAGTTTCTTAGCTTTGGTGCTACAGAACCATCAGGATTATTCTTTTTTGCTAGCAAAGAACTTGACTTTGTTACGTGCAAAGCTTCAAATTATACTGCCCCATTGATTGAGGGAACTAGCTTATGTTGAGTCTAACAAAGGTAAGGACTAGGGATGATAGGGAAGCTGTCATCCAGTCCTTGAGGGAGTGTCACAGAAAAGAGGGGGTCCACCCATTCTCCAAAGCACCCGCGGGCAGGAAAAGAATTAACAGATGGGAAATGATCAAGGAGAGATCCAACATAGAACTGAGGAGAAATTTCCTGACAAACATCTTTTAACGACCCCATAATCCCTTGCAGTCTGGCCAACGGAATGGAGCTGAGTGTTTACTGGCCGGATGCCCTTCCTGTCACCAATGTGGAGTTATATTCAGCAGATATATTCTCATTGTGCCCAGAGAGAGAGAAATATCTGCCTCCTACCTAGGATTGAACTCACGGCCTCCTGATTATGAGGCGAGAGCTCCACTTCTAGGCCACCACACAATGAGAATGACCTCTGGAAGTCATGGGGTACTCCATCACTGGGAATTTCAAGAAGAGGCTGGACAACTATTTGTCCAGAATGGTATGTCCTGTTTGAGCAGGGGGTTGGACTAGAACAGCAGTCACCAACTGATGGTCTATGGACCACTGGTGGTCTGTAAGAAAATTTTGGTGGTCCGCAGAAAAATTATTTCCATTTTTTTTATATTACACTAAATCAGGGGTCCTTAAACTACGGCCCCTGGGACGGATACGTGCAGTGAACATTTGTGTTGCTGCAGAGAGTCTCCCCCTTTGGGGTCTTTTTGTGTGGGTTGGAGGGGGGGCAGAAATTCTGACTTGGGGTCTGCTTTAGCCTCCTGGTGTGGGGCTTTGGGTGAAGGCTGGAGGGAAGTGCCACTGGTGGCATAGAGCTGGAGGGCCTTGTTCCAGTGGGACTGTATCATGGCCTGGAACTGGCTGACCATCTCAGCCCACTGAGCCTCCAGGTGCCGGTATCTGGCCTTGCACTCCTGCAGGTCTTCCCTCTGCTTGGAAAGCCTATGCTCATAGTCCTTCATGAGGTGCTTCTGCTGAGCCTCCTTCTCAGTCAGATCCAATTTGAACTGAGCCAGCTGTTTTGCCAACTCTTTCTCGTGGGGGCTGCTTAGCTCCAACAACTGCTTCCTGTTGGGGCCCTAAGGAGCCCAAGAGGGCAAGTGAGGAGTGACTGGCAGGAGAGGGGTGAGTAGAGGCCGGCAAGGCGCCCTTCGATGTGAGTGACATCAAGTTGGCCACGTCCACCCAGTCACATGACCACCTAGCCACGCCCACCTAGCCAATCATTAGGCAGATCATATTAGTGGGATTTAAAATTATGAATTTAATGGACCCTGAGGTCCAAAAGGTTGGGGACCCCTGGACTAGAAGACCTCCAAAGTTTCTTCCAACCTTATTATTCTAAGTTCTATCTTCATCTAAAGAAGTGGTTAGAATTACCCAAAGAAGGTTTATTGGTCTGGTGGTCTTCAGGAGATGCTCTGTGAAGTCCCTTCAAGTCTAAACCCTAATCAAGTGATGCACCACCCTCCATGCTAGAGAGGGCTGTGTTTGATGAGGCTTGCCTGAAGAACTCTAGAAGACATCGCGCAGTGTAAGGCTTATGTAAAATGATATATTGCCTGTGTCAGAACACAGATAGCATTTTATTAGAATAAATGCATTACATTCATTTATTGCATTCTAAGCAAGTTGTTTCCGGAATTCAGAGGCACACTGAGACTAATTTAGACATCAGGAAGTCCTACGGAAATGAATGGGGCTGAAGTTGATCATTACACCCTAACTGCCTCATGGAGTTCAGTAGGATATCTCCGGAGTGACCTAATTTGAATGCTACTACCTAATAAACGACAATACGAATTTAGAAATACCGCATTAAAAGAAAATAGAACTAGATAGCACTAAGATAACAAACGGCAGCTTAAATGGAAAGCTGCTTTATATGCTAACCTTTTATACTAACTTCCTCTTGGAGAAGTCTGTAATGTGAATATTTTCTGCCTTTCAAGGGGCTCCCCTATAAAATTGGGGGCTCCCTTACAAAACCCAGATATAGGCTGGATTCCCACCATAGGATAAACTGGTCTTCGAAATGGTCTGGTTTTGTGTAATGTTGTATAAAGATAACAGCAATCATCATCATCTTCTTCATTTAACGACCCCATAATCCCTTGTGGGGTGGAGTCTGGGCAACTGAATGGAGCTAGCAGAATGTTTTCTGGCCAGATGCCCTTCCTGTCATGCGGCACAGCTGATAGTTGGAAATACTGGTTTGTCCGAACTGGTAGCATTTTTTTTTACTACCGGTTCACCCAAACTGGTAGCATTTATTGCTACCGGTTCAGGAGAACCAGTCCGAACCAATAGCATTTCACCCCATTCAACAACCCTCTAAAAGGATGCAAATGACCAGTTGTCTGCAAGGAACATAAATCCTTCCATTCCCCACCATTCAGTCAGTCAAGAAGAAGCTTCTTGGATGAGAAGAGAAACGTCTTCAAAAGAGAAAAGAAAAAAATCCAGTTGCCTCCTGAAAAAGCACCTTTGGGTCACTTAACAAATGTTTCGCTTAACAACAGAAATGTGGGACTCAGTTGTGATCATAAATTAGGGACTACCTGTATCAAACTTAAATACCACAAGGAAACCAGGTGGTATTTAGCCCGATGCTTGATTGAATGTGAGCATGACAATGATATTCAGAGACTTTAAAGGGAATAGATTAAAGGAGGATGGAAGAAGAGGCTTATCAGTAACTTGTTTGAATGATGGCTCCAAGATTAGTGATATATCCCAATGCATCAATCGCTGGCCTTCGATGCAACTGATCTCAGAATGAAAACCGGAAAGGACACGCTCGTCCGTGGATCCAAACGGCTCTTCTTATATGCTTTAAAAGACACAAACAAGCATGAAGAATTTATCAGCCCCTTTGTAAGTTCAACAAGGGATTTCGCTCCTCTATTCCACCATCACTTGGCCTCTTTTAAGCATCCAACGTTCTTTCATTTTCCGGATGTGTGATTGTCATTGGAGGAAACCAGCAAAGCTACTTAAAACTAAAGTAGAATGTAATTACTTTCTATTAAAATGCTTTGGGGCAACCTAAACAATAATAAACAGTGAATAAAGAGGACTTTTATTTTTATTTTAGGTTTGGTTTTTTTTTTCGCTCTCCCAATCAAATTATAAACTAGCAGGAAGGAAAGAAGAATATCCAAGGAGAGACATTTTCAAGAGGAAAAAACTAAAGAAACAGGCACACATGCACACAAAGGCAGGAAAAACAATACACTCTTCAGACTACACTCTGCTCTAAAAATAGGAAGTGCAAATCTCTCCTCATTTGTATACTAGGGCATGAATATCGTGCTACAATATTAAAATATATTGCCTCGGTGGTGTGCTGCAACCGGTTTAACAACTGGTTCTGTGAGCATACACACCAGTGGTGGGTTCCTCCTGGTTCGGTCCGGTTCGGCCGAGCCGGTAGCAGTGACAATATGACGTCACCGAACCGGTGTGTCTTGACTGTGTGTATTATGTTTATTGAGTAAAGTTCTTGGCAAGCAGCTACTGGGTTGCTGCCAAGTGTCTTATCGGAAGAATTGGTTGTCTGCCAGTTTATTTAACCCCCGCTGTCTGTTTGTGTTTGTGTGTGTGTGTGAGACGGGGACAGAACACTGTCAGGAAATTTCTCCTTAGTTCTAGGTTGTTTCTCTCCTTGGTTAGTTTCCATCCTTTGCTTCTTGTCTTGCCTTCTGGTGCTTTGACCACCTTGTCATTGTTTTAATTGCAAAGAGTTAAGGACTTTAGAGAGATAGGTATAGCATGAAACAGTGGTGAAATCTATTTTTTTTTTTTTACTACCGGTTCTGTGGGCGTGGGTTGGTGAGCCTGGTATGACCATTTCCTCTGGTTTCCTCCACTCAAAATAATAAGACCTCCCTGAAAATAAAGCCAAGTGCTTATTTTGGGGTTCAAAAAAAATATAAGACAGAGTCTTATTTTCGGGAAAACATGGTAGCTGCAGTTCGGCAGTTCAAATCTCACCAGGCTCAAGGTTGACTCAGCCTTCCATCCTTCCGAGACCGGTAAAAATGAGGACCCAGATTGTTGGGGGCAGTCGGCTAACTCTGTAAACCGCTTAGAGAGGGTTATAAAAGCACTATGAAGTGGTATATAAGTCTAAGTGCTATTGCTATAAAAAAAAGATAAGATCAATCAACTGATATTTTATTATGGTCACAGACCAGAATAACTGGATTAAAAAAAAATCTATTACTAATAATAGTAAGAGTGACAGTGGAGCTCACTCAACGTATTCATCCTAACTCTGGTCCTTCATACTATTTACACAGAGTTTACACACTTCAAAACTACCAAGAACGACTTAAATGAGCATCTAAGAATATGCCCTAATGGCAGAACATCAGCTCTGCTGGAAGAAAATCCTAAATTCTTAACCAGTCTCTCCAGAGAGGGGACTAACCTTAAAACCCTTGAAAATCAATCCGGCTTAAAGTCGTATGGATCAAAAGTCTGATTTAACACAGGGCTGCTTCTCTTTTTCTAGTGGGTCCACCTATTACATTAATTCCCACGCTGTAGCACTTTTACTTGAGCGTACAAACTCTGTCCGGTTGCGATTTCTTCAGCAAACTGGAGTGAAACCCTGCTGACTTACTGTGCTACACTACTGATAAAAACAGGTGTGTATATATTTTCCAAATCAGGGAGATAAAAACTACCAATCCTGAATGGCTTTAAAAAAAAAAAGAAACAGCTGTCCAAAATATATCTTTATCAAGGTAATAAATTAGCATCATGTCAATGTGACCTCTTAAAAAATGCATGGAGCGAAGGAAGATTTCCAAGAAAAGGTACGGTGCCTTAGAGCTGTGCAGGAACGCCAATATTCAGCCTTGCCTACAGTTATTGTTTTCGGGAGAGAGGGGTTTACATTTAATTTAATAGCTTTCTGTAAAAAAAATAATAATAATCTATTCATCTCAATTGGTGAATAAATACTGTAGCTATCTGTCATTTTCCTTGATTTGCTGGTCTTGCTTTTTCATTCTGTTCTCTTTAATCTTTATTGAGTAGGGCATTAAGACTCTGAGCTGTCCTCTCACCTCATCCTCCTGGACTCTGCAGTTTGATCGAAAAAAATCGATACGCTGTAACTAAAGAGACTTTACTACTTTCTGCCTACAAATTACCAAGGGAGAGTTATGACTACTGCATAAGTAATCAGCTGCATTCTTTTGAAAGACAACATCCAAAATACAGAGTGTCCAGGTGCTCAACCAGAGGAGGACATGTCTTTTGGTCTTCATATCCTCCATCGTCCTACAGACGTTGCCTTAAAATTAAATATTCTACAGGTTTTTTAAAAAGTTGCCCTGCTTTGTTTGGTTGGAGACTAAAACCAGGGGTGAAATCCAGCAGGTTCTGACAGGTTCTGGAGAACCGGTAGCGGAAATTTTGAGTAGTTTAGAGAACCGGCAAATGCCACCTCTGGCTGGCCCCAGAGTGTGGTGCGAATGGAGATTTTGCAATATTCTTTCCCCCAGGGTGGGGAGGGAATGGGGATTTTGCAGTATCCTTCCCCTGGAGTGGGGTGGGAATGGAGATTTTGCAATATCCTTCCCAGTGGTGGGTTGCCCCAGGTTCGCACTGGTTCTATAGAACCGGTAGTAAAACCGGCGGGAGGCTCCACCCACTGACCCTGACGTCATGAAAATGCATTCTGTGCATTTTCACAGTTCATGTTGCAAACCGGTAGTAAAAAAGGTAAGTAGAACCCACCCCTGATCCTTCCCCTGTCACACCCACCAAGCCACACCCACAGAACCAGTAGTAAAAAAAATTGGATTTCGCCACTGACTAAAACATATAAAGAACAGTTTCTGGAAGTGGGTATGTCTAGTTTGATGAAGAGAAGGACTAGGGGTGGTGACATGATAGCAGGGTTCCAATATCTCAGGGGTTGCCACAAAGAAGAGGGAGTCAAGCTATTCTCCAAAGCACCTGAGGACAAGACAAGAAGCAATGGGTGGAAACTCATCAAGGAGAGAAGCAACTTAGAACTAAGAAGAAATTTCCTGACAGTGAGAACAATTAATCACTGGAATGGATTTCCTCCAGAGGTTGTGGGGGCTCCAACACCGGAGGTTTTTAAGAAGAGATTGGACAACCATTTGTCTGAAATGGAATAGACTCTCCTGCTTGATTGAGCAAGGGTTGGATTAGAAGACCTCCAAGCAGCGGTGAAATGCACTTACCTTCACTACTGGCTCAGAAATGTGAGCACACGCGCCTCTTCTATGCATGCACAGAGGGTCAAAAATGGGACGTAATGACATCCTGGCAGTTTGGCAGAGCCTCCCATCACTGACCCTACCGGCTTGCACAAGCCGGATAGATCCGGCCGGATTTCACTGCTGCCTCCAAGATCCATTCCAACTCTGTTATTCTGTTATTCTGCTTCTGCTTGGCTTTGTTTCACTTTTTACAGCAGTAGCCAATCAAACTTTTGTGCCTGTTGACCTTGTAAATTGTCTGCTTCTTTCTTTCCCTGATCCATTGACAGACTGGACAGCCTAGATTTATGTTATTGAATCAATTTTCTGATTCCAGCCATCGGCTTCAATCCAGACCCTTCAAATCTTTGATCGCCATGACCTGCAGATCATGTGACTCATCCTTCTTTTCTACAGTGAAATCTCAGAAGCAGGCCTCTGTTGATTCTGTATGATCGCTTAGCATGTATTCTGGAAAATTAAGATCTGTTAAAAATATATTGCAATTGAAAAACCAGAGGTTTTTTTCCCCCCTTGATGTTGGGAAAGTTAATTTCATAGATATGTAGACCTATGTAGGCATATGTTGGGCAGTTTTCTGCTGCAAAAACAAAAAAACCAGGTTCAGATGCATTTATTTTGAAGAATTATATTTCTAATTTCACTGTAGATTTTAAAAGGTAAAAAAAAAAGGGGAATAACAGCCAAAAAAAAAGTCTTCATCCTTTATTATCAACATTTAATTGTTTCCTAGTATGATTTGATTGTTTATTTGATGGCCTATGACTATCATTAAGTGTTGTACCTTATGATTCTTGATGAATGTATCTTGTCTTTTGAGAGCTTATGCACCAAAGACTAATTCCTTGTGTGTCCAATCACACTTAGCCAATAAAGAATTCTATCTATCTATCTGTCTGTCTGTCTGTCTGTCTGTCTGTCTGCCTGT